>JAPFRF010000002.1:112513535-112956035 GCA_029282475.1 Phrynocephalus forsythii
AAGTATCTGCAATTTCTTTTCCCATTACAGCACAAGAAAATATGTGGACTGCATGGCTTTGTTATCAAGCTTTACCTCTCCGCAGGCCTGCCTTTTTTGTAGCACCCAAGCATGCATGAAGAAGAGTTCCATTATAATGAAAGCTTTTACTTCAGACCTTTTTAGTTGGTCTAATAAAGATGTAATCACGATGGATTTCTGAATTTATATAAGTGCCAGCACTGCTGATCTTGCATTGAGTGGATAATGACAGGTTCTTGCCATCCCACATGTTTCACCCAGAGATGGCTGCCCGTTGCCTGCCTCAATGACATTCTGCTTGCTGCCTTCTAGTCACCTTCCACTGTGAGGCAGGTAATTTTGGCATATCTCTGTGTGGCAGGAGTAGAGATAGGTGAGGAGAGCTGTTTGGGGCTTCATACTGAAGCCAGTATCGGACAGAGCCAGAGCCCAAAGATACAGTAATAACAGTATTTCTACACATGTAAGAGTTGGTGTAAAGAGTTGGCCCATCTTCCTCAGGCTTCAGCCCAACACTTTCATGTATAGTACAAAAAAACAAAAACACTGTAGAAAGGAGACCCCAAATTGTTGTTACAAGTCTGAGAGAGATAAATCAAGTTTTTTGTCAGGTTGTGTTCTCAGACATCCTCACAGAATGGCTTGGGTTCTTTTACATCATTGCTTTTAAAAATAAAAAGCTGCCAATTCTCCATGGGCGCTTTTACACGACCCCTAAAATCCGAGGCCACCAACGAAAACCCCGTGGAGGGGGCTTCCAAGTTTAAAAACCTGCCGCTTCTCCCTCTACACGGCTGATGTGGGTGGAGAAGCGGCAGGTTTTAAAAACCTTTTTCTCTCCCAAAGCAATCACCACTGGCAGACATCAGCGCTTGCTTCAGGAGAGAAAAAAAGTTTTAAAAACCCACTGCTTCCCCCCCCCCCTTGAGTCTGGCGAACCCCTGTAGAGGGGGCTTCTGAGGCAGCAGAACAGGCAGGACTAGCCCTCTGCTGCCTTCCCCAAGCTGCCTACCATATTCATCTGGACTCGAGGGTAAATTTTTTTCCAGTCAAAAATAAGGGCTGAAAAACTCAACTTATATTCATCCACAATGAAAACCGTTTCTTCTCTTGTACTCTGCAAGGTAAGATTTAGAGCAGGAGCTTCAAATGAAAATAAAAGGGAAAATAATTTTTCAAGGAAATGTCTCGTCTGACAGTGGAAAGGAGTGCTTTGAAGATGCCTGATTGGCTTTTATTAGAGATTTTGATGCAGAGATTGGGTGGCCTCCTATCTGAGGTGCTGTAGCAGCCGATTTCATATACCACCCCATAGGTTAGTCTAGGATAGTTTATCCATGCTACCCAGTTATAACATTTTGATACTACGGCAACTACTACGGCTGCATGCTCAAGAATCCTAATACAGTGGACCCTCGTATAACAAACAGTTTGTATAACATAAAATCTATACAACATAAAAAATTCCGGAGATAGGGGAAATTTGCTTAACAGAATTGTCTATGGGGCAAATCCATACAGCATAAAAATGGTCGTGATTAGGTATTTCTCTGTTTTCAATGCATTCCTATGGGAAATTTGTATAAAGAAAAATTTGCTTAACATAATTTCATTTGGAACGAATTATTTCCTTTATACAGGGTACCACTGTATGTGCTTAACTGAGCCACTTAATGCTCTGGGGTACAGCTCTAATGCAGCCTCTCCAGTTTGTAAAACAGGAAACCTGCCAAGGTGGAATGGATGCTTAGATGGACATCGTTCTTCTCATTGTTTATGTGAAAGGTTGCTGGACTAAACATTTTATTGGGAACCAGGAGGATAAACTTTATAACATAGTATTAATGACATCACCCCAAATCAGGCCTGTGCACTGGACTATCTGCTTTCCTTTGAAAAAGATAACGAGAATATTATCCAGATCCTTTTAGAAAAACTAATTATAAGAGGTGTGCGAGAGAAACCCTGAAAGAACTTTGAACAGGGTGCTTTGTTGTTGCTCTCCGACAAGAGTATTCCTTTCTATTTTCCATGTGAGTTCCTGGGATGTAGCTCCATAATGGATTCTCTCTCCTTTTTTTTTTTTTTTTTTTTTAGTTGCACATGTTAGTCATTTTATTGCAAATAGGGTTCTAAATCTTAGTTTAGAAAAGAAAATTGCTCTGGATGGGAGTGGGTGTTCAAAGGAAGCTATCAATAATGTTCGTTATGAAAACCCAATCATAAGTGTTTTTAGTCCATTAGCCATTCCATTTTATTTATGTTTTCCTTCTGCCCGAGCCTGCAGCCAGCTATTAAAAAGATGAAATTTGCAAGAGGAGCAATGCACAGGGAGATAAAATCCTGACATATGCTTTATGCTAGAAAAAAACTTTTTAAAAAAATCGTTTCAGCCAAACTGTGCAAACAACCTACTTGGGAGAAGAGCATAGCCACCTTTTCCTGGTTCTTTGCTTTTCTTGGTACAATGCATGAAAACCCACATTGTACAAGCAGAAATCCTTTTGTACAATAGATCTTTCCTTTCCTTTCTTACACTTGGTAGCTCCACTTGGTAGCCCCACATGTCCTTAAAAGGACATCTTTAGATGGTTGGGTGGTGGGTTAGTGGACATTGTGAACTGTATCTTACAAGACCTCAGTGGAAGAGGGTATGTGTCAGGATTGGGACTGCTTGATTCTGCCTCTTTGCAGAATCAGGTCCCACTCAGGATGAGGCAATCAGGGAGTGCAGCTGGTGGGCTTGCTATTAGCAAGAAGCTAACAGCTGGCACTCCCTGTTCCTTGCCTCAGCAATGGGAGACCTTGGACTCTTGAAGCTTTGGCCCTGTTACCTTGATCCTTCCTGGAACTCTGCTACCCTGTAAGTCTGCTTGTTTAGCATCTCCCTGGCAGAGTTTAGCAATTTATTCTGCCAGCGGAAGCTAGAACTTTCGGGAGACAAATCACATATGAAGCAGCCAGAATTTCTTAAAAATAGCTATATTGCATATATAGAAGCATTACAGAGTTTCAGCATCACATCACTGCAAAGCATAGAGTCAGCATAACATAGTACAGACAGAGAGCATGGGTACTTTTTTACCAAAGGTCCAAAGACTACTGATTTCTGGTGCACTTTTATCCTCATGTTTTGTTGTTTTTCAGTCGATAAGCCATGTCCGACTCTTTGTGACCCCATGGACCAGAGCACGCCAGGCCCTCCTGTCTTCCACTGCCTCCTGGAGACTGGTCAAATCCATGTTGGTTGCATCAATGACAGGCGTCCAACCATCTCATTCTCTGCCATCCCCTTTTGCCACCCACGCCCCAGCCATTACCGTATGTTGCACCATCACATGCAGCTCCAATCTTCTCTTTCCAACACTGTTGTCCTACATGACACAGCACATCATGCTTGGTTGGTCATCCTGCAGATGGGGAAAAGGGAAGGGAAACATCCATTGTCTGAGTTTGCCTTATGCTCACCTAGTGCTGGATTTTTTGCCAAATGCTTTAAAGGGTCAAGGAGAATAATGAAGCCCAAGCTAAGCTGATTTCATATGCAAAACTAAAGCAAAAAAAAAAAGCCCTATATAAATGAAGCAATTTTGTTTCCAGGATTGTGTGCCAGATGGGTCACCAATAAGTGGCTCACTTTTGTTTTTAGAACTTTCCGTTTTCAAATACCTGATCCATTCATACAAAAACTGGAAAGACAACCTTAATTCTGTAATGTGCTTTTGTCCAAAGGGAATTAAAGCCAATATCTCTGCACCCTTGGAGATCCTCACCAGTTCATGAAGAGCCAAGTGCACAATAATAGATTTACTCTATTAGGACACCATTCTTTCATTGCTAATTTGAGCATGTGTACCTTGTAAACCACAGAAATTCATAACCCAAAGAGCTTTCTTCCTCCATGCCACCAGTAATTGGAAAGGTGAGAAACGCCAGCGATAGAATTAAAAGTACCAATTTGGCCCCAGCTCAGAAACAGAGAAGGGGAACAAAAGGACACAGAACTAACCTCTATCACATCCTGTCTGAAGCATGGGGATGCACAAGGATTTTGCTTGGTCTGTGTTTTCAAATGAACCAGTCTTGTTAACATATTCTGGATGGATACACAAGATGAGACACAGTTATCTTTGTACATTTTGTGAGGCACCTTCCTAAAAAAAAAAAAGGTTGTGTTAAAATGCACAATATAAAAAAATATAAAATGTGTAATTTAGAGCAAATAAAATTGTATATTTTGTGAGGGGAGTTTAGAAAAATGCAGGTTTTCCGGCATTTTTAAAACTCACAGATTGATGAGGAAATGGGTGGAAACATAACACTGGGCAAGTTTAGCCTAGAGAAAAGGAGACCGGGGTTGGGGGAGATATACATATGACAGTACTTTTCAGATACAGTAGGACCCCGGTATCCAGGCCTTCCCGTGGATAATGAAAACCGTGGATAAGAGAGAACGCCTGCTCGTCCACCCCCAAACTGCTGTTTCCTGACAGTAGCTTGCTTAATGACTGCTGTTTTGAGACAGTAGCTTGCTTTATGGCTGCTCTTTGTGACAGTAGCTTGCTTTACAGCTTGCTTTGTGGCTGCTGAATTATTTAGTTTTTTCCTCTGCCAACCGTGGATAATGAATCAGTGGATACGAGGGTCCTACTGTACAGTACTTGAAAGGCTGTCATACAGAGAAGGGGCAGGATCTGTTTTCAATCATTCCTGAATGCAGGGCATAGAACAATGGGCTCAAGTTACAGGAAACCAAATTTCAGTAGACCATCAGACAAAACTTCCTGATTGTTAGAGCAGTACGGCATTGGAGTGAGTCCTCCAGCGCTTGAGGCATTCGCATTTGGACCACCAGCTGACTGATATCCTTTGATTTGGATTCTTGCACCGAGCAGGGGGTTGGACACATAACATAAGAAGAGCCATGCTGGATCAGGCCAAAGGCCCATCTAGTCCAGCTTCCTGTATCTCACAGAGGCCCCACCAGATGCATCTGGGAGTGCACGAGACTAGATCTCAGTCTCCTGATACCACTCCCTTGCATCTGGCCCTTGAAGTGCCCTGGTTTAAAGCCTGGAGATTACACATCTCCGTCATGGTTTGTAAACTGTGATGGACTTTTCCTCCAGGAATCTGTCCAATCCCCTTTTGAAGGCATCCAAGCCAGATGCCATCACCACATCCTGTGGCAGGGAGTTCCACAGACTAACAACATGCTGGGTAAAAAAAAATATTTTGTCTGTTCACACTCAATGGCCTTATAGGCTCCTTCCAGCTTTGTGGTTCTATGAAGTAAAGTTTGAGAGGAAGAAAATATTTTGTCTTGTAAGGGAGGACATTTGACTAATTATATATTTATAAATATATATGGCTGCTTTACTAACCACAGGTATGGATCAAAGCCTATAGAGAAAAACCTCATGGCAATCTATATCCCAAGCTATACCCTGTACTATATTTCAGGCTATGCCTTGCAAAGTATAAGCCACACAAATTATATATTTAGAGGTAATGATGCTACTAAGCATACATATATATATATATATATATATATATATTTCATTTATATTATTATTCACACATGTATTCTTTATTCCTACAAACGCTGGTCAAGCCTTTCCGGCTAGAATAGAGAAAGGAACTTCCGCAAAGTCAGCTAAGGCAATTATGAATTCAAGGATCCAATTAAGTTCCTAAGCTTTGAGGATCACACACTAGCAATTAACGTGTGTCCAAGGCGTACCAGGGAGGCCTTATCTCAGCGTCTGGTGTTCGTAACTGTCAAAATGTCCAAGGACATAAGGATGATCCTACCCTCCCTGCCTGTGAGGGGAGGAGATCAAACGTACCAGTTAGAACTTCTAGGCAAGTGTCAGGAATACAAAATAAATGACCAAAGATGTCAATTAGTGTTTGATGCATGTAACAAATGTATATGACGTAAATTCGGATGGGCGGAGGGGATAGAGTGCTGGAAAAACCTTATAAAAATATCTCCTTTCGTTTTCTGGGTGGACTTCTCACCACCAAAAAGTGTGGAAGTCCCTTGATTGATCAATCAATAAATTCTCGTCTCCTGAGACTCAGACTTGGTCTTTTGCAGCCCATGAAGCGCAGGCACGCTGGCACGGGACCCTCATAAATTTAAATTCCTTACATTTCTGGTGGAGATGCCGGGAAAAGTGCCACTGCCCCAGCGCTCTTGGGAGTCTGACTTAAATCACAGTGAGGATTCATGCTGACCCTTGAACAAATCTAGTCCGGACCCTCTGATTTTGAGAGGAGACTTGTTCTATCAGCATTGGACACAATACTGTTATTTAAGGAGAAAACAAAGCCGGCAGAACAACGGAGGAACTGTAAGAGGACTGCGCAAAAGAAATCTGGTAAGAAGAGAAAACTAGTTGTGGGGTGGCGTGAGTTCGAATCTAACAGCTCTGTGGAGTGGAGAAGATTGCGGATTCTTATGAGTCGGCCCCGGGAGGGAGGAAGACGAGAAGAGACACTGTGTGTGTCTCTAGCATCCCGCGGACCAGGGTGGACTCAGAGTTGAGAGACTCTGAGGGCCCCGAGGGTGGAGGAGAGCTCCTCTCGAATAACCCTAGTGTCCCCCTCCCCAAGTGTTTGAAGAATTAGAAGCAGAGCACTGCTCTGGCTTCCTCAGAGGATTTACTGATGTTTAAATATATATGTGGGTGTTAAGTTGAATTCTTTTTGGTAACCATAGGGAAGTGGCCATTCCCTGTGTCTTAAGCAGGGGCAAAGACTGGCAATCTTTGCCCCACAATACCAACGGAGTTCCACCATCTTCGTTTGATTTTAGAGAAGTTAGAAAGATCTATTCTTAGGCAAGGGATCGCAGTTAACTGGGGAAACAGAAATGTGGGAGAGTGGTGTATGGTTGCTGAATCACATGTTGGCGTGTATGATGGGCATTTGATTGTTGAGGTGTGAGTCCGTTTGATGCTTGTGTGGGAGAAATCATAGGAACACAGTTAGACCTTTAAAGTAAACCTATGGGGATAAATTAGTGCAGTTTATGCACCCCCTTTTTATGTGCGATGTGGTAACATTGGAATTCTGCCACCAGAAGTAATGATTTTGGTATTAAATGGAACATGAGTAAGCTTTAAGAAGAACCCCTCTAACTAGGATGAGGCAGGACTTTACCATCTCAAATTAAGATCCTAGCCCTCAGGGAGGACAGACCAATTATGACCTGCTAGCAAGAGGTGTGTGAATGTACAAGGACGTGCTTAGTTAATTAATATAAGAGACTAAAAACTCTGCCAACTAGGAGACCCCTCCAGCAATTTTGATAATACCAGGGGAATATGGGCAGTGAGAAAAATACTTTTGAATACTCAGGGATAAACAACATCCCGCATATTTTGTGACTGGCTGGTCACGCAACAAAATTTACCAGCTGAAGGGATATTTTACAAGGAAAAAAATCATAGGGTATCTGAGTAATGCATTTTTAGTAAAACTGGGTAGGAAACCTGAAAAGATGATGGAAGGAAAGGCAGGATGATGAACTGAAAAGGTATAGAGAAAGACAGATGAATAGAGGAAGTGGAGTAAAAGGAAGGCAGCAAGACAGAAGTGGGATGGATAGGTATGATGTTGAGGGAACGGGAGGAGAGCACGGAGCATTGAGGGGACAGGAAGTGCTAGATGGGGGATGCGTACCCCTAAATTGCCTTATTCAAGCATTCAGGAGGTACTTCCATCCCGCTACGCCAATGCCCAACTCCTTGGATATGGAAGCTTTAAACAGAACTAAGGGTTGCTATGCACCACATGAGGAGATAGGTAGGGACGTTATTTCTGAACTATTAATAGTCAAAAGCAGGGAAATCAAATCTTAGTATCAACTGTTGTGTGTGCTTGATGTGTAATTAATTGAGTGTGAGTCCGTTTGGTATGCGGGAGAATTTATGAGCATACTACTAAACCTTTAACAAAAAGGTAGATGGGCATAACTTAATTCAGCTTCTGTGCCCTTTGTTAAGGAACCCTTTGGCAAGATTGGCACATTGCCATAAGGAGACCTGATTTTGATATTGAATGCAACAAATGTAAATTTCAAGAAAGTCCCCTCTGACAAAGGCAGGACTTTAACATCCCAAAGATTAAGTTTCTAGCCCTCAAAAAGGGGAGGGTGGCAAGCCACGTATTGCCTGTTAATATGTCCAGAGGCAGTAAAAATCACCCAAAATGAGAAGACCCCAATTTTATAAACCAGGGGAAGTATAAACACTGCAAGAAGATATTTTTGAATACTCAAGCCGCATGTTTTGTATAACTTAGCCTGGCTTGTTACACAACATAATTCACCACCTATAGGGACATTTTAAGAAGAAATCATCACAGGGCGTTTGAGAAATACGTTTTTTTTTTTTTGCACGGCCGGTCCCATGGGTGAAATGAACATCCACCCCTTTTCAGACCGACTATGTGCTCTGAAAAGACAGCTAGCATTTTTGTACTCATAGCCCAGCAAGCTAGCAATTAAAAAACCAAGTGATAACATCATTCCTTAAGATTTTGCACCTAAAAGGCTTAGGGCAGCCTTTCCCCCCCTCCCCTTGCAAGTAAGCCCTGGCTGGAACCATAAGACAATTTAATTTGGAACAAGGAGATTCTTAGGAGCAACTGAAAAAAAAAAAAAGAATTCCCTCCCGTCTCCTACCTGGATCAGGACCTTGGAGATGCCATTAGAACGGGGAGAGGAAAGGAGAGAAAGAGACAGAGAGAGAAGGAGGGAATGAGAGAGAGAGAGAGAGAGAGAAAAGAAATAGTTAAAGGAAACGAGGTAGAAGGAAAGTGTAAGTCAGGGACGAGAATGGGCAGGGTTCATGATGGGCAGACTGAGGCAGCAACCCACAGAACGCGCCAGCAATTGAGAAGCAGAGGCTCTATTTGTATCCCATTACATTATTTAATCCAAGCTTTTAGACAGTTCCTATTTCCCCAACAAAATTTGTCTAAATCTCTGAATATGGAATCTTTATCCAAATCCCTTGTAGTACGTCAGCTCCATGAGGAAAACGAAGGGCCTGAGACTTCTGTGCTGGAAGTGGTCCAAAGCAGGGACTCCCCTTCCTCTTTTTAAAGCAGCTGCTAACAGGTTTTTGAGAGCAGGACAAGGTTTTTTTATTTAGAATACGAAGGGGTTCTTAAAAGCCGCCAAAAGGTAAAAATAACATAAAATAAAATCATTTTTCTTGTTCTCACATTCTGGCTGGAAACGCCTGTGACATTTTTTTTTAAGGCGTATCAATAACGCGGGGTCTCACACTCTGGCTCTTGTTTCTTTGTACGAGAGCCATGCATCCCAAATTAGGCTTAAGTAGATAACTTCACAAACCACAGGGATAATAGGTTGCCTTAATTTGTTTAGTGCCCTTTTTCACCTAATTACAGGGTAATTGAAGGGGCTCACCTTCCTGCCTCAGGCTGTGTAATGCAGCCTGCGGGGAGAATTCAAAAGTCCATTGCCCCGCCTTCCTTTTTCTGCCTTCACCCCCCTCCTTCCCCTTCACAAAGTAGACCTCATCCCTCTTCCCTCAGGAATTTCAAGCATGCTGGCAACCAGCCTGATTTTTTTACACCTCTTTCACATCCTATATTCCTAAAAATCTCGAGCAGACGTTCTCCTTTTTGACTTAATAATGCTCACCTAGCCTTATTTCCGTCTGAGTTTTTTTTTAACCCTTTCCTTTCCAAGTAGGACACCTGCTGGAAATAGACTCTTAGTTACTTGATAGCTATTAAACTACTATCAGCCTTTTTTTCCTCTCCTTCTATCTCTGTGTGGTCAAGCAGTTTGTGCCATGGCATGTGTCACTCCTAACCAGCCAGCAGAGACACTAGGAGAGGGCTTCCTGCCTTTCCCCCCCCTTTTTCTCTCTATTGTTTTGTGGGGGAATGGGGCTTTTGCAAGCACCTGACTTTTACTTTGAGGTGAGGCTGACAGGCCAGCAACTTCACCCTTTTTTATACCCTTTTGCGCCAGCATAGAGAACTAGCGGTTTTTGAACCTGGTGATATCGTCACTATTTTTAAACCCATGGCAGATGCCAACATGTGTAAGGCTGTGTACTCGTGGGTGTTTGCATGTATTTTTTTCTTGAGTGACGAACCAGAAGAGCTCGTCTTGCCTCGCACACACACACACACCAGCCCCCGACACGCACTAGGACAGATTGGCGCCTTTGCAGCCTTGCAGAGAGACACTAATTCTCTTTTACCATTTTTTTTTCCTTTTCTCGCCGTGCCTTTGGGGACTTGGTAGTAATATGAATGTGGTGCCTGCTCCTATTTTTCCCCAATCCTGTATCAGCCGTACTTTTTCCGAGACTATACCACGCCACATTCCAAGCCCATCTCCCCCTGGCGCATTTTGCTTCATGCTCAGAGATCACTTTGCGACCCTGGGACATTTTTGCCTGTTCCATTTTTGATTGTCCCCATGTAGCAGAGCTATTTGACTTTGGGGCTGAGATCTATCTCAGGTGCCTGTTTGGGAACGCCTGAGCCCCTCGCTTGTGAGATCCTGCGAGATCATCTTGCAAGCACTCATCATACACTGCCGACTGCAGATGCGTCCTCATCATAAACTTTGGCTTCCCCCATTCACAGACTGGTTCTACAAAAACGGAAGCCTTATCCTACCTGTTGCAACATTTTTTTTCTCTCCTTCCTGTTTTTAAGACTGTCAGATAGACTGTGCCACCCTGCCTTGCAGCACAAAGACAGCTGCGGGGGCATTTCGTGTGTGTTTGTGTTCTGTGTTTGTCTGTGGTCGTGTGTCTGTTCTTCCCTTACCCAGGTACATCCTGGAGGTCGGGTTTTTGCTCTGGGAAAAACGCCCACCCGTTCTTTATTTTTGGATCACGGAGTCGGTCGGGTTTGGAAAGCTGACGCCGCCGGTCGTAGATGCTCAGATGGGGACCCTCCTGCCCTCCATTCTGCCATCCCTCCTGGACCTCCCCCCCCCTTTGATGCCTTTGATGATGCCATCTTCGTGATGACTTCGCTCCGCGGGTTCGATCGATGTGGGCTCCAGGATCCAGTGATGTCAGCCTTTTCACCCAGCGGGACCCGTACCCAGCGACCGAGAGGGAGTGAGGCCTGACCGGTGACGCCTTCTGCCCTCTGCTGTAGATTGCCCCTATGCCTTAGATGACTTCACCCTGGACGGCGGGCGACAACATGAACCTGACCTGTGGTCACCGCATCCTTGCCCATCCTTCCCCAGATGACAGCGTGCGTTTGATACTTCGGAGGGTCCCAAAGCAGCCTGCGGATTCACTTTCAACTCAGGTTGACAGATTAAAATCCTGTCTTCCTGTCTCTCATTTCCTTCTTTTCTTTTCTTTTCTGTTTGTTTCTGGGGGGAGAGAGTGGGTCTGAAACAGCCACTGACTCTTGTTTTGGATTGCGGCCAACAGACTTCACGTCTGCAATTTAACCCCTTTTTCACCGGGACAGAGACTTGGGGTTTAAATACTGCTTTCAGACCTTCATTGATGCCTGTGCGCGTGCCCTGGATCACCATGAACTTGTGTTGCCACACACGCACACACCAGCCTCCCAGCATCCGACAAGTGAGCGCTTATTTTTTTTTTTCTCCTGCGCACGGTAGGCTTCAGAGCAACTTCACATATTTACATTACCCTGGGCTCTATTATGATAGTGTTTATTGTTTATTATTGATAGTCACTGTGAAAACTCTTACTGAAGTGCTTCTCTGGATGTGCCTTTTTATGTAATGATCATGCTTGGCCACTGAAAATGCTTTTTACTCACAAAGCATTGAGTGCCAGAGATTATGACTTGCCTTTCTATGCAATTTGTATTGAATGAGAGACATTTTGGTGCCCATGGGTGTTCACGAGCCTTTATACCTAAGAAAAAAGTGGCTTTATGAAGTAGCTATATCTACATTATTTTCTTCACCAAAGACACTGATGAACTAATCTTGGCCCCATGTTTACGGGGCAGATTTTTGTGTGTAAACTATCAGCCACAGAGACATTTCTGACCGGATTTCAACGGCTCATTCATGACTTTACCATGAGAATGTATGGCGCAAGGTGGGTTTTCTAAGCACCATCTAGATGTGTCTTATGCCTTTTCAGCCTTCATGATATGTATATTACCTTTATTTAGTATCATTGCAAATGTCTATCAATTGAGAATGCACACACAACTGGGTGATTCTGCACAGCCTGCTATTATCTGAGTTTGAATGCACACCACACACACCTAAATAAGGTTGGAAAAAACCTAGCAAAGTAGCCTGGCCCACATATTTCCTTGGTGGGCTAAGAAGGGCATATTTTCCTTATAAGTATTTGGTTTGCAAAATGAACCTAAAGTGTGGTGCTTTGTTAGAATTCAGGGTTCTCAGCCTGACTACCAAACACACAAACACAATCACATGTGCACTGCTGTGGCAGGCAAATTAATTTGGGTTTCATGATGGTCCTAAAATAAGGTAATGAACAAATCTGCTGTTTAAAGCATGTTTAATTATCGCTTTGGGACGGGGATCGTGATATCCAAGTCTATCACAATATTATCAAAAATTCTTATGCCAGCCCCCTTCAACAGTTGAGAATTTGGGATCTTTGAGAAGTGTACAACATGGCCTGGGAGGTCACCTTATACTGCTGTGACCACGATGCATTTCTCCAACAGGGGAAACTTAAATGCTGTGGTCCATGGAACATATCCATCCATTGCAGTCTGTGGGTCCGACCAGGGGGAAGTCTTCTTACATCCCAAGCATGGCAACACTTCATCTGTTAACTTAACATTTTACTCTAGAAAGTGCCCTAATGAATTAAGGGGTATTCCCTTGGCCTTCACCTATTTGATGCGTCCCCCTGACTTGAGACGCCACAAATCATTTTATGATAATTCATTTTCTTGAACTGTGCCTATAAGCCCCTTGGGGAAAAAGGACTGAGAATGTTTTTCTGACTGCCCTGCCTAAATTTTTGTCAGGAAAATAGAAAGTCCTTCCATGAGCCATGAAGACCATCTCACCCCAGGAATGACATAGGGGGGGCTCACGCAATGTTCACACTTTTGTACATATACCTTTGATATGTTTTGTTCGTCCCTTACAAGTCCATGACGTTTTCTGGGAAATTTACTGGCATAAATTTCCAGAAATCCGTTCAGGGCAGTGTAAGGGAGGACATTTGACTAATTATATATTTATAAATATATATGGCTGCTTTACTAACCACAGGTATGGATCAAAGCCTATAGAGAAAAACCTCATGGCAATCTATATCCCAAGCTATACCCTGTACTATATTTCAGGCTATGCCTTGCAAAGTATAAGCCACACAAATTATATATTTAGAGGTAATGATGCTACTAAGCATACATATATATATATATATATATTTTCATTTATATTATTATTCACACATGTATTCTTTATTCCTACAAACGCTGGTCAAGCCTTTCCGGCTAGAATAGAGAAAGGAACTTCCATAAAGTCAGCTAAGGCAATTATGAATTCAAGGATCCAATTAAGTTCCTAAGCTTTGAGGATCACACACTAGCAATTAACGTGTGTCCAAGGCGTACCAGGGAGGCCTTATCTCAGCGTCTGGTGTTCGTAACTGTCAAAATGTCCAAGGACATAAGGATGATCCTACCCTCCCTGTCTGTGAGGGGAGGAGATCAAACGTACCAGTTAGAACTTCTAGGCAAGTGTCAGGAATACAAAATAAATGACCAAAGATGTCAATTAGTGTTTGATGCATGTAACAAATGTATATGACGTAAATTCGGATGGGCGGAGGGGATAGAGTGCTGGAAAAACCTTATAAAAATATCTCCTTTCGTTTTCTGGGTGGACTTCTCACCACCAAAAAGTGTGGAAGTCCCTTGATTGATCAATCAATAAATTCTCGTCTCCTGAGACTCAGACTTGGTCTTTTGCAGCCCATGAAGCGCAGGCACGCTGGCACGGGACCCTCATAAATTTAAATTCCTTACAGTCTGACTTTCCTGGAGAAGCTAGTTAGCATCTGCTCTAAAGATCTCATACCATATACCTGTTTGGTGTTTTAATGCATTTCCCGAGAGCTGTTGTTGGATCCTGTTGCATATCTACAGGGTGAACCCTGTGTGAAACCTGGGCTCTGAAATGTCAAAAGAAGGGACGGTCTCAATGCATCACTCCCGCCAAGGGTGGCAGCGATGGATGAGGTAGGCATTTCTAGGAGCTGCAACTGTTCATATTTCACACATGCCTAAGGGCAGGCGACAAAGAAAATAGGGCACCAAAAGAGGGAGGGAGAGAATCCCTGTTCATATGTCCTTTAAAAAAACCCATTAAGATGCACATTTCATTAACCGGCTGATAATTTCTATGCTGTTCAACAAGGCGGTGGGAGGGTATATGTGCTGGCAATGGGTGCGCAACAGTGCCCATTATCCCGGCACATGCCACCATGGCCAAGAAACAGAACAGAAGTTCATGTTAAAATCTTCCTTAATCCATTCCCATTTTGCCCACCCAATTTTCCAGGGGGACGAAAGGAGGGAGCCAAACTAAGAACCTTACCAGTGGCAACGACAGCAACCTAGAAATGTCACAATGGATCAAAATTTGCCTGAACTTGGAAATGTCCCTTTCTTTTGGACTCATACTTCTGGAATCTTCCAGCCATCCAAGGTCGGGAGCCTCTGGGAATTTGCAGTCCTGAAAAGGAAATGTCCCCGGCTGCATCTTTCACAGGCTCCCTAAATACATCAAATCATCCAGCTCAACACAAACCTTACACAAGCTCTAAGATGATTTTAGCCCGTTTTTCATTTCCACTTGTTGAAGGTTTATTTACAACCTTGCATGTTGTCTGTCACTTCAAAGTCCAGTAGAGACTTTTTTGGGCTAGAATGCCTGACACTCTCTCCATAACTAACCAATAAATCCACACAGCTTTGGAAATTTAAAAAGAGCCCGGCCTCACTGCTGAGTATTCCATCCCTGTTTTTTTCATCTGTTGCTGACCGTTGTTTCTTTCTGTTGATCCATTTGGTTGGTTCCTAGTACAGCAATACCTCTAAGACGTTTTTAATTGGTTCCAGGGGTCCATTCGCCATAGGAAAAAAAGTCTCACAAGGCACGGTTTCCCATATGAATCCATTGAAAACCAATTACTGTATGTCTGCAATAAAGCAAGTAGCATATGCAAGTTTGTCACAACTGTAAGTAAATAAACATTTTTATTCTTTCTCCTACAAATGTCTCAGAATGAATGATTGAGACTTGAAATGCCAGTTAATCAGAAAGGGGAGACTCTGGGGAACTTGTCCCTATTCTTTTCTGTGGATCTTTGTACTTCTAGAGTGTAGTAAAAAGAGAATTTTACCAGAAATTCAAAACTCTGCAACTCTACTCTGCAGGCATTTATAGCTCCATGCTTTCAAAAGCCACTCATTCCTTAGAGATGAGCAAAGCAATCGGTTTCTTTCCACAGCAGCCCTAGCATGTATGAAGGCTTTCAGAAGAAGAGAAAGGAAAGGAAAATGTGAAGGAACAAAGGAACTTTATTTTTCAGAGAGTGGTGACCAATGACGGGGGGCCTTTCCATGCCAGCCCTAAGATTATGCAGTTTACCTCAGGGAGGCACCTGCCTTTTGTGGTCTTTACTTTTCTTTCACATTTTCCATTATTAGGAGAAGAAAAAGTACAACTGATTCTATAATTATTATTTCCCTGTAATTGCTGTGGCTTCTATTGATCTTTCCAAACTGGCTGGAACTTCTTAATCTTTAGATTATACTGTATATCTAAAGGTGTGGGTGAAATCTGAGCACTTGAGAGCTATATTCAACTCCATGGCCCCTGGTGTTGCCTGGATAACACGAGGCTCCCAAAATGTCCCTTGAGGCTGCATCATGTATCCTATGGCTCTCACTAGTATATAGCTACAGTAGTACCTCAAGTTACAAATACCACTAATTATGAAAAATTTGACTTATGTAGAGAAATCCATGGGAAATGAAATGCTTCAAGATAAGAAAATTCAGCCCTTTTTCCCAGTTAGGAAAGGGAAATGGAAAGTACAAATTCCTTTTCAACATGGCTCCTGTTTGTTTGCAATCGCAATACTGCCATCTTGTGTCCATCTCCACTACATTTCTGCAATTGGAAAGGAGCCATTTTGAAAAGGGAAGCTGAGAACTGGGGCTTCTGTTTTTCAATAACTTGCACAAGGTGCCATTTTTGGAGCCATTATGGAACTATTTGGCACCATTTGGGGGACGTTTAAAGGTAGGGAGCTGAGCTTTTGTCCTTTGCATGCCTGTTAATGTGCTTTTTGAATTTGTGTGTGTGCATGAGTGTGTGTGTGAGTGTGATTTCCCACTTGTAATGAATTAATCCATTTCCAATGCATTTCTATGGGAAACCCTGTTTCAAGATATGAAAATTTCAAGTTAAAAAAAAAACGATTGGAATGGATTAATTTCATAATTGGAGGTACCATTGTATTGTGAACTATTTTAATAAGGAACAGGATGTATCCCTACCTAGAAGTAAGTCCAGTGAACACAGTAGGATATATGTCTAAGCATAACATACTTAGGGTTGTAGAGGATGGAACCTAGCTGAGTTGTGTTTCCACAAAACAAAGGCTGCAAACCTGGGCCCATTTGAGGGACTACATATTTCTCCTTACCAGCCTCCCTGGACTTTAAGATGTTCAGGGAAGGCCTTTCAGTCCCATGCCCTCATGGGCACAGTCATCATAGAAACTGGAGAGCGCTTTTTTGGTGGCTGATCCCAGACAATGCAACTGCCTTGGTTCCCTCCCCTATGTCATTTTCAAGGCTTTTGCTGTGTCAGGTTTGCAGAACTGTTGCTCAGGAAAGGAATGTTAAAGAGATATTCTGCCTTTAGTTCCTTTAGTTCCTTTAGTTCTTCAGCTCATTAGTTCTTTAGTTCTTTTTTTTGTGTTTGTTTTATTGTTTTAGCTTTAGCTTTTGTCTTATGCTACAATTTGTCTTTTTGGTATCAAATGTAAACCGCCTGGAGTTCCTTCATGGAAGACGGTGCAGTATATAAATATATAAATATATAAATATAAATAAATAAAATTTTATCCTTTTCAAATATGTGTGTTGTAAACTGGTTTGAACAGGGTTTTTATTTTTATTTATTTATTTATTTATTTATTTATTTATTTATTTATTTATTTATTTATTTATTTATTTATTTATTTATTTATTTATTTATTTGCTTTTAAACAATGAGTTGAATCGTGTTTTAAAAATGTGATTTCATATCTTGCAATGGGGCTAATACTGATATTTATATGTTACAAACCACTTATAAGCTGCCTTGAGTCCCTGTATAGGAAAGTAAGCTTGAAAAGTAAGCTTGAAATCAATTCAAAACAAGTCCAATTGGTCCATTAAAGTTAACCTGGGAGTAAGGATGCATGGGCTTGGCTAGGACTTTTTCCTGCCAGTAACATAGAGTGCAAACCCATACCGTTTTCCCCATAGAAATTGGCTAGATTGGCAACTGACTTTTTCAACAAAAGGTGGTAGTACAACTGTTTCCATGTCACTTGAGGCAAGGAGAATAGTTCATCTGAAATGTTCTGCTCTTTCCTCCATCAGAAGGAAACAGCTAAGATATTGGTTCTGCTGGCATCCCCACATGATTCGACATCTACAGCTTTAGGTAACCCCATCACTTCCCTAATGGCAGGGCTGTCACTGAGTCTCAATAAACTCAGCCACAATCAGACATACAGTACATAGGATCACCAAATAGCTTCCAATCTCTTACACCTCATGAGACCAAAGCTCAAATAAGGTAAGATGCCCATCTCTCTTTTATGAGATTGATTTAGATATGTGTCTTATGTTTTATTATGATTTAGATATGTGTCTTATGTTTACTCTATTTTGCTCTGGTCAGACCCCAACTGGACTACTGTGTCCAGTTTTGTGCACCTCAATTTAAAAAGGATGTTGACAATCTTGAACAGGTCCAGAGGAGGGCAACCAAGATGATTGAGGGTCTGGAAGAAATATCTTATGAGGAGTGGCTTAGGGAGCTAAGAATATTTGGCATTACAAAAAGAAGGCTGAGAGGGGATATGATAGCTATGTTTAAATATTTGAAAGGATGTCACATTGAAGAAGGGACTGGTTTGTTTTCCATGGCTTTTGGAGACTAGCACTTGGGGCAATGGTTTCAAACTACAGGAAAAGAGATCCCATTTGAACATTAGGAAGAACTTCATGACAGTTAGAGCTATTCAGCAGTGGAATATGCTGCCATGGAGGGTGGTGGAGTCTCCTTCTTTGGAAGTTTTTAAGCAGAGGCTGGATGGCCATCTGTCAGGAACACTGTGATGGGGGCTCCTGCATGGCAGGGGGTTGGACTAGATGGCCCTTGAGGTCTCTTCCAACTCTATGATTCTATGATTCTATGAATCAGACTTTCAAATGCAGTCTGTATTGAACTTCTAGTGACTAATCTCATCAGAAATACTGTTGGAATTCAAAATATGGAGCTGAAAACACTGGTTTTGTCCTTCATTGCCTAAAGAACCCTCAAATCTAATGACCTGCTAACTCTATATTCCATTTTGAGACCTATTGTTTTAGGAAGGAAGGATGACTCATGTTTCAGGAAGGAAACAAGATGCTGTGGCAGAAACATCTCTTCACTAGAGGTGGAAGCGGCACAAGTGACTGTGGCAACCACTGATTCCACACACACGCACATACCTGCTGCCCCTGAATTGAGAAGAAGAGGAGGCAAGGGCTCCTGAAGGCAAAATCCTACACTATCCAAAGGAGCAGAAGCTCTCCAAAGCAACACAGTGGTAGATTCCTCTGCACTCTTCCACCTAAGGCACACGCTTCAATCAGGCTAATGGTAGGGCTGTCTTTCTATAGGGCTCAAAGAGTTGGATGGAAACTTCCTAAATGAACATTGTCATCCGAAGGCATTTTGCTGGATGACAAGATGCCACCCCTCACCTCAGGCTGCTTACAGAAGCTGACTATAAGAGTCAGCAAATCACAAGAGATTGGTTTAAAGGACCCAGGATAAGTTGCTTGAATAGCCCTATCCTCTGACAGTGGGACACAGGAAGGGAGCTCAAGAAACATTTGGGAACCCGCAAGGCTGCCCCTCAGCATCTGCTCCCTGAGGCCAGTGTCTCACTCTGTCTAATAACAGAGCCATCCTTTGCATAGGTAGAAACCAATAAACAAAGACAGTGACCGTCATGCACAGTCAAGATACTATTTATAGAAAATATTATTTATTTATTTATTTATTTATTTATTTATTTATTTATTTATTAGGCTTATATACCGCCCGTCTTCCCGGAGGAACTCTGGGCGGTTTACAACATAGAAAAATACTAATAACAACTATGAATAGAGCGGTTAGACAATTTAAAACAAATTAACACAAATAACCAAACTAAACAATGAAGAGTGGCTTTACAGATGGCGGGGGGGGGACTTCAGTCACCAAACGCCTCCCGGAAAAGGAGAGTTTTTAATGCCTTCCGGAAGGCTGGCAGGGACTCTGCTAGGTGCACTTCTGCTGGGAGATGGTTCCACATGGTGGGGCCAGCCACAGAGAAGGCTCGGGTACAGGTGGATGTTCTCTGAGCCCCCCTGGGCGTGGCCACACGCAGCATGTGCGCCCTCGACAGCCTATTCGGACGGGCCGATGTTGACTGCTGGTCAATCCGCTCTGTCAGGTAGTCAGGTCCTAGGCCATGGAGGGTTTTGTAAACCAAAACCAGGACCTTGAATCTGATTCGGGCCGCAACGGGCAACCAATACAGGCGGGCCAGAACTGGGGTGATGTGCTCAAACAGACGCACATCTGCCACCAGTCTGGCCGCCGCATTCTGGACCCTCTGCAGTCGCCAAAGGAGAGTCAAGGGCAGCCCCATGTAGAGCGCGTTACAATAGTCCAGTCTTGAGATCACCAGTGCTTGCACCACAATTCTGAGGGAATCCCCATCTAGGTATGGGCGAATCTGGGCAATTCGGTGGAGATGGAAAAAGGCAGCCCTGGACACAGCAGCCACCTGGGCCTCCATGGTGAGCTCCAGGTCCAGGACTACGCCCAGATTCCGAAGGCCGGAGGGAAACACCCTCCAAGGTGGGATAAGGGCCTCCATAGCCAGATGAGGAAGCCCCACTTTTACTGCACAAATATCTGAAAAAGGCTCAAACATCCTTGGAACAGGTTTTGGAAACCTCTAGTGTTTAACAATATTCCCATGAAAAACAGGAGCAGGCCTAGTTAATGCCTGCTTATATCCTACATTTTAAATCTTCAGATAAGTCAATCGATTAATTACACCGATTAATCAGGTAATGCTGCCAGCTGCAATAAAAAACTTTATTTGGGCGATGTAACAGAGCAGCCAGCCATTGGAAGTGGAGTATATTTTTTATTTGTGCAAAGATAACTTCTTCTAATTTCCAAACTAATTTTCAGTGGAAGACAATCCAGAAGCTACGTTTCTTAGACATAATTTAGGGGGAAATTAATGTGAAGGCAAGATCCTTGAGTCACTTCGTTTTCTCCATGGAATTGTTTCTAATTGAATGTTAAGATCAAAGTTTAAGTTTATAAGAGAGGAAAAACAAGCACAGATAAATAGTTATTATCTGACATCCTTATGAAAATTCATGACCTGCCGCTGTATTGGGGACCTTTTAAGAATTCTAATTGTGAAGTAGGCAGAACTATTAAATGGCTAGAGCGCTTCAGCCTCTTGATAAGAAGTGAGTTAAATAATTGTCCTGTTTAACTTGTGCTTGTTAACCTTTAAGGTCAACTAGTTTGAACATACGTTTAATGAAATCCTGGAGCCAGAATTTATGATACTGCTGCTGAATGTTAAATTGGACAATTTACATAAGCAGGACATTAACCTTCTGAGTACTAAATAGCATTTTAGCACTTAGCCGCTGGGGACAATAAGGGACATGTTCTATATATTTGTGATTAGCTTGCCTGGAAACACTCACGATGACCAATTGGCCTACCAAGTTTAGCAGCGTAATTAAATGAATGGACTCAGCCTAAGTAAATTATCACTGCTGTGTACAGTATATCATTATAGTCCTAAGGAGGAGGGGGAGGGGGAAGAAAGGGTATGAATAATTTAATATTACATTCCTAATTTATCAATGCTAAGTGACTGTGAGGAGACTCTCTGTAATTCGTTGGTTTAAATTTGATATTTGATTTACTGGCGGTGTGATTAAACTTGAGCCTACTTAATTTCTTTATCAGAAATTTATGGTAACTCAGAATTTATGCTGGCACTCCTAACTACCCACCCACCCCTTTCCAGTAAGAGAAACAAATTTCTCCATTTCCCCCTTCTTCCTTAATCATGGTAAATACAAAATATTCAGTGTTGTCAAACTGGTAGTTAGGCTGAGGGCCTGGAAAATGACAGCCTTCTGGATAATGATTGACTCAAAGGCCCATCCACCCCAAGCAGCCTGACAAATGATGGGCGAGGAGAGTTGTAGTGCATAAACATCTTGAGGGTAGCAGTTTCCCAACCTTCAAGAACAGACCTGTTGCATGATGGGGTCATGAAAAGGCAACTGCAGAAGCATTCACCCTTCTGAGACAGGTTTCCCGTCTCACGGCTTCTCTCACAGTGGTTGTGAGTTTGGGTATTCCACCAGTTACTGGAGCACAGGAAAGCTTATACAATTTCCCTCATACTTCACACAGTAACCTTTTGTGGCAGAAGATAAAAATGTTGGCTTCCCTATTTCAGACTTTCCCAATAAAGAGAGATTGCTGCAGCAAAAGGTTTAAATCTTGCCTTTAAAACTGCATCTAGAGTAGCTTCTGGATCAAATGGGTGAGGTGGTGGTGGTTGGTCACTTTCAAAATTTGTCATGAGCCACCTCTGGATAAAGCACAACCTCCTTCTGCCTCACATAACTCTCCTCTTCCAGGCAGTCAAAGTAAACCACACAGATATGACATCAGAACTTGACTTGCTGTGATGACACTGTTCAAGTATATAAGAGGCTCTTATGGTGAGAACAGCTTACAGAGGCCCCCATAGGTGTCATAGGCCCAAACTCAACAAACCAAGGACACTGAGTGGATGCAGTACAGACTCCAGTGAAACTGGAGTCCAGATCGGCATGGATGGCCTCAATTTTAGATCTAAAGTGGGCTGCAAACAACTCACTAGTGAAATCACTAGGAGGAGGCCTCTGCTGACCAGGACTGGTGAGGTCTCGAACCACCCAGAATAACTCAGCCTGGCGCTTCGAGGCCCCATCAATGCACTGGGAGGTATAAGATCTTTTGCCTCCTTAATTGCTCGCATATAGCGCCTCATCTCATGAACTGAAGCCTGATTAAATGCCGTCCGATCCTTCCTCCATCTCCTCTCAAGCTTCCTCCATTCTTGCTTTATTGCTCACAACTCCATCGTAAACCACGGCACAGGGTGGGCTTGGCAACAGAAGAGGCGCTGAGGGGTGATCTGATCTACAGCCCCCCATACCACCTATTCACCAGGGCACATCTGGTAGGCCCCCTGAAGGCCTCTACAAACTGAACAGGGGTGGCAATTGACAGGGAGAAAGTCAGGAGATGACAATCTGACCATGACATGAGCCGGGAATGCAAGTTCCCAACCTTCAGATTATAATCAGCAGACATAGAGGTAAATACCAGGTCCAGGGTATGCCCAGCCCTATGAGTAGGACCAATAACACGCTGGGACAGGTTCATGGAGGCCATGGATTCTATGAAATCCAGAGCTTCTCCAGACAGTTCACTCTCAGCATGCACATTGAAGTCCCCCACCACCAATACGCAAGGGGACCTCAGCAATGCTGCTGAGACGAACTTGGAGAGCTCTGGGAGGGAGATTGCAGGGTTGCAGGGAGCATGGTACACCAGCACAATCCCAAATCCACCCCACAGCCCCACTGATAGGTGCAAGTATTTCATCCCAGGAACCACCAATGCTGCAGCTCTGCGGACATAAAGAGCTTGCCTATAAAGAATGGCCACCCCGCCACCCCAAACCTCTGACCAGCCCTGGTACTGGACATGATACCTGGGGGGTACATCTGGGAGAGAGATGCCCCCTCTGTGCCCACCCAGGTCTCGGTCAAACATGCCAGGTCAGCACCCCCGTCCAAGATCAAATCATGGATGAGGGGGGTCTTATGAAATGATCTGGCATTTATCAACACACAGGACTGGTCAGAGGCATGGACGGATTGGCTCCCAGAGATGTGGCAGTGGGTCGAGGGGTCAGAACGGGGGACAGGCACCAACTGCCTGACCCTAGTTCTTCTTACCCGACCAACCGCCTCCCCGGCCCACAGCATAATGCCTGCGATCGGACACCACCAGGATAGGAGCCCCATCTCTAAATGGTGACTGCTGAGAAACACCATGAGGGGAGGACAAAAACATAACTAGCAAATTTGCAAAGGACAGGTGTGTATACATTTTGAGTCCAATTAAAAACAACTGTTCAAGAAAGAATAAGCTTCCTTTCGTTATGTATATCTCAGAAATCAAATAAGCAAGGGAAGCTAGTGTTTATATTTCAATAGGTGTTCCAATAATCAGTCACACTTCTGTGTCCAATGTACAGTACTTTTGACATCAGACCTCTTTTGCCACTTGAGGGAGCACTGCTTCTAGATTTTATCTAATAAGATGTTTAGGTTTCATTGGGTTGGGTTTTTTTAGACAGCAACACACCTTGCCTTCATGTGAAGGTGATTTGCAGTGAGTTAGCCGCATCCGGCACTGAATTCTAGGTGTTACTAAAAGGCAGAATATTATTTTTGTTTATTCATTTATTTGTTGCATTTTTACTGCTATGATGATTACGAAATAGGCTTCTGGGATCTGTTTGACTCTAGGTTGGCTCTGAAATCTATGGACCATGACTTTGGGGGGAGGTACCCCTTTGTTGCTTCACCCCAGGCACCAAAATGTATAATAACATGTACCAAATCTTTGGCAAAATCAGAGGCTACAGAGATAATAACTTGTGTGAGGGTGGCTGAAATGCTGTCCTCAGAATTATGCCCTTGGAAAGTTAATGGCACACGCAGGGATGATTTTTCAGGAAAAATTAGACGCTTCTAAATCTGTCCCACACCACCTCCAGCTCCTGTGTTATCCCTTTCATTGTCGGAAAAGTATGGGAGTCACAAGATGGGAGGAGGAAGCCTTTAATTGCCAAAAATCATTGCTGTTGTTGATGACATCTTGGCAGTGGCAATTTTTTTGGCAATTAAAGACTTCCTCCTCCCTTGTTCCCATCTTGTTCCCTTTTCTTTTGTTTTGTGCTTGCTTGCTTGTTATCTGTTTTTTTTTTTAATTGTAAGCCTCCCAGAGTTCCCTTTGGGAAGATGGGCAGGGTATAAGATTAACAAATAAATAATAAATAAATAAATATTGTTCACAGTTTCCACAGTTGATAAACACTCAAAGGGAACACAATGATGCATGGGACAGAATTAAGTAGTTTGGTTTCTGAAAATTGTCTCCTGCTGCTGATGTCATCTGCCTTCTGCGGTGTAGTTTCTCACAAATGGGATTTCATCAAGAATATTATATTAAAAATATCTGGGATCCACAGATGTTGCTAGACTGCATTTCTTGCCATTCTTCACTCCCGGTTATGCCAGCTAGGGCTGATGGAGAGTTGCAGTCCATCAAAACTATTTCTATTTGTATTTTAGTTTAGTGCTGTTCATTTATTCAGTTATAATTTGTTTCATTATGTTTAACTCTGTTGTCACTGTTATGTTGAGATTTTATGTTGCAAACTGCCCAGAGTACCCCTAGAACTAGATGGGTGGTATAAGAGTCAAATAAATAAATAAATAAATAAATAAATTCAGAAGGCCATATGCTTCCCATGTTTTGTATATAATACAGTTAAATTATATAGGAAATTGCTAAGTATTTGTTTCAGGCATTCATTAAAACACTTCCTCTTCCCCTTTGATCTGGCTTCTCTCGACTGATGTTACAGATACAAATGGTGGGGTCATGCATAGATATGGTGTTCCCTGGCCCTTCACTCCCTTCCAAGGGACAATCTAGATTCGTCATAGTGTGACACTCTCTGTGTGTCAGAAGGGGCCACCATATTTGAGAGTAGGTCAGCTGAGTTACAGGAGAATAGCATTTGTTTGTTGAGGAAAAGGGAGCAGGGAGCGGCCAAAACTCTCAACAACACAGCTGACTGTAATGAAGAAAACGGTCCCTCAGAAGGTTGGTCAACTTGTGACCCTTCTGTTATGGTTGGAGTGCAGCCTCCAAGATTCCCTCACCATTGGCTGCACTGTGTGGGGCTTATAGGAACTGAAGTCAATTAGCACCAAGACGGATGTAAAGCAAAAATAAGAATAAAGGACTTAATAGCAAGGGTTGGCAAGTTTAATTCCTTGTGAGCTTTCTTGGATCACAGTCTGCTTCCTAAGACCGATTGTGATGCACAGAGTTTCACACTGAAATATGCCAGGGTGGGAAACTTCATTATCTCTCAAGGAAATACTGTAGTGGCTGGACAATTGGGACAGTGGCTCCCAAACATAAGTAACCCAGCTCCCAGAAATCCTGGCCAGCACAGCTGGGTGTGAAGGCTTTTAGGAATTTCAATCCAAGAACACCCGGGCTACCCAAGATTGGGAAGCACTGCATAAGGACGTACAGGGCACTCTTCAGTCTGTGCACTCCTGCCAACACTGGGTGGGCCCAGTGTTGCTCTCCTGCTGAAATGCCAGCCTTGCATTTTAGGTGAAGTGGTAGGAAAATGAATATAAGAGAATGAGAACGAGTGGCCCAAGAAATCTGCCCTGCTTTGAAACTTGACCCAGAGGGAAGCAGTGCCAGGTAGAAACCTTTCTTATAAAGTGTTCTGCTTATATACAGCCCCATACCGCTTCAAGTAGTCTCTGGGTGGTTTCATTACAGTATGCAGGCTACACATTGCTGCTGCCCCCCAGCAAGCTGGGTACTCATTTTACCGACCTCGGAAGGATGGAAGGCTGAGTCAACCTTGAGCCGGCTATGTGGCATTGAACCCCAGGTCGTGAACACAGCTTTAGCTGCAGTACAGGCATTTAACCACTGCGCCACAAGGCTCCTTGTGGGCAAAGAAGGTACATTTGTCTGCCCTACACTGAGCTATGGAGTGAATGGATGGCACGAAAGCAAGGCAGGTCCTAGAGGGCACCTGTCTGCCTGCTCCTCTGTGTACGTTTGTGTGTCCATGTGCATGCAAAAATGTGCTCACTTGACTGTGCATATGTATGCATGTACATTTGTATGAATACCTCACTTTTGCCTTCTTCCACTGGTCATCCCCGGCTCTGCTCATCTTTGGTTGTTCTGGTTTCCTCTCCATCAACCACAGCGGTTGCTCCTTGGTCAGTGGACATAGATCCTCAGGGGCAATCCATTGTGTGGTGAGTAGATTTCATGTTCATGGTGGTGAAGGCCCGAGGCAAAAAATGTAGGCAGGGCCAATCTTCTGCCTGCCTTTCTTCCCAAATTATTTTATGTATGAGGAGAAGCTGAGGGAGACTGATAATAAAGTATTCCAGGCAAAATTCAAAGAAATAAAACAAAACAAAAACATGTGGCACCTTAAAGATTATAATATTTTAAAGTAAGCTTTTGTGGATCAAGTCCACTTCTTTGGACCTGTTGCAACAGAACGAAATGTTCAATGAAATGTACATTAAATACCAAATATTCATTGGCTGCTAGATGTATGGTACGTTTGCAGGCAGTGATTTGGATTGTGTTGTTTTAGAGCTCTGTTTTAAAATTCCTCAGGAGACAGAAAACAGACACCGGATCTGGGTGAGGATCTACAAAAGCTTACATTTAGTATAATTGGCTGCAAGTTGCTGGACAGTTGTCTTTTGTTTTGTTTTGTTTTTCTGTGAATTTTGCTTGGAATTCCTACAAAGACTAACAGGGCTACTTCTTCCAAATCTGAAAATAAAGTAGTTTTCGGTCATTTTCTAAATCTATGGAGCCCACCTGTGTTGACAGATGCACACAGCCTCCTCTCCCTCTGCTGCCATTTTTGACACATGAAATTGACAATGCACTATGAAGATGGGGAGGCTGCTCCGTGTGAGCCAGAACACAAAATGGCTGAATAGGGCTTGTCCCCCTCTCTCTCCCTCCCTCCCTCCCTCCCTTGTTCCACCTTCCTAGTACTCTGCTCAGGGAAAAGTAGTCCACTTTTTCCAGAAGAGTGAAATGCTTGCTGCTTTGAAAGCTGATTACCCACCTGGGTTTAACTCTGACAGAAATCTTCCCCATGCCTTGCTATCTGCTCTTTTTAAATGGGAACACACACATAGTGTGTATTATACCATTGCATTCTAGCTCCTCCCTGCACTTTTAAATCAATATCAAAGTGCTTCCCTTTTGCTTGCTTCCTTAAGAAAACATGTCTGACCTTCTCTGTTTCTTAAGACCTTCAGGGGAGGCTCTTCTCTCAGTCTCACTGCTCTTGCAGGAACCTCTCATGAGGACAAAAGAGATGGCCTTTTAAATGGCTGCTCCCAGGATGTGGGATGCCTTTCTTTCAGAGGCTCCATTAGACCTTGGGTAGATTCCGCTGCCTGAACAGCCCCTCTTAACTAAAGAATTAAATCAAATACGGGTTAAAACAGAGGATGTTTTAAGTTTAATTGATAAATTGAAGGTCAACAAGTCACCCGGCCCAGATGGCATTCACTCAAGAGTTATTAAAGAACTGAGAAATGAAATTGTGGCTCTTTTAATGGAAACATGCAACTTGTCTCATAAAATGGCCACAGTGCCAGAGGACTGGAGGATAGCGGATGTCACACTAATTTTTCAAAAAGGAAGGAGGGGGACCTGGGAAACTACAGGCTGTTTAGCCGTGACTTCTGTCCCAGGGGGAAAGCCTCATCCAGGAGAAAATCTTAAAACATATAGAAGAAATCAGCATGGCTTCTGTAATGGTAAGTTTTGCCTCACAAATCTTTTACAATTATTTGAAAAGGTCAACAGGCATGTGGCTTTGGATGAACCGGTGGATACTGT
The DNA here is from genome assembly GCA_029282475.1 of Phrynocephalus forsythii. Taxonomy (NCBI): domain Eukaryota; kingdom Metazoa; phylum Chordata; class Lepidosauria; order Squamata; family Agamidae; genus Phrynocephalus; species Phrynocephalus forsythii. Next base: position 112,541,713 of record JAPFRF010000002.1, read on the forward strand.
CTTTCTGGATTTTCAGAAGGCTTTTGACACAGTCCCTCACCTAAGGCTGCTGAGAAAATTGCACAGTCAAGGGATAAGAGAGCAGGTCCTCTTATGGATTGAGAATTGGTTGAGGTCCAGGAAACAGAGAGTAGGGGTCAATGGGCAATTTTCACAGCGGAGAGAGGTGAAAATCTGAGTGCCTCAGGGATCTATCCTGGGACCGGTGCCTTTCAATCTGTTCATAAATGACCTGGAGACAGACTTAAGCATTGAGGTGGCCAAGTTTGTAGATGACACAAAACTTTTCTGGGTGGAGAAGACCAGAGAAGATTGTGAAGAGCTCCAGAAGGATCTCTTTTGAGCTGTGGTGCTGGAGGAGACTCTTCAGACTCCCTGGGACTGCAAGGAGTTCAAACCTATCCATTCTAAAAGAAATCAACCCTGAATGTTCATTGGAAGGACAGATTTTGAAGCTGAGGCTCCAGTACTTTGGCCACCTCATGACGAGAGGGGACTCCGGGAGGCAGTGGAAAACAGGAGGGCCTGGTGTGCTCTGGTCCATGGGGTCACGAAGAGTCGGACACAACTTAATGACTGAACAACAACAACAGCAACAAATAGTTGGCACTTTTAAAATAGTTTGTGAGTCTGTCTTGTCCCTTTACAAGGAGAAAGGAGGCACAAAAATTAAATCAGACAGTCAAGTAAGCAAGCAATCTGTGGGAAAGGCAGTCACAAGCAGAGTCTGACAAGGAAGAACCAGGTTAAGTTTCCATCCACAATCATTTTCCTGTTCAACCCCCATGCCCAGTCCACTCAGCCATAGGAGAAATACAGGATTCTGTGGTTTTTCCTCACACAGACAAAGGCCATTTAACTGGAGGTAAGTGGCGTTTCTCTCTAGCAACCGGAAAGTTACTTTTAACAGTAAATATATACAGTTACAGTCTCTACATCCAGAAAGTAATTAGTTGCTGTTACATTTCAATTTTCAAAAGCGAACACATTGGTTTCTTGTTTGTTGAAAGGATCAATAGTTACTTTTCTGTGTGTCTATCTGTATGCATGTTATTTTACTGAATACTATAAGGTATTTGCTAAAAAAACAAACTGTCTGCTCCTACACTAGCTTTGCTTCATTATTTGTGCATTTAGTTGCACATCAACAAAGCATCAGGGCTGAGGCACCAGCATGTGCCAGCAAATGACCATGTAATATTCCCCCTCTGCCATTTAGTGAGGCCGTATCCTTCAGCTAGAAACATAACTAAAAATGTACAGCCGTAGCCTCAAAGGAGTGGAGTTACCTCTCTTTAAGTTACAGCCATAATGTAATGTAGTTATGACTTGTCGTTGCTTCCAAAAGGACAAAGGCATTTACATAAAACGGCACGGAATGCAGAATTTGGCCCTCGGCCATTTAAAGTGGCTCAGGGGTCCAAAGAGATGAAAGGAGCACTGAATGATGGATGGCAGTTCAAAACTTCGTACAGCCTTCCCAACTGCTACTGTTGTATCTCATGCCGCCAAAGTCAGGCAGTGATTAAGCCCTGTGTTCAGGTTAAGCCTCAGAGGCACTAATGAAAGGAGAGGAAAGATTGGGAGGCCACGACTTACTCTTGGGATGCTCTGTTTATGGAGGACATGACAGCGATGGGAAAGAGGCTCTGAATCTCAGCAGCCCAAATACTTTCTCCAGTGCCTGCTGCTATTCTTTAGTCATAGGGGAAAGAGGACGCCAGTGGGGTGGCAGGACCCAGGTAAAACCAAATCTGTCACTGTCTAAGCACAAGAGCGGAAGCCCTGCGAGATGATTTATAGGCTGGAGCCTGGATGTGATAGATCATGCAGTGCCTTTGCCCAGCAGCCAGGGTGGGTGAGAATCAACAAGATACCAATAATGCCACTTCACTGAAATCAGGGTGACGATGGAGGTGTCAAAATAAAAAATTGCAATGTTGACATTATGTTGCCTGAAAAACTGGGCATGTTGGACTAGGTATGTGCCAGAATGGATGTATGATGTTATGGGCTATTTATAGTGGCATTTAAGTTATGCATGTTTCTGTTTCAGATCAGAATGCTGTGCACACTGTATTTATTTATTTATTTATTTAATTTCTAGACCGCCCGATTCCCCAAATATATATAAAGACATTAAAGAAGGACTGGACTTCAATACTATCCCTCCTATCTGTGATTGGGAGGGATAGTATTCTCTTTTGATAATTTTTGTATACAGAGTCTTATATAAAAAGGTCCATAACAAGATGATGATAACAACATACAGTTGTGCTATTTAAATGTGGATATGTAGTCTCATCAATGTTTCTTCTCCTCTTCCCTATTCTTGGCATTAAGCTGTTAAAAGGAGGGAGAGCATCCTGTTTGTCAGAGAAGATAGGTGGTCCATGAGAGGGGCCATGAAGGCCATACATGTGTGTATAGAAAATCCTCTCTCTAGAGCTGGGGGTCAGGATCCCTTGGGGGTGTGTGGAACAACCATTTCACAGGGGTTGCCATGAGCCAGTGAAGAAAAAGGCACAAATGACGGATCTGGAGAAGGAGGGGGAGGAAGAGGGGAAAGAGTGAGTTACAGCTTGATAGGTTGCTGGGGATGTCAATCAATGGCACTGGGGGCTGCGACTGGCTGAGGGTGCCTGTAGAGGGAGGTTCTCTATGGCACCTGCAGCAGTGGCCTGCCAAAGGGGATATTAAAGGGAAAGGGCATTAGGAAGTTTGAGAACCACTGAGCTAGACGGTTGGAGGCACTGTCTCCTATTTATCATGTTGCCCTTCCATCTATCCCCAGAAAAATCAGGGCCACTTCAAATCACCACTACGAAGGCCACTGCCAATGACCTGTGGTTAATGGGTATGGGAAGGGCAGCAGAGGTGTGACTTTCACACTCCCCTAGCCACTGTCATCTAAAGATCCTATTCACTGGTGAAATGAAACCAACATGTGTGTGGGGGGGGGGGTAAATGGAGGTCTCTTACCAACCTTCCTCAGACTGAAGAAGCTACTTGGATGAGTAGCAAAATGTTTCAGCCTAACAAGAAAAGAAGTCCAATTGCCATGACTCAACTTCTGGATAACCTTACCTGGATGACAGAGAATCTTCACAGACATAATGCTGTTTAACTAGATCTTTCATCACATTTCACAACTGGCTATACTAGCTAAGGCTGATTGGGGTTGCAGTTCACCAATGTGTCTAGGAACACAAATATGATATCTTTCTTTGATAGAGTTACAGGCCTGGTGGATGAGGGGAATGCTATAGCTGTTGCTTATCTTGATTTCAGTAAGGCCTTCGATAGGGTTCCCCGTGATATACTTGCAACGAAATTCATAGAATGTGGGATAGGCAGTGCTACTGTTAAGTGGATTTGTAATTGGTTCACTGATCATACCCAAAGGGTGATCAGAAATGGCTTCTCTTCAGCATGGAGAGAGATTACTAGTGGGGTACCCAGGGTTCTGTTCTGGGTCCGGTGCTGTTCAATATCTTTATTAATGACTTGGACGAAGAAAGAGAGTAGGCTGATTAAATTTGCAGATGATACCAAATTGGGAGGGGTTGCAATTTCCCTAGAGAATAGGATAAAAATCCAAAGCTAACAGAATGTGTTTCAAAAGAGAGAAATGTAGGGTCCTGCATCTAGGCAGAAAAGATAGGATGGGAAACACCTGGCTGGAGAATAGTACATGTGAAAGGGATCTCAGAGTCTGGGTGCACCACAAATTGAACATTAGTCAGCAGTGTGACATGGCGGCCAAGAAAGCCAACACGATTCTTGGTTGTATCAACAAAAGCAAAGTGTCTAGATCAAGGGAGTACTCTGTCTAGTTCTGTGTAACTCAATTTAAAAAGGATATTGATACAACCTCAAACAGGTCCAGAGGAGGGAGACCAGGATGGTTAAAGATCTGGAATGTATGTCTTACAAGGCTTAGGAAGCTGGGAATGTTTAGCCTTACAAAAAGACATCTGAGAGGGGATACAATAGCCATGTTTAAATATCTGAAAGGATGTCATATTGAAGAGGGGACTGGTTTGTTTTCCATGGATTCAGAGCCTAGGACTTGGAGCAATGGTTTCAAACTACAGAAAAAGAGATTCCATTTGAATATTATGAAGAACTTCCTGAAGGTTATAGCTGTTTGGCAGTGGAATATACTGCCATGGAGGGTGGTGGAGTCTCCTTCTTTGAAGGTTTTTAAGCAGAGGCTGGATGGCCATCTATCGGAAATACTTTGATGGGGGTTCCCTGCATGGCTGGGGGTTGGACTGGATGTCCCTTGAGGACTCTTCCAACTCTATGATTCTATGATTTCTGCCATGATGTAAGGAAAAGTGGAGCTTTGCAGTCAACTATATTTTGGTGGGCAAAAGATGATGAAGACCTGTGATTCCTGTCATGGATTTGTCACAACTGGCCCATTTTTTCTATATACAACATAACCAGATTGGCTTTGTCACAAATCAGGCCCATTTTTGCTGGCTATCCACTGTGCAAGACATAACCAGATTGGCTTTGGTTGTACATGCAGCTGACAGAGGGCTGGAAATCAGGCAACCGTCTGCCTATATTTATTTATTTATTATTGGTGGGAGTTAGGGTGGGATTGCTGTTTAAGCTCAAATAATTCGACAATATAATAAACATAAAATAAAGTAATATAATAAAAATAAAAATAATAAAAATAAAAATAAAAATTGGTTCTTTCAGCCAGGCAGGTGTGTAATTAATGCTTTTCTGTTTTAATATGAACTGCTGGCTGCAGCCTGGCTCTTAATAAACCCAGGGAGAAGAAGAAGAGATTTCTCTTGCAGCCTCCTTGTGTTGAATGTCAAACAATTGTGCATACCTCTCCATAAAGGTGAGTACCCTATCCTTGCCCACTTTTTCAAAAGTAATTCTTGCAATGCATTGCATTGTCAGGACTCTGCAGCTGCCCATTTCATGCCCTTTTTCGGCCACTTTTGCGCATCTCCGCGCCGCTGACCAGAGGGAAAACACTTGATGCATTCTCCCTGCGGGCGTTGCCCAGGGCATAAGGCAGCTGCAGAGTGACTGCACTGCTACTCACTGAGAGGTATGCACACACACAAGGAGGCTGCATCTCTCTCCAGGCTGCAGCCAGCATCATTTTTTGAGTCGCAGAAACAGCAATCCCACCCTTTCTGCCCTCTGGAGGATGGGGGCTGCCACACCCTCTGTGGCCCAGTCTGCAGCCTGGGCATGCTATTGTTTGAAATTGTCCAAGAATTCACATGATCCCATCACATGGCTTGCATCCATCTTGTGGCTGGAACCCATTTTGTGTCATCCTTAAAGGGAAAAGAAAAAATACATCGTGATGGGAGAAAGACAAAAACAAACGTTTTAAGGACCGCAACCCCCTGGTAGGTAATAATTTCAAATAATTATCACTGCATTTTTACGGATGTCCAAGAAATCAATATTAGGCATCTGGGAGCCATTTTGGGTCGATGTCCCCTAACTCCCCTTAAAGGAAAAGAAATACAGCGATCTGAGAAAAGACATAAATACACATTTTAAGGACCCCAACCCCCGTGGTAGGTATTATCAGGCAGAATAAATAATTATTGCTGGGTTTTTATGGATATTCAGGACGTTTTTTAACATTTAAAAACAGCTCATTTCATTGCACGTCACCATTAATGAAAACGGAAATGTAACGAACCTAATTTTCGTGGTTCTTTTCGGTTCGTTCTAATTTCATCACATTTTTTGTTATTCGTTTTGTTACGTGATGAAACGAATAACGAATAACGGAATGATTTTTTTTTCCTGTTTCGTGCCCATCTCTAGTCAGGATGCCAAAAAACAGGGTTATACTCTCTTGCTCCCTCTATGGGCAAATTGCATCTCGTTAAAAAACAAAGAAGTAAGTATAAAACAAACTTAGGATCAGTAAAACAATTGCATAAAACTAAAAGATAGCATTGTCAAAATGCCTCTTAAATGCTCCTGAAAACACAGTTAAAATAACCTCAAGAACCTAAATTTGCAACTATGTTTATTTTACTTCTGAAATGTCTACTCTTCTTACCCAAAAAGCAGTTGTTGTTTCTAAGCAGTTACTGTTAAGTGTTGGCCTCAGATAATTTGCTTAAGTCAAGAGACTTCAAACAATATATGTTTGAAACCCTATATATGCCTCCTCTAATTTGGAATGCACTAGCTATGGTGGTCTATAAATTTTATTATGCTTAAGCAGCAGACATCCTCAACACCCTTTAATAAAACCCCAGAATGATCAGCCCAGTTCTTTGCAGTTTACTCAGCTGAGTGGGGTTTTTGAAGCAGAATTCCATGACTTGTTGTTTGCCATTCATTATAAATTTAAAGTGTGACACAATCTTAAATTCCTAATATTAATGATTCTTCAGACACATATTGTATTAAATGAGTTTCAAATATTTTGCTATGAACTCTACTTGGAAGACCATGATATAAGAATAATCCAAATAGTTTTCCAAGCAGGGCAACCTGTATTAGGCCAAATGCATTTTTTAAAAAAACAACCTTGCTTTTTATGCAATTCTCGCACAAATTGCCTTTAAATGTTGATTCCTTCAATGCCACTTGAAACACATCACTTCATCATTGTGCAGTGAGAGAGTTGGGCTGCATGTTTGGAACAGGAATTCTCAATATTCATCTGTTGTAAAGGCACTTGAGGGATAATCTTGTTGGAAAGTGTTGGGCATGTTGTTACTGGAAACCAAGGAATCCGCCCGACCCCAGAGAGGTCCATGGAATTTGTAACAAAGTCTTCATTTCTCATGCACATCCATCCCATTTTAGATATTTGATATCTAGATATTTAGATATTAACAATAAGTTAAAAGGAACCTGTATGAGTGGAATGGAAGCAAAGCAAAGCAAAGTGGTCTGCTTATATACTGCCCCGTACCACTTCAAGTGGTGTCTGGGCAGTTTACAGTTTAATTACACTTTGAAGGCTACACATTGCTCCTCCCCCAGGAAGCTGGGTACTCATTTTACCGACCTCGGAAGGATGGAAGACTGAGTGAACCATGAGCCAGCTACCTGGGATTGAACCCAAGGTCGTGAGCACAGTTTTAGCTGCAGTACAGGCATTTAACCACTGTGCCACGAGGCTCTTCAAAACCTCTAGCCTTTCAAATGTGAGTAAGTTATTGCTCATATCATCTCTTGTCAGGCTTTCAGTGGTTTAGGTATCTCTCTGGATGCAGAGTTCATGTTTGGGAAATCGGTTCCTGGCTGTGCCTTGTGAGAGAGTAAAGCCAGACTGTGTGGCCTTGGGTCAGCCATCTGTTAAAATGGCGAGTAGCAACAGCACTGCTGGTTGGATAAGTCAAGTGAGTTAAGTATCTGGCTTCACATCTCCACCAGGAAGGCCAAGCCTAATGACCCATGCTTAATTGGTGCTGGGATGGGTTGAATAGGTGGGACTTTCGTGCACCCCAGGCCATTGTACATCTAAAGAGCATAAGAAGGTTTAACTCCCCACTGTTGTGTCTCCTGAAAGAATCAGTTTGTGGGGCCTTAGGCAAGCTGCACTATCATCTATCTATCTATCTATCTATCTATCTATCTATCTATCTATCTATCTATCTATCTATCTATCTATCTATCTATCTATCTATCTATCTACCACACCGATTTACAGACAGGGCAACACAAACCATTAAAACCACAATTTAACTCAAGTAAAAAAATTAAAAGAGTCCAGCAAGAGGCATAACAAATATTAACAAAAACAACAAATCACAAAAGGGCACAACCCCAACATTAGCGATTATCATAAGCTTCCTGGAACAGCCAAGATTTCAGTGATTTCTTGAAGGCTGTGAGGGATGGAGCCAGGCGCATCTCGCAGGGAAGTTTGTTCCATATGGATAGACCTACCAACAAGAAGGGCCGATTACGGGTCATAACCTTACGAGCCTCCCTGGGGGTGGCCACCCAAAGCAGGAAGGCTGATGAGGCCCAGTGTGCTTCCAGAAGAAGGAAACAGTAAACCACTTCTGAGTATTCTCTACCTGGAAAACCTCCAAAAGTTTCACCATAAGTCAGTACTGACTTGATTGTTGTTGCTGTTGTTTGTTTATTTATTTATTTATTTATTTATTTATTTATTTATTTATTTATTTATTTATTTATTTGGTTTATTTATTTGGTTTATATACTGCCCATCTGGCAGAAAGCCACTCTGGGCAGTTTACAACATAAAATAAACTGGTTACAAAATACAGTGGACCCTTGTATAACAAACAGCTTGTATAACATAAAATTTGTACAACATAAAAAATTCTGGAGATAGGGGAAATTTGCTTAACATAATCGCCTATGGGGAAAATCCGTACAACATAAAATTGGGATCACCTCGTTTTCAATGGATTCCTATGGGAATTTGTATAAAGGAAAATTTGCTTAACATAATCTCATTTGGAACGAATTAATTCCTTTATACAAGGTACCACTGTACAGATGCAAAAATATAATAAAAAGCTAAAATTTTACACATGAAAACTTAACCAAAAGAACAACATTCATAAAAATCAAAGGTAAATAAGCAAAGCAAAGTGGTCTGCTTATATACTGCTTATATACCAGTGGTTTACAGTTTTTAATTACAGTATGCAGGCTACACATTGCTAATGGTGAACAAGATATATCACTAAATTTTAGGCCACGTCACAGTTAATAACCAGGAAAAGCAGATTGAAATAACTGAGTTTTCAGTCTTTTTTGAAGATCAACAATGAGGGGGGCACAGAATTATTATTACTATCAGCATCATTAGGTTGTTTTTATGCCACCATGACAGGTGCACGTCCTACCAAATGCCTAACACCCAAGTAGAAAAACCTGACCCCCCTTCCTTGAAGATATCTGAGGAGGTGTTAATTAAAGATTTCCTGGCATCTGTTTTAAGAACGAGCTTAATTTTGTTCATTTTGTGGTGTATTTCTGTTGTGACACCATTCAGTTATATCACAGTTCTTGGCATGGTGTCCTCCCATCTCTGAGATCAGAACACCCTTTTCAAGTAAATCCTGGTTAGACCATATAGCCAATCTGGAAGCTGAGTCATGGCAACTGGACTTCTTTTCTTGTGAGATTGAAACATTTCACTGCTCATCCAAACAGCTTCATCAGTCTGAGAAAAGTTGGAAGTGAGGTCTCCAATTTATAGTTCACCTTGGGATGGGTTGAATAGGTGGGACTGTCATGCATCCCAGGCCATTGTACAGCTAATGAGGCTAAGCAGGTCAGTGTCCACCTAGTGAGCCTATTCAGGCCACTATCCACCTAATGAGCCTATTCAGAACAGGGTGGAATAACACCTGGATGTCTAAGGGCGTTTATACACGACCCCTAAGCTCCGCCGCAAATGGCTGCAAGGTCCGGACCTTAAAAATGTTTACCCACCAGCTCCGGACTTTGCAGACAATTAAATGCGACCCTGCCCACTTAGCGCGATCAAACTGCACTTTTCTTGTACCTGCTTTTTGGATGTGACAAATATTTGATCCGGTGTAAGGATAGTGAGTGCAGGGCTCTCCTGGCTTCTGTTTGTTTGTTTTTGCACCCCGCCCCTTTAAGAGATCTGAATGCTGCCCGGAACAAAACAGAGGTAAGACGTCATGCTTTTCTTTCTTTTTTCTCCCTCCCTCAGGCAGCCAGCAACCAGGAAGTGCCGAGGGGGGTGGGGACAGAGGAAGAGCGAGGAACCCCTAAGATCTCTGGTCCGAATTTAAGTGGCCAGCGGATCTTAGGGGTCATGTAAAGAGGCCCTAAGAATCTTTACAACCATATAACTAAGTATAGAAAAGTCTCCCGCCAAGATGGAAGTTAGTGCTGCAGTATAGAGATTAGCATCTCTTATCAGTTAGGAGTAATAATAGGATTTAGCCTTCATGGCATTGAGGAGAAAATAATCTAAACACTAAAGCAACATAAGTAGACTCTTGCTGAATCAGATCAAAGACCTATTGTTATTTACAGTATTTATTACACACACACACACACACACACACACACACACACACACACACACACACACACACACACACACACACACACACACACACACACACACACACACATTTCCTTCCCTGGGTTCAAGGTGGACTATTTGGCTCCCTTTCTACCCCACGTTCCTCTCACAATGACCTTGTGAGATATTTAAGGCTATGAGAACCCAACTGGTGCACGTGTGTATCCATAACAGAATTGGGATTTGAACATGTGTCTCCCAAGTAATAGTCTAACTCAAACAAACAATTTGTCAGGTCCTGGAATAGGTACCCTGTCTCATGGATCCTCCAAAGGCCACAAAGATTTTCCAAATGTGCAAACACTGAAGGCTCCAGAAGCATTTCCAGTGAGTTTACCACTTCTCTTCTAGGAGCCAAAGCTCATCTGGTTACCTGATGAAATCTTGTTCACACTTTGGGAGCAGAATGTGTATTTTGTCAGAGGATGTGAAATATTATTCCCTCCCCTCTTTCTTCCATTTCAAAGTATTTATTACCCTGATCAAAATGTCCCTTTTTCCTACAGAACCTCCTGCTAATATCAGAATGTGGAAATATTATACCATAACCTTCCTCAGCAGTTCTGGAAATGAATGAAACCATGTGGTTGAAGGATTGAAGGTGAAATATTTTAAAACTTGTTTAAATTCAGTAACATGCTTTCCAATGAAAAGCATAGGTTTTCCCGAAGAAGAAGAAGAAGAAGAAGAAGAAGAAGAAGAAGAAGAAGAAGAAGAAGAAGAAGAAGAAGACGACGACATCCCTCTGACATGTTTTACTACTCTCCCTGTGTGTATGTGTGTGTGTTTTCTGTTGTTGCTTTGATAAGTCAATCACCCTAACAGGTACCGGTTATGTTGCAGCTGCCTCAGGCTAAGTGAAGCAAATGACAAGAACACTTTCAGGTTGTCATGTGTTAAGGCAAAATGTCCCCCAGACTCCACTGCTTATTCATCTTCATCTGCTTGACTAATGATTTTCCCATGTTGTTATGTGTTGGCAAATGAAAGAAGCCTTCCAGACAAGTCTGTCAACAATTTACTGAAACATACCTCATTAGCAAGGTTGAGCTGTCACATGAGTGCAATTTAATCCTATCAAATTATCACTCAAAAATGCTCAAATATCTAGTCCAAGAAAGCAAGGTCTGAAGTAATATAGTCACATGGATTAACCATAAGATGTTCCTCTCCCTCCCACAACAAAAGCTTATTTAATTTAAGGTTCCAGTTTTATGGATTAGCAGTGTCATCTGTTTATTCAGAAGCTTGTCCTGCTGCATTCACTGGTGCTTACTCTCAGGGAAGTATACATAGGATTGGAAAGTAAAGCATACTATGACTTACTCCCAGGGCCGGTGCTTCCATTAAGGTGAACTAGGCAGTTGCCTAGGGCGCCAAAATGGAGAGAGGGTGTTGGACAGCTTGCCGCCCCCCTGCTGCCCCCCCCAGCAGTGGCCACCGCCGTCCATCCCCCCACTGCCCGCCAGCCGCCCGTCGCCATCCGCCCGCTGCCCCCCGCGCCCATTGCCACCCACCCCCCGCACCCGTCGCTGTCCCCCGCCCCCTGCCGCCCCACCGCCCCACCACCCCGCCACCACCCTGCCCACCCACTGCTTCCCAGCCCGCCCCCTGCCCCGCCCACCCGCCCGCCGCCCACCCCATCCCCACCCCTCGCCTAGGGCGTAAAAAAACCTAGCACCGGTCCTGCTTACTCCTTAATAGACATGTTTCAGACTGCACTGGGAGGTGCTGTTTTTTTAAGCTCCTATACCAGTTGGTTGTTTAAACATCTTGTGATTTGTGTTTCTGTCTTGCTGTATTGGAAACTTGTTGCTGGATATTCTTTCTATTGTATCATTTTATGGTTAGAAGGTGTGCCTTAAACAAATGTCTGGCCAGTAACTGGGAGACCAACTCTATCACACTTTGAGTTTCATGACAAAAGAAAAATGGCATATCAGAGTGTAAACAATATAAATAAAAGTTTCAGCAACTAGATACTGTAACCTGATTGATCATGCTTCTTATAATGGTAACTAATCAATGAATAGACAAGAAATCCAAACTTCTTTCTTTCCATATCTTGTGACCAAGTGAAAACTCATTTCTTGGTCACTTAGGACAATTGCATTGCTTATTAGAAATATCAAAATAAATAAATATATGAGCTACTTGTTGTCATATTTCCATTGGTCATATTTCCTGGCACTTTCTGTGGACACGTGTGCTCAAGTACTATACTTGGAATGTCCCTGTGCGCGTGCAACGCTCTTGGCTGGCTTTACATATTTAATGACATTTTATGGTTTTAGGCATTGTAAATGAGCTGAAATCCACCCTCACAGACCCTCTTATACCTCACCTCCATGTACTTGTCAGATTTCACAGACTGCACTCTAAATTACATGTGGAAGAGCTGCTGGCTTTACATGAAATGAAGAAAAAAAAGAAAAGATACTAAATACTACACATAGAAATACACATGCACACACATACATACAGTACATGCAAATACATTTATCCTCCTTCCTCTAATGCTTTTTATAAGAGGGAATGGAAGCACGATGGTGTTTTAGTGGATCTCTGTTTGAGAGGAACCCGGACAATAGAATGCATGCTGGTTAAAAATACACCATAAGCTTCATAATAGAGAAGGTAAAATACTATACAAGTATCCAATGTGAAGCAAACTGAATGTATGCCTTTAAATCAAAGAAAAGGCTGTTCTCAAAGTTAGCTAGCCGACTCCTTTCTGTAGTGTTTTTCAAATTGAATTCTGGGAAATTCACAAGCTTATCAGGAAGTTAGATCTGTCCGGCAATGGAATATGCTGCCACGGAGGGTGGAGGAGTCTCCTTCTTTGGAGGTTTTTAAGCAGAGGTTGGATGGAGTACAGTACTGTGATGGGGGTTCCTGCATGGCAGGGGGTTTGATGGCCCTTGGATGGGCGCAGCCCATATAAGGAGGGCTCCATGCCCCACCTTCCCCTGCCTCACGACATCAATGTGTGGGTCTCGCCTTTCCTCCTAGGGGAGGGAAATGCAGTAACATGGCTGGACGTGCCAGCGCCAGAATGCCCTGTATTTACAAATTGTATGCTGCAGTGCCCCAGGGAGCTATCAAACCTGGCCAGGGACATGATGGAATCCTAGATGTCCTGCGAGATCCTTACATCACTGTCCAATTGCACTGATTGTTTTAGTTTATTTTAGTTTTTATAATTTATATACCACCAGCTTGCACAAAGGCAACTCAAGGCAGTGAACAACAACAAAGCAACAAAGGTCTGTATTTTGGGATGTCTATTTATATGAAGTGGATAAGAGAACATGTTTGAATGTGCACCTCTCCCACTCCCCTGCCCCCAGGATTCATGGACCTTGTGTTTGATGCACAGATGGAGCCCTCTCACCCTACATACAACAGAGGTCTCCTATTCAGAGATAATAATTATCCTTTCCATATTCTCAGGGTTAGGTACAGGCTTTGACCAAACGCTGATGGCTCAATAAAGCTGTAGCTACTTGTGTTGTGCCAGATGTGTCCCCAGTTGAAGCAGACAGCTCCTGTGCAGATTGGGACTGTTCCAGGTCGCAGAGAAAACTCTCCCATTGCTCAAAGTGTGGGGATGTTCAGATTAAATGAAATAAAAATAAAATAAAATAAAGTATGCTGCTTATGTCCTGCCTCATAGCATGTAAAGCACTCTGGGGGTGGGGTTACAATTTAATTATGGAGACTACACTCCCCCCCCCAAGCAAGTTGGGTTCTCAATTCACTGACCTGGGAAGATTGGAAAGGTGGAGTCAAAGATTAGACTTCAGTCAGCTGTGGCATGGCAGGGCTTTTCTTCTTTCACTTCCCTTTTTCTTATCCTTGTCTAAGAGGTTTAGAGTTTCTCAGGGCCTTTTCACACGACCCCTAAGATCCGCTGGCCCCTTAAATTCGGACCAGAGATCTTGGGGGTTCGTTGCTCTTTCTTCCTCCCCACCACTCCGCACTTCCTTGCTTCTGTGTGCGTGAGGGGAGGGAGGAAAAAAGCCTTAAAAAGGGACAAAAGAATAAAGCCTTACCTCCGGTGCCGGTGGAAGTTGCTCCGAGCCCCGGTCACTTCCTGGTTCCTCTTAAAGGGGCGGGAGGCAAAAAAACAACAAAAAGAAGTGAGGAGAGCCCGGCACTCTCTGCATCAAAATTTTTCACTCTCCCAGAGCAGGTACTTGAAAGCTGCGCTGGGTTGCGCTTAGGTGGGCGGGGTCGCACTTAATTTTCTGTTAGCTCTGGAGCTGGTGGGGAAACATTTTTAAGCTCCGGACCTGGGAGCCATTTGCAGCGGAGCTTAGGGGTCGTGTATAAACGCCCTCACTTGCATTTCCCTTTTGCACTGTGTAGGCTGGGATCTTCTGTCTGGCCTTCGTCAACCGTGCAGCAGCAGCAAATAACCTGCCCCGGGCCGTTGTCCTCTAGTTCCCCCTAATGCTACATTAAGGTTCTCTCCCTCATGTAGAACAAACATGGAAACACAATAGTCTCTTCTTCCGACATACCAGTGCCTGCAAGGGAAAAACAACATGAGGGCAGGGATAGCTACGTTTCTCTTGGTCCTGCCACCCTCACAGATGTACAGTATTTGGTGGGGGAAGTGGGAGAGGGCCTTCTCTGTTGCTGCTCCCGGACTTTGGAATTCCCTCCCACAGGATGCCAGGTTTCCCTCCACCTTTTATGCCCTCCTTTTTCAGGCAAAAACCTCTCCAAGGAAGATTTACCTCAGGCTGTTACTTCACGTCCATTTTGTTGCCCTTGAAAGTGCGCTGAGTTTTGGAATAAAAAATTCTTACCCCACGTCCGTTGCAGTTCAAGAAAAATAAAGTGCGAAACACACACACCGAAGCGTGACTCAGTGCACTAAACTTGTACCTGGTCCTTGAGTAGTGTTTTCGTTGTCTCTGTTTTATTTCGGAATTTCTGTCGGGACATGCACCTGTGGGGAACCACTTATTCCACAACATATGTTATTTCCCTTTCACAATAATTTTTCCATGTGCCATCTAGTGGTGCATTCTTGAACACACACATATTAGTGAAATCGCAATATGGAAAACCAATCAGCATGGAAGAAAGCAAAAAATACAGACAGTGAAATTTTAAAAATGGCAAATGAAATTGATATATTGATGTACGTAAGTATCAGGGTGTTTTTAATATTAAAAAAAGGCCACAGAGCAATGGAAAAAGAATGCACTTTGATGTGGCATTAGTATGTGAGGTAACATAAGTTTCTTAACAATAAAGTGTGACCTTGGGGACGCAGAAAGAGCAACAAAACCATGTGACCGCGACAAAATATATCACGCAGTAAAATGGACATGAAGTAACGGCCTCAGTGACTGGCTGCCTGAATGGGATTTTTAAATGGATTGTTATGTGTTACTGCTTTGACTCCTTTTTTTTTTTGTTAAAGTAGTGCATTTGTTTACCATTTTTCAGATTGCATTCATTTGTTGCTTTTTAATATTTGCATCCTTATTGTTTTTAACTTTAAATATTGCCTTTTAATGAGGTAACCCACCTTTGTATACACCTCATTTTAGCTTCAAATATTGTCTTTTAATGATGTCTGCCACCTTGGGCCCCCTTTTAAGGAGATAGGTAGGGTAAAAATATTTTAAATAATAAATAAAGAGAAGAAGGATTTGGGGTTGGCTTCCCTCCCTGAAAAACCTGAATTTCTATGTTTTTGCAATTGGAACAATGACTGCTTCTTTGCTCATGTCTCCATGCTAAAAGTTTCACTGTGGTTTACCACCCCCTTTCTCAAATGTTCTAGCCTTTTGTGTATCTCCATTCCAGTCCAAGGGAGTGTTGGATTTGCAGAAATCTGAATATTAGTTTGGATCTGAGCCTCCCCCAGGCTACATGGGGTGGGATTGGATCTTTATCTTAAGCACCAAACTGGCATCCAGATGCAATCAACGAACACACACAGAGAGAACCCCACTCATCATTATTGTTTGCACGTACACTCCAGTCCAGTCCTCTCTCAGTTAAAGGAAATTACTTTAATATGTGTCACGATAATTAATTGCTGCCACTCCTCTTTCTTTCTTTCTTTCTTTCTTTCTTTCTTTCTTCTCTCTCTCTCTCTCTCTCTCTCTCTCTCTCTCTCTCTCTGTGTGTGTGTGTGTGTGTGTGTGTGTGTGTGTGTGTGTGTGTGTGTGGATATCATCATCAGCCATGTTTGGGGGAACTGTGTCTTTCGTTTTTCCTGCAGATTTTCACTCAACTCTAGTAGTTTTATAATAAACAAGAAGAATTGCGTACTCATTATTTTTTTCATTGCTAGAATGATGATATGTTCAAAAGGAAAAATGAAGAGAGAAAAAAACCTGTTTCACAATTGTTAGTTTATGTGCTGATGACAGCCAAGTTATGTATCTGTATGTCCCGCTTGTTGTTTACTATGGAAATGAACCTTTTTAAAAGAAGAAGAAGAAGAAGAGATTTCTATGGGTTTGGTGTTCTTTTTCCAATGACATTTAACAGTTCAACTTAAAAATACAGAAGATAGCATTATAAGTTTTACCCAAAATGATTATGACAGCCATTTGAATAAAATACAGATTTTCCAAGCTGTGCAGCATATCATTAGAACACATCTTAGCCCAAGGTTTGGTTCACAAACTGCAGTGCTCAAACCAAGTCATTAAATCTACCTAAAAGGGCCTCATTTGAGAAGCAATAAAATTTTTAATCATTTTATTATTAAAAGAGTGTTTAATATGTAGCTAATTAAATGCCAAAGGCAGGTTATCTGAGTTTAACCTTCAAAAAGAAAATGATGTATCAAAGTCTGCCTCTGGCATCATGGGATAGAAATGTCATCCTCATAATCATTGTGTGACAACTAGCTAGTGGCCTTTTCTGGAGGTATAGTTAAATTACCTGATTAAATTAATAGCCATTTAGATGTTTTAGGAACTGCACAGACCTATACTAAATGAAAATTAGGTCCATTACCTTTTCTGAGTGGGCTAGATAGACCCTAAAATAAAACACGTATGCCATTGTCCACATTTCTCAGATAAAGCAATTAAAAGCCCTTTCTGAAAAGCGACTCATTTTCTATAATGTACCGACAACTAGCTCTGCCCTAATGACCACATACATGTTTTATCTATCTATCTATCTATCTATCTATCTATCTATCTATCTATCTATCTATCTATCTATCTATCTATCTATCTATCTATCTATCTATCTATCTACTGTAAGGGTTACAATTTGCACTGAGTATTTTGTAACTGTTATACCTCAGGTTTAAGCAGCAGCCCACCTGCATAGCCTATAGGGAACAGCAGCTAAGCAGTGCAGTAATTTGTGGTGATTTAAATTGGGGTTGAACAAAAAGCAGGTTGAGACTGATTGATCTCTGGTTGATTTCCAGTACATCTACAACAATTTCTGCCTCTCAAGAGTCTAATAAAATAGCAACATTCAAAAACAAACACTGCACTCGCTATCCTTATATTAATCATTTCTATTTGTGCCTCGGCTGCTTATATATAACCAAAACAGAGGAAATCCATCACCACAACCAACAGAGGACAAAACTTTTCCATATAATTAGCATAAGGTAATTTTATAGTTATATGCAGTTTATGCCCTACTTTGGGTACCTACTTAGAGATTCTCTGAAAAAGGCAATAATGCTAAGAAAGGTGGAAGGCATCAGGAAAAGAGGAAGACCAAACAGAAGATGGATTAACTTAGTAAAGGAAGGCACAGTCTTGAGCTTACAAGATAGCTGAACAGTGCAGAACATTTTGAAGATCTTTTATTCACAGGATCACCATAACTCAGAAGTGACTTGACAACATGACAACAATTTAAAGGGACAGATTTAGAAATACTGTAATTACTATGATTTCAACACCAATACTATAAACCTCTCCATAGCAGGGAAGATTGAATGATGTTTTAAAGCCCATTGTCCACCTGCAGCACCATCTGTTGAAACACAACTTCAAAGGACCTGCCCTCATTGAACTTGATATAGATCAGGGAGCCCTTCAAACAGAGGACATCTCTATATAGAAAGCTGTCCTTAGATGCACGCTGTCTTTATGTACGGAGGTGATTCTCACATGTGGCATACGCAGTACAGGAAATTCGACAGCTGTACTTTACAGAGGGTGACTTAATTGCTCAGTGATACAACATTTCAGGTGAAAGCCCAAGTCACACAGAATGTGTCATTATATTTCTCTGTTCATCACAAATGGGAAACTTTTCCTTTCTATACAGTGGATCATGGTTGTGATGTTCTAAGAACTGTACAGGTGTCACAGGTATATAGCTCAAATAAATAAATAAATAAATAAATAAATAAATAAATAAATAAATTGTCCTCTCTCCCCCAAATGTTACTTATCTCTAATGTTCATGGCCTACAGCAATCAGGGTGTTAAATGCTCCACATTTCTTGTGCAAAACTTTCAGGCAGGACTTAGTTCTGTGGCCTTTCCTTTATACTGAGTTATTGAGTTATAATATTTTTACCCCACCTTTTTTCCTTAAATAGGGCTCAAGGCAATTTGCATCATTAAAAGACAATATTTAAAGATAAAAAGAGTAAGTATACAAATACTAAAAAGGGTCAAGCAAGTACCATACTAAAAAACGATAATCAAGAGCAACACCAAAACCACATTCAAAGCAGTAAGACACATTTTTAAAAAAAAACCACTCAGGCAGGTAGTCCCTCAAGGAAATCCTGAGGCACTAAAAACCGAAAGAGAGAGGTTTTTGTCTGCTTGCAGAAGGATAGCACAGATAACACAATCTTGGACTCCTGTGGGAGTGGGGAGGGTTAAAATTTTGAGAGCAGACACAGAAAAGGGCCCTTTCCTATATCCTTGCCAAACATACCTGTGAAGGTGATGGGACTAAAAAAAAAAAGCCTCCCCTGGTCATAGAATCATAGAATCATAGAGTTAGAGGAGACCTCAAGGGCCATCTAGTCTAACCCCCTGCCATGCAGGAACCCCCATCACAGTATTTCTGACAGGTGGCCATCCAGCTTCTGCATAAAATCCGCCAAAGAAGGAGACTCCACCACCCTTCATGGCAGCATATTCCACTGCCAAACAGCTCTAACTGCCATGAAATTCTTCCTAATGCTTAAATGGAATCTCTTTTCCTGTATTTTGAGACCATTGCCCTGTGTCCTAGTCTCTGAAGCCATGGAAAACAAACCAGTCCCTTCTTCAATGTGACATCTTTTCAATCATTTAAACATTTAAACGTTTAAATTTAAAGTTTTAAACATGGTGATCCTGACACCAAAGCAGGTTCATAAAGAAAGATACAGTCCTTCAAAGAGCTTTGACTCAAGCATGTTTAGGGCTTTATTGGTTAGAAACAATACTTTGAATTGTGCCTGGGAAGAGATTAGCAGCCAGTGCAGCTCTTATAACCAGGGGTATTACAGGTAGGTGATCCCTGTGATGTGCCCCAGTTAGCAATCTGACTGCAGTACTTTGGATCTGCTGAACTTTGCAGACTGTTTCCAAAGGCAGCCCCCAGTAGAGCACATGGCAGTAATCTAGTTGGAATGTAACCAAGGCATATGTTACCGTGGCCAGGTGAGACCTTTTCAGGAAGGGGAACAGTTCGAGACACTAGTTTTTTACTATGCACATGCACTCTGGGGCACTGCCAAAACCTGATATATAGCATACTGTAGCAGAACTGACAAAGGGGAGTAATAATGGCTAAACAAACATTCACATTTTGATTTGGAGGCCAATTCAACACTTTTTGGGGGGGGGCTTTTGCTTTGGTCTGTGAAGATACAGATTTCCCCTGATTCAATCTGCATACAAGATCTGCATTGACTGGTAAAGTAAGTTTGCCAGTTTCAAGCAGACATGGGGTTGTGTGCTAAGCACCTTTAAAACGTGTTTTCTTTAATCTCCATGATTAAATACTGGGCAGGCACCAATGTATTGTGCTGGCAGCTGGAGTCCACCTTCTGTAAGCCAGCTCAAAATGTAGGGTTGCCCCCCACCATAAAAAATTCCAATCTTGTAACCATGACACCTTGAATCAATGCCAAATCTGGCATAGATGTAACAGAAAGTCTGCTCTTGCTCTGTCCCAAATTTGAGGACATTCACACTTGTTGAAAAACAGGACAGATAATTGCTTTGTGTTTGGTTGCGAAGTGGTTGACCGAGGAAAAAAGGAGTCAGCTTTTGGGATTTTCCCTTGTGTAGTATCAGTTTGTAAATGGTAATAAGCTAAAGAGGGTATCCGGTAGACCAGTGGTTCTCAACCTGTGGGTCCCCAGATATTCCTGGACTGCAACTCCCAGAAGCCTCCACCACTCGCTGGGCTGGAAGGGGTTTCTGGGAGTTGCAGTCCAGGAACATTTGGGGACCCACCGGTTGAGAACCACTGCGGTAGACCATCTTGACTACTGACACTGGTCTTGTCAACATTCAGGCTGCCCTTTGCTGTTTAAAGCTTGGCATCCTTTCCCCAATGGCAATGCAGATACAGTATAATATTTTATAGCACTATGGGACCATTTCCTGTTGTTTTGAATTGTGTGTATAGAAGCACAGTATCCCATCAGTATCCCACATTTATAAACTAGAAAATCTGTCTGTTCTGTTTTGACCCAGGCCTCTTAAGCAACTCAGACCAAGCTTGGGATTCTGGGTTTGGCTGAAACTGATGTATAACCCTATTAGCAATGCAATAATTACAAACATGAAAGATTATGAATTGTTGCTAGGTTGTGAGCTATGAGCTTGAAAGTCTTCAGTTCACCTTTCACCTTTGCCTTGAATTCTCTGGGTAGTCTTAAATTAAGCCACTGTCTTCCAGCCATGCATGCCCTTCATCTGCAATAATATGGCCAGGCTGGTTATAGAATCTGACATTGAAGTCCCTTTATATAGCCAAACTCACTATATGTTTAGATTTGCTGCATTGAACTAAAGTTGTAGAAGGAGTTCTGGCTGTTTCCAAAGCTTCTAGTTTCATTGTTGTTGTTGTTGTTGTTGTTGTTGTTGTTGTTGTTGTTGTTGTTGTTGTTGTTGTTGTTGTTGTTGTTGTTGTTGTTGATGATGATGATGATGATGATGATGATGATGATGATGATGATGATGATGATGATAATAATAATAATAATAATAATAATAATAATAATAATAATAATAATAATAATAATAATAATAATAATAATAATAACAACAACTTTATTTTTATGCCGCCTTTCTCCCCAAAGGGACCCAAGACGGCTTACAACAAATTCAAAAAAGTACAGTAAAATCAATACAATGTAAAAACAACACAATACCAATAAAATACTATAAAAATACTATACAATATAATACAATAAAAAACAAGATTAAAAACAGTAGCTGTAGCAGAGTTTAAAAGGCAACCCAGCCAATAACTAAGATGTTATAAAAATTTGTAAAGGCTGGGGGCTCAGAAGGCTTGCCTAAATAAGTAAGTCTTAAGGCCTCACTTGAATATTTCAAGGGAGGAGGCAGTTCTTAACTCAAAGGGTTAAGAATGAAGCATGAAGCTGCTGTAGAACAAATACCTTGCAAATAGTCACAGCTAGAAATGGGTATGAAGCTTGATGATGAAGTGTTTCCTGATGAATCTCTAGTGTGCCACAATCTCCCCCATCCATCACAGCTGGGATGCCCACTCACCTTCATCAGTGCACCACTGATGTTGTCCTTTGCTGGCAGTGCACCCAGTCCAGCAGGGAGATTGTGGCACACTCGAAATTTGGCACAAAGCACTTGCTTTATGCCTATCTCTAGCTGTGATTATTTGCAAGGTATTGGTTCCATGGCAGCTTCATTCTTGATTATGGCCAGCCATGAAAATAGAACCTTGGGTGGTGGTGGTGGTGGTGGTGGTGGTGGTGTAAGGCCCAAATAAGTATTTTCACATACATTTCTAGTACTGGCCACTAGAGGGTGGTAAAGACAATTCTATGTAGTTTTGGCCAACAGATGGCATGATCTCTGGCTCTATCCAGTGGCGAGTTCTGATAATACATGTGAAAATGTTTTTTCCCCTGGACTTTTTTCTTTTAATATTTTAATGTGTTCAGACTATGGATTATTGATACTATAGATACTGATCCCATGTATGTGTGGGTTTTACTATAATCACAAATAAATATGCATAACTAAAATATATGTCTGAAAAATGTGACCAAACATGATTTTGTTAGTGGGAACAATGCATTAAAATATTTATCTAAGTTCATGCATGAGCAAGCATATACATTTTTTAAAAATCACCACATTTTTATTGTTTTCTTTTAATTAGCATTGGGCAAAATTTTCAGAATCAGAGTGCACTTTTGGTCTTTTGAAAAGTATCATGCTTCCTCACTTAATCACTGACCATGATTTATCCTTCTTTTGGTTAAAAAATTGTTTTGTACTTTAATATTAAAAACAAGCACATGAGTTAATAAAATGATTTTGAATAAAAATAAGCCCAAATAATTTTTCTTGAGGGATGCTGAGATCGGATAATAGCATCTGTTACAGAAACTTGATCATAGTGATAAAGATTGATTTTTTTCTTTCTGGAACTCTTGTTTCATGCCCTGTTTTCAATTTCTTCATCTCACCCAAAAGGAGGGGATGCACCTCTATTTTGATCATGACTAATTTAAAAACTAACCAGCTTGTTATTTTAAAACCTAAGTTTCACAACTGTTGGAATGTTTACAGCCTAACATGCTGCCTGGAGGTAGTATGGTTGGGAAAGACCGTAAGTGCCAGTTAGTGAAAAAGCAGTGGTCTACTCTAGGGAACGTGAAGCTATTCTCCCCATCAGTCCCTCCACTTATGTTAGCTAGAGGAGTTTAACCAAAAATTCAAACTCTGCAATAACAACTTGAGATGAAAAAGACGAAAATAAGATTTTATGTGAGTTTTGGGGGAAAGTCAATGAAATCAAGACTGAGAGAATGTCACATCCCTAACATATACACTGAAAAAATATGAAAGCATCACACAAAGAAGATAAAGATTATTTATTTATTTATTTATTTATTTATTTATTTATTTATTTATTTATACAACTTATATGCCACCCACTACCCAAAGGTCTCTGGGTGGCTTACATTTCAAAATTAAAATAAACAATTAAAAACTTTAAAATACCAATGAACAATTAAAAGCAGCTAAAACCCTTAAGTACAACACACTAAAATTTTCATCAGGACCCATAATCTATGTTATATCAGTTAAAAAACCTCTGTCTGGAACAGGAAGTTTTTTACCTGACACCAAAATGTTAGTGCACTAGAGTTAACTCCTCTCTCTCTCTCTCTCTCTCTCTCTCTCTCTGTTCTATTGCTATCATTTCATTTCTAGAGGCATTTCTAGAATGCCGTATCTTCTGCAATTCTATAGTTGCACCATGTAAATGTAAATTTATAGTGTAACCTTCTATATGGTTATTCCCAAAAAAGTCCTTCTATGTTCATTGTGCTTTACCCCCAGGTAAATAACCCTGGAATTAGGATTGGTCTGAATAATTTGAGCCCTGGAATTTGAAATTTTCTCAATCTGAGCCCAATACATACTGGGTGTCTCAATTTAGGGAAATATTGGTTGGCATCAGGGAGCTATAGAAATCAATCTGCATGATCTCCTGTGGAACAAAGCTATGGCCTCATTAGAGCCCTCTTGTTGCTATTACAGCTTGATTTACACAGTGGCCTTGAGGAAAAAAGAAGTTGGAGGAGAGGCAGGCCAGGAGGAGTCAAGGCATCTAGGTAGGGCAGAAGCTAAAAGATAAATCCTCTTCAAATAATTTTTATTAGCTCATGGGATAAAAGTCATCCCTGGCAGAGATGATTTAATAGCATCTTGAGGCAGGAGGGAAGCTCCCTTCCCAGCGATGAAAGCATATTTACCCCCCTCCAGGAAATCTTTTCTCTCTAGCTAACTTCTACTTTTGACACTTGGGTGTTATCTTTATGTTTGGGGTCAGAGGGGAGTTGCAGGACTCCAGGACTCCGAAGAGACTATCCCTTGTGAGGACCCGCCGTCTCTCCCCCACCCCCAAGAAAACAGAAGGCTTGACACACCAAAGGGGTGTTTGAAAGAACATAATCGCTGTTTTTCGGCAGGTGGGGCGAGGCCTCTTTCATCTCACTAGATCTCAAAGTACTTCACGGCTTTGGATTGCTGTTGTGGGTGAGTGGGGGGGGAATCACTTCAGCGTCGCACCAAATGGCAGCATCCATTTATCAGCGCACAGCAAGCCGGCTCCGAACAAATCGGTGACAAGATCTGAAGAACCACAGCGAGAAAGGCCTGCAATTACCACAGCGGGCAGTGCATAAGGACATCGCCTGAAAGCCGTCCTTTTCCTTTTGTGGATATTTGTTCCCATTAAGCAGCCAGAACGAGCCTTTAGGTCACAAACCGTTAACTCAAGCTCCCCCAACTCCTAGAAGGAAATAAAATGTGCAAATTACAAACACTGACTGTGTTGTACAGGAAGGTTTGCACAGATGCATCCTGTTTCCCAGGACAAGGGGGCTGGTCCTCTTTCTCCACAAGGAGAGGTGAGAGAGGTTGAAATGAAGCCTCCAGCTTGGCGTAGGATATTCTCAAGAAAGCCAGAATGTGGATTTTTGTCGGCATGCATGTGTAAATGCTTGCCTGCAACACATGCATTAAAAGACACTAATAGGAAATAAAAGGTGACCCTGACTTAGCTAAGTGCTAATTGGACCAGCTGTAGATGAGCATCAAACTGCAACTTTTCATCAGTGATTACAATACGCTATTATTATTTGTTTAAAAAACCCATGTGATTAAAGATACTACACATAAATAATGACACCAGAAAAAAAAGTATCTCTTGACAACCCCTTTTTACTCAGAAAAGCAGAGATAAGTATTTAACTCACTTTAGGGACAGCAATGGGACAGGTAGATTTCCAACTAAATCAATTCTTAGAAGTCTAATTTCTAAATGAGAAGCAGAGTTTGGAAAAGTTACCCTTTTGATCTACAATTCCCAGGATTCTCACTGGCTGTTTTGCCTGAGGAATTCTGGGAGTTTTAGTCAAATAGTACCTTTTCTGAGCTTTGGCTGGTAGTATATTGTACACTCGGGGGGGAGGTGTTTTTTGTCTTTGTTTTTGTTTAATGATCTGAACAAAATTCTGGAGTCAGAAAAATAAACATTAAGGAAGTGTTTGGACCTTGTGCTTTCTTATTAATGTATTTCAATGCATGTAAACAACATTCTCTCTAATTTTCCGCCAATGCTGACCAGAAGCCTTGCCCCATGCACACAAAGTTTTGGCTGTAAACAAAACCAAAATGAGCTGCAACAGTAACTCTGGGTCTGCAGCCGTGCAGCTTAGAGGGAACGTTGCATGTAAATAGGAGACCACTTAATGCTGGAAAGCTAAGCCTTGGCTCTAGGATGTGTGAGGTTAATTAAGATCCTCATGACGTTGGTAAACTTGCAGTATGTGACACTTCCAAGATGAGAAGATTCCTTTCTTGCTACTCCATCATGTGATGGATGGGCTATGTGGTTTGCATGTACAATTAGCTCACTCAAACACATCCGATCTGGCTTGATTTTGGAAGCTAAGCAGGGTGGGCTCTGGTTAGTACTTGGATGGGAGACCACCAGGGAATACCAGGTGCTGTAGGCATCAGGAGTAGGAACTGGCAAACCACTCCAGTATTCCTGCCAAGAAAAACTCCATGGACATGGGGTTACGAAGAGTCGGTCACGACTGTAATGACACCAAACACACACACACACACACACACACACACACACACACACACACACACACACACACACACACACACACACACACACACACAACCTGGGAGAGATATCAATGCTTCTGCCTTGGAACAACAGACAGATGATCTTACTGCTCAAGGTTTTCCATTCATTGCAAAATTATACCTTCCATCAGCAAAATATGTGTTTTCAAATCTCTGTTTGCTGAGGTCTGTGAATGTAGGTCCAACAGACTTTGGGGATGCTTTTTAAACGTTCAGATAATAGCAGTGAATGCAATGTGGAATTTGGTATTATCGTTGCCATTTGCAGCTAGGTGATGCTTCTAGAAAACACATGACTTTATCATCTTAGAAATGTAGAACTGGGAGGGACCCTATGGATTACTCCTTGTTAAAGAGGCACAGTGCAGAATGGAACTCCTCCCGACTTGACATAGGCACGACCAGAAAAAATGATGTTTTGAGTTTTTGTTTGTCGGAACTGGTCCGTTTCGGGTCGTTTCCGTTTGTTGCAAAATTTTTCAAAAATTTGTCATTTCCGTTTGTCGTTTGTCATTTCCACCTCAATTTAGTGCGATTTGACTTCGCAGAGCATAGGGGCGTCCCGTAATCAGGGCTGGCACTAGGTGTTTTTGCGCCCTAGGCGGTGGGCGGGGTGGGGGACGGGGCGGGAGGTGCGGGCGGGTGGCAGGGGTGGGGGGCCATGGGCGGGCGGTGGCCATGGGTGGGCAAGTGGGGGCGGTGGCACGGGCCGCAGGCGGGTGGCGGCGTGGGCGGACGGGCGAGTGGGCAGTTAGGATATCACTTAGGATAGAGGTTCTGTTCTTGGCTTGCACCCCAAATGTGTGTGTGTGTGCAAGCAAATTGAAGTTGGGAAAATAGAAAATAAATGGTAGTATATAATATATATTTAAAATAAATCACCTCCCACTCCCAGTCGAACCTCCCCTTTTATCCAATATCAGAAAAAAATCCTCAAACTGCCAGAGAAGAAATAAAGAATAAACTGCTATTCCCTTCAGCAGACAAAGCTGCAGGGAATCAAAGAAATTATTTTCTAAATTCAATTCCCTCCCTGCCTGTGTAACTTAAATCCTAAAGCCTCCAGCCTCCCTCCTCAATCTCCATCGGATCACACCAGCACCAGCAGCCAGCCCTCCTCCCTCAACCACATCCACACACCCGACTGTGATTTCTGGAAGGTGCCTCGGCTTTTTATGCCCTCCGAGATGTCCAGAAGTGTCAGTCAAAAACCTGGCGATGCCATTGGTAGAATGGTTCAAAAAATTGCATGGTCCCATTCCATGCCAAGTCCAAATGGGCAGGTCTAAAAAAATAAAAAATAAAATAAAATAAAATAAAATAAATACGACATTTGATTGGTATAAAAAACCCACTGCTGCTACTATAAAAAATCAGGCATTTAAAATAAATACATTTCACATGTTTCTGTGGTGATTTGGTGTGTTTTTTGACCTCGATTTCAAAAGAAAAACTGCGGTCGCCATTTTGGATTCCCCCCCACCGCATGGCATGCAGCGAGACAGACGACGAAGATGACCCCCCCCAGCCAGGTGTAAGCAGCCCAGGACAGGAGAAGAGGGGGGGAGAGGCCGGGGACCCCACAGAAACCACCCCTCTGGTAGGTGGCAAAGCCTCAGGCAGGCATATTTTCACCTGCTTTTTTGGCCGGGAGTTGGGTTTTTTAAAAAAAAATTTAAAAAACTTTTTCTGTGCTTCGCATCGTGCGATCGCCACGATGCCACAAACGGAAACGAAAAACCCGACCGAATTTTTCTTTTTTTGGTTCGAGTTCGAGTTCTGACGGCTTAATTATCGTTACCATTTCCTTTACGTAATGGAATGATAACCGAAAACGGAAACGACAATTTCGCCGAGTCGTGCCCATGTCTACTCCCGACCCTTGGCTTCATAGCCAACTACAGGCAGGGAACACTTCCTGTGACCATGTCCACTGCAACAGACTTTTCTGGAGACGCAGCTGGAGTAAATATACTAAAAACTTTTGTAGGGAGTAATAAAAAAATTAGTAATGAAATATTAGTAATAAAAATATTAGTAATGAAAATGTTTTGTGGGCAGCTAAAAAATATAAACACCCTCTTCCCTTATATTGGTTGTTCCCCAAAAAACTGCCTTCCTCCCCTCACTTTTTACAGTTATAGGGGATGCTTGTTGGTTTCGGCAGAAAATACAATTACAGTGCTAAGATTTGTCTCAAAGTTTTGGCCGAGCTGCTGGTGGTTGGTGGGGATAGGGAGAAGGGAAGCCGAGGCCACTCATTAACACATCTGCTGCTAGCATCTGTCATTTCCAAACTGTAGAGTTCAGTGATTGAACCGTAGAGTTCAATCATTGCAGGTGTTCCATAGGATCTCTTCCAGCTTTGGAAATCTCAGACCCCGGTCCCATGTCCCTTTAAAAGCAGTTTAAATTACTAGATAAACTGTGTCTAAAAATGCCATCCCCACAGCTACCGGCCTTTCTGAAAAAAAAGAAAAGAAAAAAAAGATAACCCGGTAATGCTCCCTTAAGCGAGGTTTCTAAGACTTACCGGAGAGGTAGGGAATTTTTTTACCTCACTTTGATAATCCAGCTTTTAAGGAGGCAGACGCCGTGGGACCACAGAGATGATCCGGGTTCTTTTTCTTTCTTTTTTCATAGTACCGACCGGCTGTTCCTGTGGCCGATTGGCACTGTTTTTTAAAATTTCTCTGCACCATCGGAGTAAAAGGAAGCTCTATCGAATCCTACAAGCATTAATTTCCCCCAGCCAACTGGTCCTTTTTAAAAATGCTAGCGCCACCTGCTGGCCAAGGGGGCTGAACTGCACTTTAAAATAAAATAAAAAACAGCTTTGGACGTAGGAACTCCTGTCCCACATATTAAATCACGTGATGGGATGAAGAGGAAAAGCCGGACCTTCAGAAAATCAGGATTGAAACCCAGGTGTGACCACAGTACTTGATTATTAAGTTTAGGTCTCCAGCAAGGGTTGGGAGTTCCATTCCCCACTGTGCCTCTTTGATGATCTGGACATGATGATCCATAAGGTCCCTTCCCATTCTGATGATAAAGTTACATGTTTTTTCCCAGAAGCATCACCTTATAAACAGCAAGGATGCCAAATGCCACATTGCATTCACTACTGGTTTCCTGAATGCATAAAAAGCACGGCTCCTTTTCAAGACAAACTCAGACTAAAATAACAGATGAGAATTATTCAGGATGGGTTAAAGGAAAGAATTTATTCTGAAAGCAAAACCTTATACACAGAAAAATTGAAAAAGAATATGATACATGTAATGCTTTTATAAAAACCTGGTTTTTGAAGAGGGGAAAGAATTCAGGGTGGTTGTTATTTTTAAAGGCACTCTTGTATGTGGGGGGAAACACATCTCATGTACAGCTGTAATCAATGTGATGATGAACGGTGATCAAAACAATACACCACACTTTTTCAAACAGCACTGCACAGCAGTCTTGCCAAAGGCTTCTCATTATCTACCAATGGCCTCTTAAGAGCAGAAATTTATTGTTTTAAACAAGCCACTTGACAAAAAGCGGAGCGTTCCAAAGCAGCCAAGGATAAAATGGGATGCATTTCCTCTCTGTACAGTGTTCCCTTTTAAAAAGGATAAAAATAATAATCTCAAAGGGTGTTTGAAAACAGTCACAGTGACACAATGATGCAGACATCCATCCCTCTCACTAGATAACAGAAGAAAACAGGGTTGTTTTCTCTCCCCTTAAGTATAAAGAAATGTTGTACTTTAAAAAAAATACCCTAGAAGGTCA
Organism: Phrynocephalus forsythii; assembly: GCA_029282475.1. NCBI lineage: Eukaryota > Metazoa > Chordata > Lepidosauria > Squamata > Agamidae > Phrynocephalus > Phrynocephalus forsythii. The sequence continues at coordinate 112,571,422 of JAPFRF010000002.1, forward strand.
TTTTTCTTGCCTTTATGAATGTTCTGCTAGATTAAGAAAAATCCGCATCATTTACCAAATCCCATCCCATAAATTTGAGACCAAATACAATCCTCCCTTTTGTCTTCACCTCCTTTCCTTTCTTTCATATCTCATTGACTTTCCTTCATCAGTATCCATGTTCCGAGTTGAAGATATACTATGAGTACTGCATTTTTCTGTTGACCCCACACTGATCGTGATAGCTCACAGAATAACGGAGAGATACAACTTTGGGAACAGTTCTATTATACACTCCTAATAGTGTATCTCCCTATTTGTATTTCATCTTGTTTCTTCTCTTACCTTTTTCTCCTGACAGGAGAAAAAAAATATAATTCTGGATGCAACTTAAAAGTCACTGATGCAACATAACCATTGTCTTTTACATTTCTGGTTAACAGATGCAAATGAGCCTTGTGTGTCTCACTTTCTTGGGAGGAGTGTTTATCCTTTTTATTATTGACATGTCCTCCCTAGTGTTACAAAGGAAGTTTTGATAATGTGAATACATTAAAGACAGTTAAATAATTGTGTACCTTAGCATCATTACAGCATCACCAGACTTCCAGGGCTAAACCAGAAACAAAAGTTTTTAGGATTTTGTGTCATGGTTTTCCTTCTTCTCCCTCTCTCCTCATAGGCAAATCCATCGTGCAGCACACAACTAACAACCTTGAAAAAAAAGTGGCCTATATGAAATTTTGATTCCTTAGAAATCACTATCAAGCATACTGTTTCACAGGTATGTACCTCCTAATAGTTATATTTTTCCTGTCTATAAGACACTCCCATGTATAAGATAACCCCCATTTTTTCTAACCAAGAATTACAGTCTTGCAACTATGTGGTTCTTTCCTTGGCTTATGTCTCTGTATAAGACGACCCTCAATTTTCAGTCTAACAATTTTAAACAAAAATATAGTCTTATATATCGGAAATACTAAACACATATATTGGTCTGCATGCCCTGTATATGTTTATACTTACAACAGAAAATCAGTCCTTCAAAGAAGCTCATTTCTTTCAGGAAATTACCCCACCCCTTGCCGGAATCCCTGGCCTTATTTTACTCTAATTTGTAGAATCCACTGCATTGTGGTTACTCATAATATTTTCTGTTAGCATCCTGTCAGGGTCCAATTCGTTAGTCTATTCATGATTCAATTTGTTGGGCTACGAACAGCTGAATAATTGAAAATAGGAAAAGTGTTATAGATTATTGTGTCTCTATGAAATCCTGGCATTTAGGGGTTTAATGACATGAGAGTGAGTTTTTTAATAAGCTCCCTCTACACTGGAATAGGCCAACAAGACTCCGCCTGAGAAAATAAATTGTGTATATGTGTATAGGTGGAGACAGGAAGGTTTAAAATATTTTCTGCATATGCATAAACACACACAGCCCCTCAAGTGCACTAAACCTCATGCTCATTATGTACACATTACATCATTTTAATTACTGTTGCGTTCGCAGCAGTGAACATTGTAGTCCAAGGCGGCAGCATAAATAACCCATTTATAGTGATTATTAATGAAAGCAGCTTTTCTCTTGCTAATGTCAGCATGTCTGTATACTATCTGAAGACTACAGTGCCCTATATTTTATCCTAAATGCACAAGCCGAAGACTGAAAAGGAAAACAGTATTCCTGTCCATAACTTTAATAGCCGTGCAGCAGAGAGAATATCAGCACCTGCAGCTCAGCATACTGTATAATGTGGAGAAAAGCTACACCTGCTGATTTTCTCTCTTTATTCCAACTAATTAAAGGATATAAGTGCTCTAGACACATTTGCATCTGGTTCCCTGAAAGTATGAATTGAGGTACATCATAAAGCTTTAATGAGAGTATTTGTAATGAATTTAGGATTGTCAACATCAACCACTCTTGATTCAAGAAAGGAGCTCTGTACAGGAAATTCCTAATGATTTCATCTTATGGCCTTATTTTTTGTGCCCATAACTACAGTAATCAAAAGACTAGTGATTCTTGGATGTACCGTTTCCATTCCCGAAACAGAGTAGAGAGTCTGTTCTGTATGAGGGTTCTTCTGACGATGCAAGCAAGCCTTGGTACGAATTCGAGATGAATGAATCCAGGGTTGTACGTCATCTGTTTATTTAGAATAAAGAGATTTGTCCTTACTTTCTACAAAGGTTGGAAGCACATAAAATAACATGAAGGAAAATGATCCTAAGGGGAAAGAGTGGTTTAGATTTAAAGAACATGCTTTTCAGGAGAGCTCAGTTTCACATCTTAACATCTCCAAGTAGAGGTAAGGGGGTCTCTTGCCTGGAATTTCCAAGAGCTTTTGCCAGTCATTGTGTAGTCAATACTGAATAGGGATGTGCATAAAACGGAAAAATAGAGTTTCGTTTTGTTTCATTTCTAGGAGCAGTTCATTTCATTTCATTTTAAAATGAATTTTTGTAAAAAAATTGTAACAAAATGAAATAATAACGAAATGATTTGTTACTCTATAAAATGGCTCCCCTGGGTCCTAGAGGCACCCTATTTGGTGGGTAGCTTTTTACAAGGGAGCCATTTTACGGAGTAATGAAATGATTTATTTTCAAAGGGGGAAAGAAGCATTTTGTTTCATTTCATGACAAAATGCTGTTTCCTGTTTAATTTTGTAACGTTTTGAAAGCTTACAAAATGATAAAACAGTGTGTCATTTTTCATAAGGTGCCCATATCTAATATTGAACCAGATGCTCAGTCAGACTTAATAAGTACCGTGGTACCTCGTATAAAGGAATTAATCATTCCAAACAAAATTATCTTAAGCAAATTTTCCTTTATTCAAATTTCCCATAGGAATGCATTGAAAATGGAGTAATCCCATTTTTATGTTGTACAGATTCGCCCCACAGGTGATTCTGTTAAGCAAATTTCTCCGGAATTTTTTATGTTGTACAGATTTTATGTTATACAAACCCTTTGTTATACAAGGGACCACTGTAATTATGGGTTGCCAAGTCAATTCTGATTTTTGTGTCCTTTTCCAGGGTTTCTCAGTATCAAGTACTTAGAAGTGGTTCACCATTATTTTCTTCTTGGGAGCATTCCGGGATGGTACTGCTTGCCCAAGGCTATACAGGCTGGTTCTTCTCCCAGGAGACACAGTGGGCAAGTCTAGCTTGTTCACTGTGTCTCTTAAGGGAAACCACCATGGGCTTTACAGGCAGGAGGGACACTGCCCTTCTGAGACCACGCCTCCAGGTCCTTGGACAGGAGGAACATTCACAGGCATGCTCCCCTGGGTGGTACAACCAGAGGAAAGGGAGGAACCACTCAGGAGATGGCTGAGTGCACAGCATGGAGACAGAGATCAGGCTGAGTATGGTAGCTAGAGAATCAGGACTCAAGGTAGAGGGGCAGGGGACTGTCTACTTGCCTGTTTTGTTCCCAGCACAGCCTGGCATCTCTCTAATCTTTCTGATGCCTTGGCTCTTGGAGCTTCACCCTCTCTTGTCTTATCCTGACAGTTTTCTCAGATACTGCAGCCACCCCTCCTTGTTGAAGTTAAGCACAGAGATTTCCCCAGTCTTGCCAGCATCCCTCCTCCTCTGAGTCTTATGGTTTGCCTTTTATATCTAGCTCAGCCATCCTCACAGCTATACCAGCTAGGTCATCCTTCTCTTCCTCAGCAGCTTTGTCCCAGAAGCCAGGTGTAGCTGCCCAGATGAGGTGATCTGCCACCCAGCTGTGGCCTGGAGGCCGGCTCACAGTAGGTGTCAAATAAACAATTCTGACTCTCAGTCCTGTAGGAAATAAAAACGGCAAGAGCAGATTTGTTTCTACACTCTGAAGGAGTTGCCTGCACTTTGAACTCTTTTTTTGAGGCATACTATTGTCACAGATGGTTTAATTCAATAGATTTCTATAAGAAAGATGCAGATTGGTGCTAGAATTAAATGTTTCTAGGAAGCTGGAGAGCTCAGTGAGTCAAGTATGGTGATGGCATCTGGCCCGGATGCCTTCAAAAGGGGACTGGATAGATTCCTGGAGGAAAAGTCCATCACAGGTTACAAACCATGATGGAGACGTGTAATCTCCAGGCTTAAAACTGGGGTACTTCAAGGGCCAGATGCAGGGGAGTGGTATCAGGAGACAGATATCTAGTCTTGAGCGCTCCCAGAGGCATTTGGCGGGGCCACTGTGAGATACAGGAAGCTGGACTAGATGGGCCATTGGCCTGATCCAGCATGGCCCTTCTTATGCGCTTATGTTCTTATCTGGCTGTCGAGCCAATGGTTGGGAGTTTGATTTCACACTGTGCTCCCTGGGGAAAAGTCCAGCAGGTGTAGCCATGGGCCGGCCGCATAGTCCCAGAGCACCTCTAGAAGATGGGAATAGAAAACTACTGCTGAGTCCCCTGTATCTAGAAAACCCTATAAAGGCTCACTGTAAGTCAGAACTGACTTGATGGCACATAATTATCATATCCGAAGATGTTACAATATGGTTTAGGGTAATGAGCAATCACAACTTCTTACTTCTCTCAAGCACTATAACATGTAATAGAAATGAATTACTTTTATAAAGTTCACGTTCCGAAGGCAGCATAGCAGCAAATTGTGTAAAAAATTGAAATCTCCAGCCTTCTGCTCTGTAATCTCTACCTTGGCTCTTAATAATGTCATCAAGATTGTTTATAGCATGCCCCAAACCGCTCATACAAATTCAGATGCTACGACTTCACTTGTCTCCTCCCTGATCAAAGGGTAACTGTATCCATGAACATAAGTTGCCCATTTTAATTCCAGAGGGGAAGTTGGATGGTAGAGGTCTGCCAATTATTTCGGTAATAGAAGAACAGCAGCAGTCAACTAGAGGAAACCTAATATAATTCCACGATATTAGATGCAAAATTGGATCTACTGTAAAGCTATTTTGTTTACTATCAGAAAAGGAAGGTAGAAGGAAGACATTTTAAAAAGCTACTGAGGCTTTTAAGAATGCAACTTTTCCATAAATCTTGTATCCATAACCCGCTCTTACTGACATAAATATTAGCTGGCTTGTTTCTATTTCATCTGCCGTTGAACCAATGCTGTCCTACAGCAATAACGAGCCAGAGAATAGCGCTATTTGCTGCTGTCATAAATAAAGAAGGGTGTCATGGATGTTTTCATTTGACTGAGCAGTAATGGAGTTAATTATACTGACAGTCTCTTTGTTTTTGATCTGTGTTTCCAAAGTCATCTCACTGTCCCGAGTTCTCTCTGTACTTTTCACCTTTGCCACCCCACCATCTGCATTACTTGAGTTTTCCAAATTCGTGACAAATCTGCAACTATTATTATTCTTAAAGGTCCATAATCTAGTAAGTTTAAAATACCATTGAAATTTCATTTATTTCAATATTTATTTCATTCTTTTCCTTTAAAAGCAAAGTGTTCTGCTTCCATGCCATTCTTCTACCTGAAGACATCCAGAATAGCACACATGATGATACTGACAGTCAAACAGTTTGTCCTTAAAACACATTTTTTTAAAAATGTGACAACAGAGATGGATGGAAAGTTTTAGAAAATGGCTGAAAATGATGTATTAGGAAATATATTATGATAATAATATAAACATTTAAGAGGGGAAAGAAAAGCTTTCGTATCTCACTGGGTACTTGTTGTATGTCCTGCTCTCCCCCCCCCAAAAAATAACTATTTTGCAAGCTTTGAATAAATGCAAAAGTCATATTGGAAAACACGATAAATCTATGAGCAGGCTACCATTTAATGTATTATTTTGGGACAAAGGACAATGGTGAAGCATATCCCCCAACTTGTAGGCACCCATTTTCACATCTTCCAAAGACTATTTCTATGTATGTCAAATTGACAACTTAGAGTAGTGGGACCTGCCACAAATTATTGCATAATGTGGCAATCCTGCTTGCTGCTCCAATTAGCAAGCTACAATCTTTTTCACACTGCTCCATTTCATTTCCCCTGTTGCCTAACTTCTCTGTTAATAATCTTCCTCCAAATTACCAGCAGTTCACGTTCCGTAGCTGCTGAGTCTTACAGTAAAATATGGAGTTTCCCAGTACCTGCTTGTACCAGTTGCACATGGGTGGTGATGTTCTAATGGCCATTCACACCTGAACAATGGAAACAGAGGGAATGCTCATTTATGACCACTAGGACTAGAATAATAGAATAATAGAATCATAGAGTTGGAAGAGATCTCAAGGTCCATCCGGTCCAACCCCCTGCCATGCAGGAACCCCATCACAATATTTTCGACAGATGGCAATCTAGCCTCTGCTAGAAGGAGACTCAACCACCCTCCATGGCAGCATATTCCACTGCCGAACAGCTCTAACTGTCATGAAGTTCTTCCTGATGTTCAAATGGAATCTCTTTTCCTGTAGTTTGAAACCATTGCCCCGAGTTCTAGTCTCTGAAGCCATGGAAAACAAACTTGTTCCCTTTTCAGTATGACATCCTTTCAAATATTTAAACATAGCTATCATATCCCCCCTCCTCAGCCTTCTTTTAGAGAGGCTAAACATTCCCAGTTCACCATCCTGGTTGCCCTCCTGTGCACCGAGGTTGTCAACATCCTTTTTAAATTGAGGCGCACAGAACTGGACACAGTACTCCAAGTGGGGTCTAGCCGGGTTCTTTAAAGGAAGACTCAAATGAGGGCCTGAGAAGAAGGCATTTTCCATTCTTCTTTTTGAGCCAGCCCCCATGGCTACCATAATAATATACTGTACTTGATTTTGCTTAACTTTTAAGGTTTAATTCAATCATATATCTTTAGCAAGCTGATCAGAACTTGGGTCCGGAGAACAACTATATTCAAAGATTCAATTGCCCATTTATCCAGCTTATATTGACATGGTCAACTCAAGACACTGGGATTTGTCTGGAGTATTATTTAATCAGAAAGAGATGTTTTCCTGGCTCAAAGTGGTAGAAAGCAAGCACTGAGGAACTATCTACTTAATGCAACACCAGCATAAGAGAAAGGCATGTAATGCTTCCTGAAAATGTAGAGGTATGATTCCTACTTTGCACTTGTGGTTATTATGCACCTAATGTCCGAAAAGATAACAGTCCTCCTGACTGTACCATAATACTACTAGCTAGTTGTCTGTCAAAAGCCCTCTAGGATTCCGTAATGCAGTTCATTTGCTCAGTAAGATTTAAATGTATTCATTTTTAAGGCCTTTTAAAGACTCCTTCTATCTATGCCATTGGTACATTTTGGCTTTATCTAGTAACATGTAGTATACAGTAGTTATCTATAATGAGTTAATTGTGGGAAACAAGTGACAACTACTAGTTACATTGTTACTGTAATAGTCATATAGTTTATACAGTTACTTTTTAGATGAATAATCATTTCTATTCACTTTCAAAGCTACTACATTCAGTGTATTGTAAGGCAGATTTAAAGGCATTCTGACTTAAGTCTGTGGAGATTCTCAGTCATCCAGGTGAGATTATCTGGAAGTTGAGTCATGGCCACTGGACTTCTTTTCTCGAGAGATCGAAAGATTTCACTACTTATTCAAGCAGCTTAGTCAGTCAGTGTGACGAAGCTGTTTGGATGAGTAGTGAATCATTTCAATCTCTCAAGAAAAGAAGGCCACTTGACATGACTCAACTTCCAGATGCTGACTTAAAGCTCTCTCTAGGGGGTTTGCAATGTTCAGGCTACATATTGCATCTCCAGTGAGCTGGGTACTCAGCTTATCAATCTTGGAAAGATGGAACGCTGAGTCAGCAACCTTGAGCCAGCTGCCTGAGCCCAAGATTAAACTCAGATCATGAGTAGAGTCTTCACGGCAGTTTAACCACTGCACCCCGAGGCTCCTCATATGTATGTTTGGATCCTTTGTTCCTTTATAATTGCACGTAAAGAGCAAAGGAATATCATTTACAGACCAAGCATGGGTTCAGATGGAGTGCCATTCTGTCATTAAAAAAAAAAAAACAATCCAAACACTCAAGCTGCATGAGAAGGCACCAGTTTCTAAACCTTTGTAAGCTGAATGAGGGAAACAGACTTAATGGAAATGACAAACAATATAGAGTACTTTTTTTTTTTCAGGGACTGAATTTTTTTTTTTTTTTTTTTTTTTTTTTGGTGAGAGCATGCTTTGAGAAGAATGAGGGAATCATAGACAGAGCCTATGACAACTCTAACTGTCAAACTGTAAACTAAAGCTAACTAGGAGGGAGGCTAGTGTCACTGCTTGTCTATGAAATGTAATAGGTCCCAAACCCATGTCCATCCCTTCTGGTACACGGTTCAGCAGGAGAAGGCTGGACACTACCAACAGGATGACCCAAGTGTCAAGATAGTCTAAATATGCAACTGTGCGAGAGCACTTGGAGATGTCTCCTTGCGTACAGATAGTTTCCTATTATCTAGAAGCCAGTTCACATGAGGATAATAGAAAAGGTGACCATTTTCTATCATCACATACAATGAAATCAACTGACCACCAAATGATGTGGAATGATTGCCAGGGAAGTAAGGAAAGCCAAGGAAAGCCAAGTGATTCAATCCAGATCATCAGTTTAAGATACTGATATGTCACCTCCACAGTGTGGTCATAACAGGATGCTTTGTAGCATGGCTGCTGCACAAACTCTTCTCTGTTTTCTCAAGTACTTGTTTCTGCGGTCACGAAACTTTGTGTTTGTTTGTTCTTCTTGTTGTTGTTTTTAATAGTATGCAACTATGCAATATTGGAGTGAGACACCGGCCTTTATTACTTCAGAGCCAAACTAGGGGTTGTTTTCTTGCAGTGGGTAAAAACATACTCCAGGGTGTTGCTAATACTGTCACCAGCCATACAGCAAGTGACAGGAGAAGTTGTTTGCCAACCACATCCCGAGGGCCATGACTTCCACATCCCACAGAAAAGAAGAGGTCGTACTCGCTGAACATTGAGGGGGAATTAGCAACAGATTCAGTATCGAATAAATATATGGAGCGCCTCCCTCAGCTTTTTCTTTTCGGTAACTGGATTGATGAGAGTCATCTTCTCTGAGGAGTTCCTACAGACTTAACTATAAGAAGCTGAACTGATTGATAATAAGAAAGTCTGTCAAATTTTGATTTGAAAAGAAGCAAATGTGGGTGGTTGTAGTTTTGCCCAAAGAAAGCACTATCTGAGGTTACATTTGTTCTCCTGAAAAGCAAAGCTATCTCATTCCCCAAACTTTAAAGAGAAAAAGATGGTAACAAATAATTGTATTTGGCAATAAAAGCCATCTTTTCTAATGGGCTACCATTACAGTTAGAAACCTGATGCTTGTTGAGAAGCAGCAAGACCAGCAGAGAAAGGCTTGGTTAGATAGGGCCCTTTTCTTCTCTTCCATGAGGGTTCTGGCTTTCGTCCTCTGCAAAGGTATCACTTTCAGAATATTTCCACTTTCAGTTTCCAGTTCTGTGGTTTATATGTGAGTGTTTGTTTTTCCCATCTCAGGGGGAAAAGAGCGGTGAGGGCAATTAGCATCCTCCAGTTATACTCTTTGAACTTTCTGGGGAAAAAGGAGTGCAAGAGACAGAACCAAGCATTACACTCTGAACTCTGAAAAGCTTCCTCATTGTTTGTAATGGTAATGGATTATCCAGGCTTTGCCCTTAGCTAGGGAAGGTTAGGGTGTTAAGGGCGTGTGTCTGAGCGCCCACTTTCACTCTCTCCATTCTTTCAGGCTTTGAATCCAGTTTGCATATTTAGCTTCCAGGAACTATTTTCAACTTCCAAGGGCATCTGAGCATGAAGAACACATTTCTTGATGTCTTTAACTACAAATTGGCAGGCAGCTGGGCTTGCAGTAACATCGCGAGGAGGGGGCCAACATCTTAAATCCGCTGTTTATTACCCAGGAAGTTCTGATCAAGTTTATGGGTCTAAAGACTTCAACATATCAACTCCACTGAAGAACAGGACAAGCTATTGTAAATATGAACCATCAAAGCACCAGCCATTTCAATGAAATGAAGCAAATCAATTGTTTTTCATAAAGGTGCCTTTCAGATCTCCTTTTTCAGGCTATCTGTTTCCTTATTGGTCTCTGCATTTGTGCAGGTTAGGCTACACAGTGTGAAATAAATAAGAGCCCCCCCCCATTATTCTTCTGAAGATCATTTATCTAATTAAGGCACATATTTTACTTGCTTTAATCTCCAAATACACACACACACACACACACACACACACACACACACACACACACAGAGAGAGAGAGAGAGAGAGAGAGAGAGAGAGAGAGATTACCATATTATGTAATAATATCACTATGACCAAAAAAATGTCTTTCAAATTCCATCCTCACCCGCACCCTTCTCATCTAATCTGGTGTCCTGTGTTTTATTGAAGACTGGTCTTTTTGGAGGCCAAAAGCCTTCCCAAAGCTTCATGTGTCAATTAAAGCCCAGGGAATTATCTCATAAAACTCTTTCTCCACCACCACCGCCACCACCACTATGAACAACAACAACAACAACAACAACAACAACAACAACAACAACAACAACAACAACAGATGCTAGCTTTTGATTCAAGCAGATCTTCATCCAGCTGGGCACCACAGAATCACAGAATCATGGAAGAGTGAAGTTTGATGCACACTACAAGGATACTGAGTCCCACCATACAAATCAAAGGATATTTGCCAGGTGGTTGTCCACATGTCTCTTGAATGCCTCCAGTGTTGGAGCACTTGCTGCCTCTTGAGGTCATTGGTTCCAGAGGAATGCATGGGGGAAGCATAACAAAACATAAAGGCTCCAAAAATCACAGTCACCTAGACAGCTCAGTCATCTCAAGTAAGTTTTAAAATGGTGTCTGCAGCCGCAGATCAGAGGAGTAGGCTTCCGACTACTACACCTTTCTGGTGGCATGAGTGGGAATGGCCCTCTAAAGCTTCTTAGACAAAATTGCTGCCAGCAATCCAACATTTCCCTCCCTTCCTTTGCTTACTGATTGACTCTGTGTGCACCTCAGTGCTTTGGTGGGGCCCATCTAGCCATATAAATTGTCTGCCAAACATGTTGCCATGATGTTTTTTTTTTAAACTGGGAAGGAGTTAAAATACAAAGAGGGCACAGGTTACTTTTCTTGGGTCCATTGCTTGCCCCTTGGTGTTTTAATCTTTTTTATATACCAAATCCAGGAAACCAAATTTTTGTAGCATACTCATTTCCTAAGTTTATTAGAGAGCCTTGTGGCGCAGTGGTTAAATGCCTGTACTGCGGCTAAAACTGTGTTCATGACCTGGGGTTCAATCCCAGGTAGCAGGCTCATTATTGACTTAGCCTTCCATCCTTCTGAGGTCAATAAAATGAGTAACCAGCTTGCGGAGGGGATGTGTAGCCTGCATACTGTAATTAAACTGTAAAACCGCACAGAGACTACTTGAAGTGGTATGGGGCAGTATATAAGCAGAACACTTTTGCTTTTATTAATTTGATAGGGGGGAAATCAGTCATTTGCCTCCAGTTCAATACAGCCTAGGGATTAGGAAGACTCCCAGACAAACACCTCTTTCCACTCCCAGCCTTAAAACTTTGATCCATTTTCTTCCCTGGAAAAATACAGGAGTACCCAAATATCCAAGAACTGGCTAAGTGAAGTAACAACAGCTTCTTTGGGTGCTTTTACATGACCCCTAAAATCCGAGGCAAAGGGCTTCCAGATGCAGAGCTTAAAATTGTTTTCCCACCAGCTCCGGACTTTTAAAAAAATTAAGTATGACCACACCCACCTAAGCCTGTCCCAGCGCATTTTCCAAGTACCTGGTCTCCGAAGGTGAAAAAATTCTGATGCGGATTGCAAAGCAGTGAGTGCCAGGCTCTCCTGTCTTCTGTTTGGTTTTTTTTTCTTTGCCCCCTGCCCCTTTAAGAGACTGGAATGCTTCCTGGGGTAGCTCCCAACTGCAGAGTGGAGGTGAGCCTGCATTCTTTTCTCCCTTTTTTTTGTCCCTCCCCTCACACAGACAGGAGCAATGGCGTGCGGAGGGGTGGGAACACAGCAAGAGGAGCAAACCCCCAAGATCTCTGGTCTGAATTTAAGTTGCCAGCGGATCTTAGGGGTCGTGTAAAAGAGCCCTCAGTTACCCTGGTGGTGATGCTCAATGATAAACCATTTCATGACTTCAAATCTGTTGTGCTCATAGCAGTTTCTCTTCCTCTATACCTGCTGCAGGGGAGAATGTCAAAGGGCTGGTTTGTTTGTATTTTGTTACTGTGCTCATCTGTTCATTATTAAAAGCTCACAATTAGATGCAGCTTCCCCTCCTGCATGCTACCTGTGGCACATGCATTAGGCAAAGCTAAGAGGATACTGGGCTAGAACAATCATAAGGATAATGGTGGGTTACAGAAACAATTATGAAAAGAACAACTCATGGCAGGTGATCTGATCAGATATATATCTATATCTATATAGGCCTGTTGCCAACTCCACGGAAAAATGGATAAGAAGCTAGGGGGAAGAGCAAATGCATTTTCTTAGGCACCTTGTGTGTTGCCTTTGGTAACACTTGCTACTTTTAATCCATCACATAAGAGTTCTTTTCTACTATTATACATTCAAATATCTCTTTTAAAAATGGTACAGGCTCTGAACAAACTCCCTTTCGTCCAGGGTTCCTTTCCCACAGTGGTCAACCAGTTCCTGAATGTAGGCTCATGACAAAGACTCAATAATCTTTTCCTGCTTTTCCCTCTAAAGCAGAGACTGGGACACATCCGCCCTTCAGAAGACTGAGACATTTTATAATCATGTTCTCCATTTTTGATGCATACCGAAATAACATATAATCATGGCAAGAAGCAAAATAACAAGCAAAGTGTGCCACTTATATATCATCCCACAGTGCTTTAAAGCACTCTCTGGTTGGTTTACAATTTAATTCTGCAAGCTACACATTGCCCCTCCCCTCCAAAGCAAGCTAGCTACTTGATTTACTGACCTCAGAAGGATGGAAGGCTGACTCAACCTTGAACCTGCTACCTAGGCTTTCATCTGGATCTTGAGCAGAATTTTAGTTGTAGCACTGCAGCTTAACCACTGCACCACTAGCTCTTCAACTTACAAATTAATTGAAGCTCAGAGCAAGCGGCAGAGTCAAGGCCTCTCACCACAAGAAATCATGATCTGCTTTTCTCAGAACTGACATGGTTCTCTTTGGACAGACTTACTGAAAGAATCATTGCTGCTGTTTTCAAGGGGTTTCCTATGAGCTGTCCATCCTTTTTAGATTTCTCACAATATACATTTCACTAGGGAATATTGGAGGAACTGAAAATTTTGGACACCATGTAGCCTCCTTCCAGTCAACACCAACCAAGCCAAAAGAAGCGTGTGGGGCTGGATTGAAAACATTTGTTGGCCTTTGGTAGTCATCAGAAGATGGTAAATACTGATGCTACACCATTTATACTAGACCAGCTTCTGCAGTGTTGAGTTACTTAGCGGCTGCCCATGGTCCCATGTTCAATGAGAGGCACTTTGACAGACAATGCTCTACCTTTCATCAATGCAATAACTGGTGAGCAGAATTTGGTAAATTTGCTTTTTGGAAATCCGTCCAAGACTTCATGGCCACTAGGCCCAAACAGCAAGGAAGATTTGTAACCTTTAGCAAGGCAATGTAAGGACAGTGTCATACTGCTGATTTACTAATCATATACTGTATAAAAAGAAATCTGGGATTGACTGTTGAGTGGCACACCCATCAAAGATCCACTCACAGATGTTAGAATAGCTTAGAAGGAGCCATGTGATGGTTGCAATGTGTACCAGGTTAAAAATATATATTCCTTAACAAGGGAAAAGCTTGTTTATACTCTTTGGTGGAAATAAATTAGGGCTGGGGGCCAGGGAATTTCAGTGCTCAACAAAGAAGACTAGAACTACTGTGGGAACTTTTATGTTCTGTATAGCTCTCCCTCCAAAGGCAGGATAGGGAAATCTCCAGCCCATCAAATATTGAGGGACAGTGTTTTTCATGATGTTTGACCCTGGCTAGGATTGATGGGAACTGTAGTTCAGTGAGTGGCTCCCCAAATCCCCAGCCCTGATTCACATTATCCATACACTAAGGCACACTTTATGGTCAGGGCTTGGTAAAGTTACTTTTTGGGAATACAGTGGTACCCCAATTTAAGAGCAGCTCGACTTAAGAGTAATTCAACTTAAGAGAGGAAAACTGTTGGCGTTTTAACTGCCGCCTTACATATGGTCTGCTCGACTTACAAATATATATTTTATATTTTTATTTTTAACTCATTTTTTCAATTTTTTAGATAGGCACCCTGACTTGAGAGTTGTTCGACTTCAGAGCATGCATTCGGAACATATTAAATCTGTAAGTTGAGGCACCACTGTATATCTCCTATAATTCCCCCATCAGCAAAGCTGGCGGCCACGTTAACTTAGGGATTCTGAGAGCTGTTGTCCAAAAAGTAACTCCCCTAAGTTGTCCATGTGTCCCAACAAGGCATCTTGACCAGAAAAGTAGGAGAAATGAAACATCAGCACAGGCAACCAGTGGATCAGTACATAATACAACTGTGACTGTGGCTTAATCTTTCTTGAGGGCCAGCCATTTGCAAAGTCTTCTATGTATATCAAATTCTGCAGATCATTTATGTTTCCAAATGAGTTCATTCCTGTAGTAGGTTTTATAGATAATGAAATCTACTATGGGAGATTGACTGCCAAGCATGTTATCCCTTTAACAGGATACGCAGGTTAATAATGTGCAGCCTGACTCTGAAATTGGAAGAAGAGATTAGGCAGCGGCGGCGGCAGAGGTTCAGCAGAGAGAGTTTTCTTACATAATGTTATCCGTAGAAGATGGGATGCATTCTGGAATCATAATAATTGTTCACAATAGGGTGTAGGGCTACAAGGTGGTTAAGACACAGCAGGCGGGCCGCTATCATAGCCACCACTTCTGGGAGAAAAGCTCGCATGCGGCTTATTAAAAACAGGCTGATGGGGTCAGTCGCCCAAGCTTCAGACTACCACCCAAGAACAATTCATTTTTAATAGCTTTTACTATGTATTTCATAAGCATGCCTGGTGAAATTGAGTCATCAAAGCCTCCCCAGTTCCTCCAAGACAGAATTTAGCCTGAGAGCTTGGCGTAATTATCCCAGTAGATGTTAGCCTGTCGTGTATATCTGTTTCAACCTCGTTCACCATTTCAAACCACTACATACTCTGCCTGCTAATTTCAACAGATGGATTAGCCTTTCTTTCTTTCTTTCTTTTTCTTTCTTTCTTTCTTTCTTTCTTTCTTTCTTTCTTTCTTTCTTTCTTTCTTTCTTTCTTTCTTTCTTTCTTTCTTTCTTTCTTTCTTTCTTGGGGGTGAAATATTGCCTTCTTCCCATTTTAATAAGCTGAGCAGGCATGCACCACTGCATCTCGTCTGCCTCCTATTTCTTTCAATTCAGAGATGATCTACTGGGGAAGATATGAGAGTAAATGTGAAGGTGAAAAACTTGGCCACTTTTACCTGCAGGCTCCAACCAGCTGTTTCCAAGCTGTCTCAGAGAAAAACACTCTCAGATCTTCTTATCTGTTTACGATGCACTCAAAGCTATTGGCTTTCATGCATGTCTTTTCTTCTTCAGCAATAATTCGTGGATTTCTCTGGGTCAAATCACAGCCCATCATTATAAGAGTAACGCACATTCACATTTTCAGCCACACTATCTTTTCCAAGCATTGTGTCTGAGCAATCAGAACCATTAACAAAAGCCTGTGTTGTACTTGTGATGCCAGTCACTAAACTTAGCAAGCTGGTTCAGAAAAGCTGTCTGTATTCCAATTCCTAAAGAATTACTGCAGCACAGAATGGCTCTCTCTTGTATCCTCTTTGCCACTCAGTCTCAAGGAATTGGGGAAGCAAGTTTAAGAGGCTTGAGGACCCCTGTCTGTGGCCAAAAGTATCCTCTGAGGGCAACAAAAAGGCCCCCAAATGGCAATTTTTAGGTATTAAAAGGCAGCAGCAGCAGCAGCACAGTTTTTACACTTCTAGTTTATTTAAATTATTATTCTGGAACAGAGGCTTTGAATCTGGCCAATGAAGTAAAACATACTCTTTCTGCAAGCTTTCAGGAAATAGGGAAATCACGATGTTGGATAAAGACATTTTAATTGATTTGGGGAATTACGGTTGATTTATCTATTGGTCTTAATTGGGGCACTGGATTTGGACACGTGCCAGAAGACTAAATGAATCACATCTGTTTGGTCTGACTTGGGCCTGGAACAGCTCAGAGCAAAGAGCCCTCAGCTGGTCACAGTCCAGATCAGAAGCCTCGCAAATCACTTGAGTAGAACTTGGGATTCCGAGGTTTTCAAAAATGTATTTGCTTTAAACAAAAAAATAAGAAACGGGGGGGGGGGGGGGGAGATGTGACATAGTGACAAGTGGAGAAAGGAGAAGTAACAATACCTTACAATGAAAATGCAAGTGACCTGTACTCTGGAGGAGATTAACTGCAAAGCCACCATACACCTTCCAAGGAGGAGGCGGAGGAAGATATAAATAAGCACACTCTTTTTATATTGCCCTCTCTGGGTGGTTTACAATGCAAACTACACATTGAAAAGCTCTAACCATCAGGAAGTTCTTCCTAATGTTCAAATTGAATCTGTTTTCCTGTAGTTTGCAACTATTGCTCTGAGTCCTAGTCTCTGAAGCCATGGAAAAAAACCTGTCCCCTCTTTGATATGACCTCCTTTCAAATATTTATCATCTCCCCTCTCAACATTCTTTTTGTAAATCTAAACATTCCCAGCTCCCTGAGCTGCTCTTCATAAGAATGAAATAGCCTACATATTGTACAAATGCATAGCAACATCCTTGACTCTAGCTTAGTCTAACAGGGAGCTAACCAGGGTTAGAAGCTTGGGCATGCTGGAAAGAGATCTGTCAATTACAGTGGAATCTTGTATAACAAACAGTTTGTATAACATAAAATCTGTACAACATAAGAATCCCGGAGATAGGGGAAATTTGTTTAACATAATCACCTATGGGGAGAATCCGTACAACATAAAAATGTGATTACTCCATTTTCAATGCATTCCTATGGGAATTTGTATCAAGGAAAATTTGCTTAACAGAATTTCATTTGGAACAAATTAACTCCTTTATACAAAGTACCACTGTACAACTAAATTATCAAAGTAGTTAGATAAGATCCATATCATTTGCAATGACCTTGGTCTTAGGATTCATTGATATTTTAGGTGATGTTCTTTTAATTTTTGCAAATTTGTAACATTAGTTATGGTTCAGTACCAGTATCAAGATCATTAGTATTAAGTCAAATACTTAGGTGGACTCACAAGACAGCAATAGTAATGGCGCTTTCAACCATTCATCTACAAGCTTGCCATCATCTCAATTCTTGAGCCAGCTTCTGCTCTTGATGGTGTTTAGATGGTTCCCTGCAGGGCACAACTGGCGCTATCTTCTTTAAATATACTGTACTCACTAGTCATCAGTTTCGGAACTCATAATTAAAAGCATAGACTTCTAGCCTGGGAGCAAAATGAAAATAATCAAGTCAAATCCACACATAATTCATCATACCTACCATGTGTGTTTGCACTGTCCACACTGACTATGAACAATTCCAAACATAGCTTCCATATAATTCCACTGACCAGCTTCACTCATTGAATGTTAAGGCCAATTCCGGTACCATATTGCCATTTTCCACTCCTAAGTACCCCCTGTTTTTCCACTGCTTCTTCCAAAATATTTATGTGGAAGATTCGTTAAGGGAGAAAGACACAGTAACTGCACAGACCCTTTTAATTGTTTTCATATGACATGCTCTGTCCAGAAATGCTATACTGTATATCCTATTGTGATGATCCTATTGCTCTGTAGTGTTGAAAAACCAAGACACAGAGGTGCCATAATACTGTCCTGAACCCTCTTATAAATCCTACAAGTATATTGAGTCAGTTTAGAGGGAGAGAAAGACTGAGGTAGAAAGAAAAAAGGTGTGAGCGTAGTAAAGAGTAGAGAAAAGGTGAAGCGGACGTAAGTATGTACAGCAGTGATCTATAAAATACAAGGGCTATCTAGTCTAGCATCCTCTTTCTAAGAGATACCAACCATATGCCTCAACCAGCATCAAAGATGCCTCATTCTGTTTGAAGGTTTTTAAGCAGAGGCTGGATGGCCATCTGTCAGAAATACTGTGATGGGGGTTCCTGCATGACAGGGTGTTGGACTGGATGGCCCTTGAGGTCTCTTCCAACTCTATGATTCTATGCTTCTATGAAATCACTGACAAGTGTGGGGTTGTCAGGATAAAATCCACACCATAATAACTAGACAGGTACAGTATTTAAGAGAAGTAGGGCATCATGATCTCAGATAGTTAAATAGTTTATTGTTACTAAGGTCTATTGTTTGGGATGCAAGTATTGAAGGATTTTACATTGGCATGGCTCAAGTAGTTTCTACGGTCTTTGTATAAATACAAAGCATTTATACTCTTCCCAACCCCCTATAAAGGTAGAGGTGGAGAACTGCAGTGATTATCCACATGTTGATCATATGTCTGATGAAGTGGTCATGTTCACAAAAGCTCACATTAACAACTGTCAAAACTACAAAAGTTCATCTTCTAGGTGTCACCATGTTTTTGTCTTTTTCTCTCCAAATTTTTTCACCTATAATGCTAAAACAAAATACACAATGGAAAGGAAAACATGATTAAACAATAGGACATGAACCTTGCAAACAGAAAAGTCAAGTTTAACATAAGCAAGAAGTTAACCCAATGTAACGTAGCAAGCAACCTTTCATTCAGTTGAAACATGCCTTCTAAAAGTAAATAAAGAATAATGTTGGGCATTGATTTGATTGACACTCTCCAAGCAGAAGTGTTGCTATAATTAAGCAATAATATATGAGTGCATGTACATTGTGACAAATTAGAAGATCGGTTGATTAGACTGAGCATATAAACTGTCAGTATAATTATCACATTTTTAATCATTTTGCTCCATTTTGAAAAATGTCAGCACTGTCTCTAGCTTCATTTGGTGCTTATTAGATTGACACGTTAAGAGGAAAAACATGTTTTGTTTAAGCAGGATGAACTTCCGATAAGACTTCCGATACGTCCATGAACATTTATAATGACTGCTGTTGTGGCTTAACATCTTTCTTTATCCTGTTTGTAATTTAATGTCATGGGAGTGTTTCTTAGAACAAGATGAAATATGTTTGATTAAAAACAGCCCTCACAAACTGTGGGGCTGAGCTAAGAGTAAATGCAATGCAGAGAGCCATTCTGGTTGGATTAAACAAAATCGAAGGCCCTCCTTAGATGTACTTTCCCATTTAGCAGTAATTTGTCATTTATGAAATGCAAACTAGCTAAGAGGAGCACAGTAACTGGAGTAAAATACTTCTTGTCACCCTCTGTTGTTATGAACTGGGAATGCCATCAGGTTGGCTCCCTCTGGCGCATGACAACCCTATGCATTAGAGACCTCCAAAAGGTCCTGCCATGAAGGACTGGCTCAAATCTCGCAAAGTAAAGGCTGTGGCTTCCTTATTTGGGTTGGTCCCTCTCATGCCCAGCCCCTTCCCCCATTTTCCCTTCTGCCTTCTACTTTCCCCCTCTATGATTCTATTTTCCAGCCAATTTCATCATGTCCCAAATATGATTGCTTCAGTTTAAAAATTCTAGAGAGAGTTCAAGATTGATGTGATCTCCCAAGCTCTCATTTCTCTTTTTGGCAGTCCATGGCAATTGTAAACTCTCATCTGATACCATGTTTCAAGTGAATGATTTTATTCATTTGTGCATTCATTTGGTCAGCTTCCTTCATAGTGCAGCTTTCACATCTCTTCATAGTCCTTGGACACGCCACAGTGTGAGAGTAATCTACAAGATCCTTGTCTCCAATGACACATCCTTTCTTCTAAGGATTTTTTCCCTCATTCCTTCCTACCTGTCCTTCTGGATCTCAGTATTTTTATTATGTCTTGGTTGCGGTCCTCCTTTGGATTGATGAACAAACCATGCGAGGTATGGGAAATCATTAACAATTTAAAGATTTTCTGCACTGAAAGGGAGTTGCTCTAAAGCATCCTTGGGATCCCTTCCAATTCCATCATTCTGTGATGGCCTTTAGAGATGTTAGACTACATGCCCCATTATCCAGGGGAGAGCATGGGGACTAAATATATCTGCAAACATGTGGTCCACCACTTTAACATGCCAGCAGATGACTTCTAACAGTCCGCTGCCTTCCCTTTCTGAAGTGCTTCAGATGAAAACTGTTCGAAGGAGGCTATGGGATGAGCACATCTTTCCACTTCCTCAGGTTGGGGTCATCATATAGATATATCAGGTCTCCTTATTTCATGAGTCCTAGGCTGAGTTCCCCAAATAGAAGGCAAGCAGAGGCAAGGTTTCTTTCCAAAGCAGTCCCTTATGCACGTGTACAACATTATTCCACCGATTTGCTACTGAAATGAAATACTGCAGTGACCTTTTTAATTCTCCAGATTTTTTATAATCTTTGAAATTTAGCACAACAGCAGGAGTTTAATCATATTCAGTGATATAAAAGCCAAAATAAGGCACCTCTGCATTCAATTAGAGCTATGACCTCCAAGGTGCCAGACTCTTCAGAGACTCTTGTGAGGATATCTCCAAGGACAATTATATCAACGAGGTAGAGAGCCTTCCTACTATCTTTCACTTCGTAGCAACCCTATTCAAAAGATGTGTATTCAGGAGGAAGCTTCCGTTCAGTATGGGTCTCATTCCCATTTAGGTAAAGCCAGCTTTCTCTAGCTGAGGCAAAAGACAACATGGCCGTGACCTCCCTCCATGTAGAAAACACAGGCCATGGGTAGAGTCCTTGGCCACAAGGCTAGTAGGTTAAGTTAAATGAGCCAGAGGCGAGCTGTCCCCTGTTAAGAGAGGAAAATGCTAAAGTTGTGAGATTGTTACTGAGGCCAGTATTTCATCCTGCCCACCAAATAAGGAGATACAGATCAATATCTTTCCAAGTTTGGATGCATAAGTTTCACCTAGCAGTGTGAAAAGCATGAGTTTTTCAGTCTAACTCGTTTGGCATAAAATTGGCTCGTCTGGCTTTTGTAATTTCAGTGCTTAGAAAGCAATATGTTCATCTCTTCCATTAAGAAGGATCATCCCCTCAATGTATTCTCGAAGGCTTTCACAGCCAGGATCTGATAGATTTTGTGAGTTTTTTGGCTGTTTGGCCACATTCTGGAAGTTTTTCTTCCTGATGTTTCACCAAACTCTGTGGCTGGCATCTTCAGAGGGCAAGGAGCTCAGGGAACTAGGAGTTCTCTCTGTGCTCAGTTCCCTCTTAGTTCCCTCAGTTCCCTCCTAACTCCTAATTATGAGTTCCTTGCCCTCTGAAGATGCCGGCCACAGAGTCTCGTGAAACAACAGGAAGAAAAACTTCCAGAACATGGCCAAACAGCCCGAAAAAACACACAACAACAATCATCCCCTCCCTTTGCTCATATGGCTTCTGTGATCAGGGTGGCAGATGATGACCCCAACACGGCCACAGCTTTTTTTGCTATCAAAATGGCATGACAGAATGCAACAGTGCCTCTGCAAAGACATCATCGATGGCACTTCTAAAACCATCAGTTGAATTGTACATTTGAATGTACCTTTCCATATAAAATAACAGAATTAGTGGACCTAGAAAACAGGCTTTTAAAGCTTTTAGAAGCCATTTTACCTTTTTAAAGACTGTAACTCCCAGATTATCCTTCCTTGCAAAGCCATAGATGAATACAGCTTTATTTCCTGAGGTGTACTGGGGGATTCTAGAAAGTTAGTTTTCCTATTGCCGGGTTTTGAATCCATAGTATGTTTAGTTTATGTTTTCATATTTGCTGCTTATTGTTTTGTTTGCTTTTAATTACTGATGCATTTGCTTTCTTATAAACTGCCCAGAGTTCCTATTTGGGAAATCGGGTGGTCTAGAAATGCAAAAACAAACAAACAAATAAACAAACAAATAATAAACTGTAGTCCTATAATGGAACTTTACAGGGTTCTATCACTTTTCCACAACTGGCTGTAACCAAAAAAGGGGTTCAATATCCACATTCATACCTTTTCTAAACTTTTATTGGCCAAGACTGAATTGAAACAAGGAGATGATGTTAGTGACCATATTTTGAAAGAAATGAGTTTTTTTTTCCCAACTATCAATTTTTTTCACCCATTTCTCTCTCTTTCTCAAGGTAAAAAATTTAGAGTACTCCTGGAGCCAGCACTACTTCTTGGGTTGCTTTGAGTACTTTTTGCAAACCACTGTCAGTAGAGAGGATCTGTCCCTTCATGTCTTTCAGCCTATCTCTGTGGGGCTGCCTTTGAATAACACTTTGGCAGAATCTACCTACAATTTCCTAAAAATAGAAGAGACAAAGTTTGAGTGTCTGGGCCCATTTTTACCCCCTTTAGAACTTGGGGGATGGGAGTCACATCCAGTTTAGCCACTCATTTTGGTTTCAAAAAATAGCCTTCTTTTTATTCTCTCCCCTCCCCCCCCTCAAAAAAACCCCAAAGGGAAAACTTTACAGGACAAATCTTGCCCCTTAAAAGTTTCTATAGCTATGATTTGTCATTTGGGGATCTTCGTTGTATCTGTTTCTGTATTTTCAGGACTTTTGAAGGTACATGGAAAACACAGGTAAAATCTATTAAGTCGTGCCTAGTAAAACCTCTGTCTTTTTTCCCCTTGGGGCTTTGTCCAGACCCACTTCCAGAATGGAGACCCTGTGAGGTTTCAGCAAAAGTCATGCTGATAAAGGGATTGAATTTTTATTTTAGGGCTCCATTGGTCAGAAGTAGAGATGGGCACAACCAGGAAAAATTACGTTTCGAGTTGTCGTGTGTCGGAGCCAGCCCGTTTCGGCTCGTTTCCGTTTTTCGCGAAAATTTTCAAAAATTTGTTGTTTCGTTTGTCAGTTTTTCATCTGTCGTTAGTACTGGTTTTGGGGGGGGGACTCCTGGAGGCACCTCTGGGTGGGTGCCTCCTCTGGCCCGCCATGAAGGGAAAGCGGGCTCCTGGAGGCACCTCGTGGGTGCCTCCTCTCCTCACCCGCTACAAAATGGCATGCATAGCCAATTGGATATGCATACCATTAAGTTGCAGCAGCAGTAGCAGGCAGAGGCACCTCTTTCGGGTGCCTCACTTCCTGCTGGAGAGCGAAGTGACAGAGGACTGTGAGTCACTGGACCCCTAAGGGTGCCCGCTGTGACTCACTAAGAAGGGAAGTGTACTTGCTGTAGTGCAATGCGAGTACACATCTGGCTTACTGGTTAGGGGTTAGTGCAAGGGCTAGGCTTAGGGTTACTGGTAAGGTTAGGGTGAGTTACTGGGGTACACCTCTGGGTGCCTCTCTGACCCACTAAGAAGGACAGTGTACTGGCATATGGGTTAGGGTTAGGGTTGGGTTAGGGTTCGGGCTAGGGTTAGTGGCTTTTTATGCCCGACTGGCACATCCCAGAAGTCTCGGTCAAAACCTGGCCAAATGGCCATGCAATTGGTGGATATGGCTCCAAAAATTTGCATGGTCCACTCCCATGGACAGCCCATCATTAATGCGCAGGTGTAAAAAAATAAAAATAAAAATAAAATAAAATAAAATCAATGCGTTTTGTTGCAAGAAAAACCCACTGCTGCTACTGTAAAATTTCAGGCAGTTTTAAAATAGCTATTTTCGCATGTTTCTCTGGTGCTTTGGTGTGTTTTTGGACCACGATTTCAAAATAAATATTGTGGTCGCCCCATTTTGGATTCCCCGCCCGCACCGCATGGCATGGCGAGCGAGTTGGCGAGACGACGAGGATGCGCAGCCCAGGAGAGGAGGGGAGGGAGGCCGGGGACCCCCCCCCAGAAACCACCCTTCTGGTAGGTGCCCTCACTGAGGCAGGCATATTTTCGACTGCTTTTTTGGACGGGAATCGGGTTTTTTTAATTATTATTTTTAAAACTTTTTTTATGCCCGACTGGCACATAAAAACTCGCTTGGCGAGTTGGCGTGGGCGAGTGCGACTCGACGACGAGCATGCGCACTTTGCGCAGCCCAGGAGAGGAGGGGAGGGAGGCCGGGGACCCCCCTCCAGAAACCACCCCTCTGGTAGGTGCCCTCACTGAGGCAGGCATATTTTCGCCTGCTTTTTTGGCCAGGAATCAGTTGTTTTTTAAAACTTTTTTTCCTGTGCCGCGCCACTTGGCGAGTTGGCGTGGGCGAGTGCGACTCGACGACGAGGATGCGTACTTTGCGCAGCCCAGGAGAGGAGGGGAGGGAGGCCGGGGACCCCCCCTCCAGAAACCACCCCTCTGGTAGGTGCCTTCACTCAGGCAGGCATATTTTTGCCTGATTTTTTGGCCGGGAATTTGGTTTTTTTATTTTTAAAACTTTTTTCCTGTGCCGCTTGGCATCGCGCAATCGCTGCGATGCCAGGAACGACCACGAAAAATCAGACCCAATTTTTCTTTAGTCGGTTCGAGTTCGAGTTCTGGCAGAGTAATTGTCATTACTGTTTCCGTTGCGTAACGGAAACGAGAAACGGAAACAGAAACGAGAATTTCGCCAAGTCGTGCCCATGTCTAGTCAGAAGCTCCGAGGCCTGGGTGATTTGGGGAGCTCTCACTTTTCTGCTTCTTCACAAATATGACTCTTCCATAAGGCCTTACACTGCTGAGTTGTCAATACTTATTTGTCTCTTCTGTGCAGAGACTAGAAAATGCACTATTCTTCCTGTCTATGATGACTGCCTGAGCTTTTAATGCACTTTCAAATCATTTGTCACCGAAAACAAAGCAGTAAATAAAGCAATAAAACAATACAGCAATAATGCAAAACATAGAAATATGATGTTATATATTTATTGGTCTTAAGCTTGGAATGGATTGTTTGTGTCTTTCTTAACAATCAGCCAACCCTTTTTGCATAAGCCTGTGGAGACATTCATGAAGTCTTTCAGTTCTCTCTTGGCAAGAGTCTTGAAAGGCTGCAAAACTCATCATTGGAGGGTTTTGACAACTACAATAAAAGAAATTTAAAAAGTATTCTTCATATCCTGATTCCATTCCACGAAATGCAGAGAAACAGAATCTGGTTTAGGAAAGATGAAAGTACCAGCCGAGTTACAGTGGGAATTGACATTAGAAATTGTTGCCTGCATGGAGCTCTCCAAGGTCCTGCAGCTAACACTACATTGCTTGTTGCTATATACAGTTGACTGACTGGCTAAGCTGCTTGACAGGATCCATTTAACTGAATATGGGTAGATACCTGTCTTGCAGACTGTCTGCATAGCTCAATGAGAACATCAGGAGATGGGAGTTGAATTTACCACTGTGTCTTGTAGAAAAGCCAGCCTATAGGGTCTTGGGCAGTTCTGCAGAGTTCCAGGATGTCCCCAAAATAAATTCAGTATGTTTAGAGTGTTTAAAAAATTGAGAGAGTATAGGAAAAAATAGCCCTAAAAAGGAAACTCTTTTTTTTTAAAAGAGGCTTATATAATAGTTTACCATAGTAATTCTAAAAGAATTAGCCAGCTTTCTAGCCAACCAAGAAATTATTTATTGGCAGCCGAACATGTTTATGTTATAGTATAATACTTATATTACAGTGTGAAATACGGAGGCTGCATATGCAACACTTATAGTATGCACTCGCTGTGGTTTCAAGATACTGGAGAAAGAATATTATGTGTCAAATGTTCTGGGCTGTATATTGCCCCTCATTATTGTAAGCCACCTTGGGTCCTTCTCCAAGGAGAAAGGTGGGGTAAAATATTCAAAATAAATAAATAAATAATATTCTGGCTTTCTGGGTTTCTATATCATTTATGCTACCACCTTTTATTCCTACAAGCTGTGTAAAATTTTAATTATAATAATAGCATCAGCATAGTGGCAACTGGCCAGATTTTAAATTACAAGTTGGAATTACAGATTGTGAATGAATAATACAATTACCCAAAGAAAAATTATTCTTGGATCTCTAAGCTTTTGGACTTCCATGCCCTGCAGAAGAAAGATTAATTGTAGTTAGAAAAGAAAGGTAAACAACTGAATGAATTATAAATGTCAGGATATATGACACACCCATGCAATTCAGGAATTCAAAAATGTATCATATCATCCCAACTTGATGTCACTTTGAGCACCACACATCAAAGAACAACAATCTTATAGCAACAACAGTGGCAGCAATTGAGCAGTATGGATTTCCTGCACAGATAAAAATTGGTCTGACTGAGTGAGCACTTAGAGTATTTGTGTGTGTGTGTGTGTGTGTGTGTGTGTGTGTGTGAGTGAGTGAGTGAGTGAGTGAGTGAGTGAGTGAGTGAGTGAGTGAGTGAGTGAAAGAGAGAGTATAAATGTAATATGTTTAAATACTAATGAGTACAAACATTTGCAATGCATTTTATTTTTAAGTACAGGTTCTGGAGAATTATTCTTTGCTGGTTCAATGTGCTTCTTTTAGGCTATAAGCTCTTTATTTTTGAATTTAATTTCTGCCTATAAGTTAAGTTTTAATTTTGGATTATTTATTTTTGCAGCTTTACATAGGTGTAAGGTTTCTGGAAGGCAACTTGTTTTTAAGCATTTGTGCCCACACTTTTCATAACTGTAACTTATGCCTGTTAAGTTTTGTCTGATCCCACCCAGGATGGGAGGAGAGAGGCAGAGCATGTGTGCGCACACCCACATCTCAGCAGCAGTGGCGGTAAGGGCTCTCTCATTTAGGGGCCCCTGCCCTCCCCCACCTGCTTCCCATTTCACACCTCCCCCACTCAACCACAGCAGAGGACCCCCCTCCCACCAACAGGAGTGACCCCTCCCCTCCTGGGCCCTCTTGGCATTGCTTGTCCCCCACCTTTCTACCAGCCCAGGCTCACCATTCCTACCTACCTGCCTGCCTGCCTGCCTGCCTGCCTGCCCGGTGGTGGTGGGTGGTGGGGTCCCTCCCATCTCCTTCCCTCATGGACCAGCTCTCCTCCTCCTCCTCCTCCTCCTCCTCCTCCTCCTCCTCCTCCTCCTCCTCCTCCTCCTCCTCCTCCCTGCCGCTGCCACCACCACCATCTTGGGATCCTGCCAGGCAACATCTGGGGAACAACAGCCCCACTCCTCATCACTGTGGCAAGACAGCCCTCTGCCTTCCTCCCTCTTCCCTGTGCCTGGAGGAGTCGACAGGTACTGGAAGGAAGGTGTCTTGCTCCCAGTTGGCCAAATAAAGGAAGAAGGGTGAAGGAGAAAGGGAGAGCCACAGTCATTTTGCTGAGGTGGAAAGATGATTGCCAGTTACGTCATGGGGCAGGGCCTGGGGGGAGGAGGGAGGGAGGTCGCACTCTTAAAGGGGACGTGGCTTGGAAAAAAGGAGCGCATTTGGTTCCTCTTCCTCTCTGCCTCCTTCCCTGCCTCCACTGAGAGAGTGCTGAGCCACCCCATGATATTCCATCTGCCCTTCCTTCTCTCCTGGGCCATTTCCAGGAAAATAAATGATCCGGCAAGAGGGCGGGGAGAAAGGGTGAAAAACAGGATTTCCCAGCTAGTACAGGAAGGTTGACAGGTATGCTGTAAGTATGTTTTCAATACATTTTAATTTGTTACTTCTTGCAGTATTTTGCGTTTAAGGAGCATAGAAGCAGTGTAATAAATAAAACTTATAGAATTAGAGAAATTGATGTTGCCTTGGATTATTGCAATACTTAAGAGATTTATATATCATGATATTCTCATGAGTTCTGAAATAAAAAAATTCAACAATTATATCAGTTTTAAATCTGCAGTTATATTTGTATGATATTTCTATGAGCCTTACCAGAATGAAGGTGGGAAACTGCGTCTATTCTTTTATCTTTTCCTTCCCCATCACCTTTGTCTAGGTCTTGGTAAAGAGGAAAATGGCTTCAAGAAATTTTGAAAACTCCATTCTCGTTCAGTCCACTAAACGTCTTCTTCTTGCTTTCCCTTCTCCTTGTAATCTCAGTTGCTTCCCCTTTCTTTAGCATACTTTTAGACTCTTCATGAAGCTGGGCACAAATGCAGACCTTTGAGTAGGAGTAGAAACAGAAAAGTGTGGGAGAGGAGAGAGAATGATGGCCAACATTCTACTCTGCAGCATTGTCTGTGCAATGGAAGAGGCATCAACCTCAGTAGCAGACCAATGCTTATCAAAGGCTTCCTCTTTATTTTTGGCAATGACATCATTTCCATAGTGCGTGCAGAATGTGCTCAAGGGGACTGCAACTAATATTAAGGTATTGTTGAAGTCTCAGGAGTCAGGTTCTAAAATGGAGGCTGCAAACACAAACCATCCATTTGAAATGTGGAGGCATCAGGGGTCATCTCAAGAGGAGAATTCTCTTTTTCTCCAATTCTATAGATAAAGGGCTGCTACTTGAGGAGAAAGCAATGGAGACCATTGGTTTTTTATTCCTGTGCTGGCCGGAAACAAATGCACACAGAAACATGGCAATCCCCACATCAGAAAAGACAGAGATTACTTGTATTCTGAACTCATTAGGATGATTATAGACTTTTCCATCCCATCCCTGATCCCCCAAATAGGTTTTACAAGACTCAGCCACAGTCCTTCTTACATTTTTTAAAAAAATGCATTTTTAACTACAGGGGTACCTTGTATAAAGGAATTAATTCATTCCAAGTGAAATTCCATTAAACAACGTTTCCTTTGTACAAATTTCCCAAACGAATACATTGAAAATGGATTAATCCCTAATTGTGATCATTTTTCTGTTGTACAGATTCACCCCATACGCGATTCTGTTAAGCAATTTATTCATTTATTTATTTATTAAATTCATATACTGTGCCATCTAGCTACACGGCTACCCTGGGCAGTTTACAAACTGAACAGAAATCAAAACCATAAACAGTAAAATACAATATACAAATAAATAAATAAAAACATAATAACTAGTAAACAATATGTATCAAAAACATAGAACAGGAGCAAGATGGGCTACAGATAAAAACAAAATAAATACATAATAGCAATTATTATTAGAACAGATTAATATCCAGGGAAAGTCTTTAAATAGCCACGTCTTTAGATGCGTCCTCAGGAGGAAGTTGGTTCCAGAGCCGAGGGGCTGGCACTGAGAAAGCCTGATTTATTGTCAAAGATTTACAGGCCTCCTTCAGTGACGACACTCTCAAATGCCCTGCCAGAGATGATCAGGTGTTATGGGCAGTATTTTGCGGCAGGAGCCATTCTGCCAGATAGCAAGGTCCTAAACAGTTTAGGGCTTTGTATGTCATCATTAAGACCTTGAAATCAATGCAGAAGTGAATCGGCAGCCACTGCAGTGTGGCCAGCGTGGGGGTTACATGTTGATGTTTTCTAAACCTTGTAACTAAACTAGCCTCAGAATTCTGCACTAGCTGGAGCCTCCGCATTAATCTAAAAAATTTCACTACCTCTGGAATTTTTTTCCTTTAAGCGGATTTCTGTTAAACAAACTGCTTGTTATACAAGGGTCCACTGTATATTTTAGCAATCCAATAAAAATATTCCCCAAGCCTGTTACTAGATTATTCTCAGGGATCACACAACTAACTATCTTTCTGTTTTGCTTCCCTAGGAAGAAGGTCTCAGAGATAAAGAGTGATCCGAGTCATTGTCCAACTGGCAAAGTTTTATTCTTTTCATGGTTCCATCCCAGATAAATGCTAATGTTAACATGTTATAGAAAAACATTCAGGCAAACCCTCAGGATAAGTTAAGCACTAACTAAATTACCTCCTTCCATTAGAAAAAGTCCAGTTTAATTGACAACTTAATTGATTGCAATGGGTTAATGCCAATTGCCAATGTAGACATAACACTAATCATCATGAAAGCAGTTCCCTTCCTTTGCTGGCAAAATGGGTCTCAGGCGTGTATAGTCACTCACTATAGTTTCTGAGGACAGTTCAGCAAGGCTATACTATTCCACTCTAGCTATTTATTTATTTATTTATTTATTTATTTATTTATTTATTTATTTATTTAAAATATTTCTAGCCCCCTTTTCTCCCCAAGAAGACCCAAAGAAGATCTGGACTCTATAGCTGGCTCAAATCACAATGTGTTATCAGTGGTGGCTTTGTTGTATTCTGTTCTTGATGGAGGGGGATGTATTTGCCACAAATTCTCTGTTCAGCTCGGTGTAATACTTTTCAGGAAATAAATTCCAGAAAGTCCATGCTACTAACCTGCTAAGGATTCATGATCAGTCAACTACTGGCTGACACACCTTTTGATAGATAGATGCTGTGATAATCTCATCATCCATGATATAGTACTTACATTTAGTATTAAGTCATTTACCCTAACCTATATCTTCTTGACATGTTTTGGTAGGTGGGAAACTATTCAAAAAAATACATCAGAGTTGCAATAGCTTCTGAGAGGCTGAATGTCCACACAGGAACCTTTAATAAGCGGTTGGTGGCCATTCATTACAAAATTTACTGCAAGATACTTTATGTGCTTCTGTATCCCACACATAAAGCACTGTACAGTAGTTTTTCAATAATATTTGTGTGAGGTACTTTATAGGACTTAATCTTGGCAACATGGTGCCATCAGGAAGAGCTAGTGTCTGTGTATTAAACTTCAGTTTCTTAGGATTTTCCAAGTAAATGGCTAAATCATTATTCAACTGACTGACAACTTACTGTAAACAGTAAGTTGCTTCTGGATATATCACCTTTTGATCAATAGGCTTCCTGTCAGCCTCAGTACTTGTTTATATTGTCTAGATGCCAGACTGAATGTTCCAAACATACTTTGACCAGATGATGGCTCCATTAACAAAGCTTCGACTTTTTAATGTTATCTTGTTAGCAGTTACATCTAATGATCCATCTCCAAACCAGCAGTGGTTTAAAATTGTACAGTATATGTAAGCCAGATCAGACTACATCTTGGGGAGAAGTTCCTTTTGGGTCTCTGAGATCTAAAACATGGAACTGTTCCAAGCATTGGATCAATCTGATTAGTGCTTATAGAGACTAGACACACACACACACACACACACACACACACACACACACACACACACACACACACACACACACACACACACACACACACACCTCTATTGAGAAAGGATTAGTGTTCAAAAGCATGTATGTATGTATGTACGTATGTATGTATGTATGTATGGTATCAGCATCAAATTCTTAATTTTATGGACTAGTTAATGAAATCCATCTAGGCAACACTTTACAGGAGATTCAGATAAGAGGTGCTGAATATGAATTATTGGAGCTCATGGCTATTAAACACTAACATATTTCATTTCTAGAAAAATGAATGAATCACTGTAAAGTGAGAAAAGGTATTTGTTAATTGATATTATTTCTACCTTGCCTTTCAATCCTGAATGATTCTCAAGAGAGCTTGCATTGAAATAAATATCAAGTCTGTTATGACAGGACTGCTTCCCTTCCCTACTTACTCCGGAGACTTTCACCTTGACTGGTCCAACCATTGGGTAGATTGTGTTAGTTGTCCCAACTGGAAGATCTTGGAAGGCAAAGAGTAGAATGCTCAAAAATATATCTCAGTCCTCATTAAAATATATATGATGAACCCAGCCTGAACTGATGTATTATTATTAATCTGGTCCTCATCTGTACACAGAACTAAGATGACAGGATTCTGCTCATCACTTCAGGCAACATGATGTCTTGGGGACTCCCAGCATGCAAGGAATGCACCAGATACTGAAGATGTATTTCAAGGAAGTTTCTGAGGAGCACACAAAGAGGTACTGATGTTAGGTCATCTTACTAATTTTTAAGACATATTAATACTGCTTTTCCTTTTTTAAAAATAACACAGTTGTTTGCATTACCACAAAGCTTTAAAAATCCCAGAAAATGCAAATCATCCTTGTCCACATAATCAAGTAATACAGCTGTAGAAAAGCAATTAAAAATAAAGCCACACTTAAAAATAAAGCAGTATTCATTACATTCATTAACATTACTAAGGGAAAATGACTAGGTTCTTGATCAGACACACATCCAGTCTTCCATTTGCATTTTGGTGTGCATGTTTTGGGAGATGTTTAGAGGTTTGCGGGCAGTAGAGGAAGCTTGGAAAATATATTAGGAGGCCAAATATTTTCCACCCCATTGTAAACAAAGTGAAAGTCTGAGTTCACAGTCCAATACAGTTACCTGGAGAGGAGGTGAAGATGGGGACTTTCATGTGCAAACTAAGTTGCCTTCCATATTGTTCCTGCTAATTTACACTCATTTGAATGGCCATGCTGCCTTTCAGTGGAAAACATATTGGCCCATTTTGCTAGGTGGCCACATGCAGGGACAGCACCTGCAGCTCTGCCGTGCATTCTCCTTTGCCTGCTTTACCAAGCAAAGGCGCTTTAAGCTAGAGGGCTTCCACCACTTGCTGGAGAATTCATACAGTTCATAATCCAGTCTGTGAAGATTCTCACTCATCCAGGTGCGTTTATCTGGGAGTTGAGTCATGGCTACTGGACTTCTTTTTGAGAGATAGAAACGTTTCGCTGTTCATCCGATGAAGCTGTTTGGATGAACAGCGAAACATTTCTATCTCTCAAAAAGAAGTCCAGTAGCCATGACTCAACTCCCAGATTCATAATCCAGTCTTCTATTTTCATAGGAAGGAGGCAAATAGTAGAAATAGAGTACATAACGTGCTCAGCAAATCATGCTAGGGAAAACTTGATTTACTGATTTATTCATTCAGTAATGTATTTGAAATGTCTGTGAAAGAATGTGGGACTATGGGAAAGCACAGAATGGATATAATCAAAGTATACTCTACAACAGTCATGTTCAGGACCACAATCCTATAGCTTCATGTTATTCTTCAGTATTTATTATTTTATCTTTGTAATATACACTTTGTTTTTCTTAAAATGCCCAGGAGATGAGTTTAACCTTTCCAGGGATTATTTATGTCTGCTGAGCAATATAAATGTATCTACTCCTTCTTGAAGTAGAATAACTTATTGGCCATACTGCAATAATGCCCAAAAGTGTTTTAAAAGGCACTCAAGCTATTCCAGTGGATTGCGTTCCCCTTTGGGGTCATTTTAGCAGTCTTTCAAGCCCTCCTCAGTTCCTGTTCTGTTTCTTAAGAGGACCAACCTATGTTCTCTTGCTAAGCCCAAGAGATATACAGAAGCTGCTGAAGCCAAGAGCAAAATGGCACCCATTCCGCCATCATTCCATATAGAGAGACTAACTGGAGCAATAGTTAAATCTCACTTCAGCAGTGCTGATGGGCTGGCTGCTTTCATTGCATCTGAGCAAGTGCAAGTGTAATGGGGTCAGGACAGTCTATGACGGTCACTTCACATCCACTCTCATCCCAGGAGGAAGTCCATTGCGTGTTGGTGTCGATCGCGGTCACATGGTCTTCTTGCGATTCTGTCCCTGTTCCCGTGCACACACAGGTGTGACTGATGATACCAGCATGACTGTTTCTGCACATCCTCATTCCGTGATGAGATGTGAAATTCCATGGCTTTGTTCTCTGTTTTTTTTCCTGACCCGACCTTCTGTTTTTCGATGTTTCAATTCTCCAAAGCCTTGCCTTCAATACGTTATGGAGCTAAGTTTGAGGCATTTGTCTTTTAATCTCTCTGCACTGCGTTGCTGACTCCATAGGGAATGTACTGGCGAATGGCACTTTGCACTTCTGCCACCAGATGGAGAATGGCACGTTGTGTGACGAGCCTTACCTCACGGGCACTCGTATCAGAATGAGAAGCGAGATGAGGAGATTTCCGAGGCCAGGGAGGAAATCTCTCATCCCGCTTAGATCGCTGTTCAGGGGGCATGGTCGGGATGAACTCCCCTCATCCTGCAAGCGACGTGCAGTTAGATTTCTTCGTACTGGTCCCCAGCGGGACCATGAACAGCGATGAGATGGACGTGAAGTATCAGCCTATGACATAGGCACAGCTCTTTGACCTCCAACAGAACAGAATGACTGTGAAGTTTGAGAAACACCCAGGGGGTGTCATTATCAAATCTCGTGTTCTGCTGCTTAAGTGATCTGTACACTTTCTCTAATTGTTAGCCTCCACTGATCCTGCACCAGCCACAAACCTCCATGGATGGCTTCTCTTAACAGAGGAAGGCAACTTCTCACTATTATGGGGAAAGCCTTCAGTATAGACTTAGAAATAGGTTCACCATGATAACCTCTTTACATGCGACATGGTCAGGTTATTGCACTGAATAAAGAGCCTTTACAGAAATCTACTGATATGGCTCATTCACGGTTGATGAAGCAGAAATCTCCACCTTTGCTACAATGCAAGATCTCCCTGTTTCCCAATGCACAAAGTGACTTTTACTTACGCAAGCCCCTGGTGTTCTGCAACGAGAGGAGGGAGGGAGGGAGGGAGGGAGGGAAGGTGGCTGGTGGGTTTTGGGGGAGGCGGGGCCTGGGGCCCGCGTCCTCCATCCCAGGCACTGGCCAGCCCACTCAGTTGCCCGCCCGCCTCCCAGGGATGGGAGGGATGGCATCCTCAGACCCCAAGGGACGCGCTTGCCTTCACCAGGCCACCACCGTTCCCATGCTGGTGCTGGCACTGCTGGTGCAGCATCCCAGCTCTGGACTCTGTCTCTGCAGTACCCGGCAGCCCAGCCCAACCTCAGCTGGGCTCTCTCTGCACCCTGGGTCTGGAGCCCCAGTCTGCCCCCCCCAAT
Organism: Phrynocephalus forsythii; assembly: GCA_029282475.1. Taxonomy (NCBI): domain Eukaryota; kingdom Metazoa; phylum Chordata; class Lepidosauria; order Squamata; family Agamidae; genus Phrynocephalus; species Phrynocephalus forsythii. The sequence continues at coordinate 112,606,229 of JAPFRF010000002.1, forward strand.
ACGCCCCTGAAATGGAGTGTCATGTGTGACGAAATATCTTGAGCATTAATAATATCAATTGAACTTTATATATAATGCAACGATAGATTTGATGTGCCTCTCAGTTAGACATATATTATGTGTTTCTCTTGCCTCACTAATGGAATGATTTGAGGGTATCGGGGGACAGAATGGATGCCATCGTCCATTTGTAGCCTTTCTGATTTTTCCCACAGCTTCTTCTCTCATTTCCCCCCTTTAGAATTAACAACCAGTAGTGTTAGAATCACAAAGAAAAACACGGTTTCAGCCTCAGCCCATGCCTGTTGCTCCTTTTGCCTAGAAAGCAATTATATTTGTCTCTGCTAAATTTGCAGCCTCTCCAAGAAGTCGGGAATTCTTTAAAAGAATCACGTGAAGAAGGTAGCAGAGACTTTCCCCCTCAGTGTGTTGCTCTTGAGATAAAGAAAGAAATGGGGATAAAAGTTTATCATTCATTAGGCATCCAGATCAAATCTTTATGGAATACCTGAATGAAGATTCTGCTTCCAAAATCCCTCTTGAATGCCAAAAGCAGTTGTCCATGACTATGCCTTTTACTGGCTCAAAGGCATGTGTCAACACCTCCATTTTCCAGGGTTGTGGCCTGCTAAGGAAACAGGTTTTATGCCCATCTGAAGGCTAAGGGTGGCAATGGCAAACAGTGATGGGTGGTGTGTGATTTTCTGTTAAAGTCACTGTCATAGCAAGAACAGCGCAGTTCTATGATAGGTTCTAAAATGTGCAACAATAAGAATTTTGGTGGGTCCAAGGGAGCAGTGGAATTGTGGCTCACTGGGTAGAAAGCATGAGGGTTTCTTATTAGCGAGGATTATAGCATCACCAAGCTATGGTATTTTTAATTGGTGTGTATGGATTGAAAAGCTGGACCATGAAGAAAGATTACAGGAAGAATCTCTCTATTCATTCAAAATGTGGCATTGGGAAGAAACCATGAACAGCCAGAAAGACAGATAGATGGGTTCTAGATCACATAAAGCTTAATTTCTCACTAGAAGCTAACATGATTAAACTGAGGGTCTCATGAGAACAAAAAACCCTATGGAAAAATTAATATTGTCGGAGAAAACGGATAGCAGTAGGAAAAGAGAAGACCTAATATGAGAAAGATTGAGTCGGTAACGGAAGCAGTGGTCTTTAGTTGGCAAAATCTGAGCAGAGTTCAATCATACGTCAGATGCAACTTGACGGCAATTAGTGTTAATAGTGATAACTGAATCCATGCAGATTTGACTGTTCAAATATGTTATTCAAAGTGACAAAAAGAGATTTTTTTTAAAAAATTACATGGTCAGGTATAATGTGAGAACTGATATTTAGTTTTGCTCACTTGCTAAAGCAATTGTTTTCCAAAATCCAAGCAAAACTGATAAAAGCACCCGAATAACAGTTTGAAGCTTGATAACGTCTTATTATCAGTGCACCGATCAAAGGTGTAGTGATAGATTTGTAGTAATTGACTTCACTCAATGCTAAAGATGAATTTTGCAGGGAAAAATGTGGGCCTTATGAACATGTTCATAAGGCCCATATAAGCTAAATAAATAAATAAATAAATAAATAAATAAATAAAAATACGGTGGGGACAAAGAGATATAGTAATTAAATCTTTTGATCCAACAATTATTCATAACAGAACTAGTCTTTAACTGTGACATACTCCTTTTATGCCTGGTAGAGATGGGCACGACTTAGTGGTATTCCCGTTTCCGTTTCCGTTACTCGGTTCCGTTACTCTACGGAAACGGTAACGGGAATTACTCCGCCAGACTTCGAGCTCGAACCGACGAATGAACAATTTTGGTCTGATTTGTCGTGCTCGTTCCTTGCATCGCGCGATCGCGCGATGCCACGCGGCACAGAAAAAAAGTTTTTAAAAGTTAAAAAAAACCGGTTCCCAGCTGAAAAGCAGGCGGAAAAGCCCAGTCTCGCCGCCGGCCGCCGCAATTAAAGCACAAGCAAGCGGCACGGACAGCACAGGAAAAAACTTTTAAACTCTCCCCCCACCCATTCCCGGGCCAAAAAAGCAGGTGGAAAAATGCCTGCTTGACTAAGGGCGCAGGGCACCTACCGGAGGGGTGGTTTCTGGAGGGGAGTCCCGCCTCCCCCCCCCCCCGTCCTGGGCAGCCGGACTCGCCATGCCATGCGGTGCGGGCGGGGGATCCAAAATGGGGTGGCGAACGCAATATTGTTTTTGAAATCGTGGTCCAAAAACACAAGCACAACAGAAACACGCGAAAATTTATAAACTGCCAGATTTTTCACAGTAGCAGTGGGTTTTTTCTTGCAACAAAATGTCTCTCCTCTCCTCCTCTGTCCTCCATTGATTTTATTTTATTTTATTTTATTTACACCTGTGCAATGATGGGCTGGCCCAGTGGCCAGCCATGTGGGAGTGGACGACCATGCAAATTTTTGGAGCCATCCCACCAATCGCATGGCCACTTGGCCATGGAGACTTCTGGGATGTGCCAAAAAGCCCCCTAAAACCTGCCCTAGCCCCCTAACCCTAACCCTAATCCTTGACTCCAGTCCTTACCCACACGTCACAGACTGTCTTCTTAGTGGGTCAGAGAGGCACCCAGAGGTGCAACCCACTAGCCCACCCTAACCTTACCCGTCACTAGCCTAACCCTAGCCCTTGCACTAACCCACCTTAACCCTAAGCCAGATTTACTTGCATTGCACTACACGCAAGTACAATTCCCTTCTTTGTGAGACATGGTGGTGCGAGAGCCTTAGGCATCACCCTATGGCTCTGGGTTCACTGCCATCACTAGTCTCACTGTCTGCAACTGGTATGCATATCCATATGGCTATGCATGCATTTTGCAGCAGCAGGTGAGGAGGGGAGACCCCCATGTTGAGGGGTCTCTTGGAGCCTGCTTCCCCTTCCTAGTGGGTGAGGATAGGAGGCACCCACAGGTGCCTCCAGGAGCCCGCTTTCCCTTTATATCGGGCCAGAGGAGGCACCCACCCCACAGAGGTGCCTCCAGGAGCCCGCTACCCCCCCAAAAAAAACAGTACTAACGAAAACAAAAAAACAAAAAACGAACCGACTAATTTTTGCGAATTTTCGTGAAAAACGGAAACGACCCGAAACGGAACCGGCCCAACTAACGACAACTCAAAAAAAATTTTTTTCAAGTCATGCCCATCTCTAATGCCTGGTATAGACCAATGAGATTTCACGAGGAGCCCATAAAATGGTGAGGCTGTGGCTAAATATAATGTTCTTTAGTTGCAACAGCAGTAGGCCCATACAGTTAATGGAACTTATGGGGACGACTCAGTCTCACCAAATTCCCACTGCCTACTCTAGTTGTGACTTACTATTCTAAACTATACTGTTTCTGCCTCATAAATACTGGGAAATATCTCTGAGGGGGGTTTATCCTCTTCTGTTAGGCTACATTAGGCAGGCTTGCTGGATTTTGGTTTTCTCTGATTTGAAGTTGAAAGCCTGTTTGCATGATGAAGTTAGCGGGGGAGAGGCAATGAAACATTTTAAAAAGCAAACCATGTCAGATGGATATAAAGCAATTTGTTCTGCTTATATACCACCCCATAGCACTTCAAGCACTCTCTGGGCTGTTTACAATTTAATTATGCAGGCTACACATAATTTGTATAAACTTCATCTCCCCCCCCAGCTGCCGAATTCACTCCAGCCTTCTAGCAGTCCCAAACAAACACAACAATCCTGACTTTGCTTCATTCATTTCTTCCTCGAGTAGGATGAGCAGTGCACTAAAGCTAGTCTTCTGATGAAACAGGCATTTCTTTGGGGACGCGGAAAAAAGTTCAGTCTGGAGAGTGAAGCTGTACACAGAAATACCGTGTGGAGAACTTCAAATGCTCAGCACTATTATGCCTTCTCCTCTCGCCTTTCTGGAATGGCTGCCATTTCATCTCCTAGCCACCAGATGCCAGACTTCTCCTGCAAATTTCTGTTCCGCCACATATAATCATAATGGAGAGCAGCCCAAATACATTTTAATTCCCAGAGAATGAGAGTGAGTGAGTGAAAGAAATTTCAACAGACGCATGAATGTTTTTTTTTTAAACAATGTGCATCTTGGTGCCATTCAGTTACTCTAATAATATTTGATGAATGACAAACAATTTCTTTAGGTAATAAGATTGAGTACTTATTTACAAACTGTAGTATTCTTCATTTCTATTTGTTGGTTATGCTGTCTCTAGAAAACCCTTCAGATATTAGCATTTGGTTCCAAGTCATATAAAGAACAATAGCACAGTGTGAGATAATAATAAAACAATCAGAATCAATAGCATGAAGAATTAAATTAATTTTAACAATTTAGCAGCCAGATAAATTCATAAACACCCTGTGCTTATAGAGCTATGGGTAAAACTGGTTCTATGGATGCATTTCAGGCATTATCTTTTAGCTTTCTCAAATTAAATACATTTAAACCAGTTATGATTCTCATATAACACTTTATGTTTTAATACTGAATAATGTTTTTGTGCATTTCAGTCTGTAAAACCATTAAGTGACTAATTCTTTTTATAATGTTATTTACATTCTAAATGGGAAGTGTTATTTATATTGTAAATGGTAATATCTGTAACACTGGTATAAATTGCTGCTGAGTTTATAAATATTGTTATACCCCAGATCAAATTAAACCATAATTGTAAGCATATAAAAAGTATTCATAAACATGGCAGTATCATTTTGAAAAGGAAATAACACTTCAAAGAGCTTTGTAAATTATTTTTCTTATTGCATCAAACTTTGCATTATGCTATGTAAAAATAAACTGATAATACTGTATGTCAGAAGAAGAAAATTGAAAGCTGGGATGATATTTTAAAACCCTCTTCCAATTAACAGAAAGGATCCCTAGGGTCAAGTCATATTCATTAATTTAAAATGCTTATACAAAACAAATCTTTCCTGATAAAACCCAAGTGTACTTGGATTACAACGATATATATGGTGAAGTGAATATATTGCTACGTTTTAAAAGGGATCCACCTGTAAATACTTACTTCAGACATTAATAAAAACGTTCTGATAGTTAAAGTATAGATTTTCATTAATAATTAAATTATAAATGATGATAAAATAAAATGATTTTGCTCCAGCAGCCATCCTCTTACAGACAACTCATTTCAGTATGTACAGTACTTAGCATTCCACTAAATAGAAAATATAATGTATATATATTTTGGAGCAAATAATCCAATTAAATATAGAATTTTGTATGTGTGCGTATGTGTTGAAAATTTAGTAGTTTTCTAGATAGAGACTTCAAATCAAATTTGTTCAATATCTATCTATCTATCTATCATCTATCTATCTATCTATCTATCTATCTATCTATCTATCTATCTATCTATCTATCTATCTATCTATCATAAATTGTGAGGAGCAGTGATAAATATAGACTAGTTCAAAGCATTTTTAAACAATTCCTTCTTGTACAATCAAACAATTATTTGATCATAATTGAGTTGTCTATGAATTTCAGAAATTGTTTTTGCCTAGTTCAAGAAAGAACAATCTTTTCCATGGCATAAAAATGCCAAAAATTTTATAATTTTATTTTATGATAACTTTATAACTTTCCTCTGTTTGTCTCAAGACATATCATTAAGCTGCTCTGTTACCTTATCATTTTCTTATCATTTTCTTTTTTACAAAAAGAACAGACATTATTTACCCTTGATTTTCCAGCAGATATTCTACTGAATGACCACTTTTGTTTGCAAAATACCTAGTTAATCTGACCTCTTAATGATTACACACAAATTCTTTAGTAACTGAATAAAACTGCCCCCCCCCTCGAAGATAGCAAGTGCTTAATCCTCATTATTGGGAATATTCTTGAATTCTTGTCAAGGATTCATCACATAATCCTGAAGTTGGTTTTCCTTTAGTGACTTACACAAGAGCTGTGATTACAATAATCGATTTATCCCATACTTAAAATCTACTGGTGACATTAAAATGACATTATCTAATTTTTGCTGCTGGAGTTTAGATTTATTTTACAAAGAGGTAAAAATTTCTCATCACAAAAGACTAAACTAGAATGCCTATGATTTAAAACAAATAGTTTAGATATAATATGAAGTCCTTCTGAATAAAAGCAGTGTAAAAAATTGTGATAGTGATCAAATAGCGTTTATTAATTTTTTTTGCACCATCTGTCCACATGGAAACTTTTCTACATAACACAGAGGCTATAGACTACATTTCTGGATTTAAAAGCAGGCTGTCATAATAAAACAAAGTTTTATGTGGAGCAGAGGATTTCAGCATGTAAACATCCACATGTATGTTCACAATTAGCTCCTAAACAAAATGTATAATCGACCATAATTCTTCATTAGAACGGCTTTTCATGCGGGACAGAAAATTTGATATGCCAGTTGTTCAAAGCAGTTTCTTACAGTGACATATAGCTTCCATTTTTGAGTGGGTATAATCGAAGGATTAACAGAATGTCCATCCAAAAGAAGTCATGGTGTGCGTGTGTTGTATTCACATTCCTGATGCTATTCAAGAAAGAAATGCCGTAATTATTATATTAAAAAGCAGCATAAACTATAACTTTTATTCAATTATGGTTATGTATAAATATATTTCCTAAAGTTTGGTAGAGCTCTTTCAAGCCAAGTTGTTTTAATTTTAATTATGCTTCATTAAAGCTGCTAGATAACTAAAAGTGATTACTGTGGTGGTTGGTTCATTAACACTGTGATTTCAGCCACAGCTGAAAAACATACTGTAAAAAGTTAATAAGGGCAAGGAAAAAAACATTCCCACGTGCAGGAGGCTCAACAGGAACAAAGACAGTTTGCAAGAACTAATAGGCTAGAAATCAGTATTAGTCAGCCGTGCAAGCAAAAATGAAGGTTAGTCAGACAGAAAAGCAATGCTAGCAATAGCAGATCAAACCATGATGGGCATAATGTTCATAGAAAACATCAGAGTGCTGATGAAGACAAGTATTACTTTACATATCCTGGGGGGGGGGAATCATTCTATTTCTGTGTGTGTTTGTGTTAGGGGGTGGGAAGAGTAAGAAATCACAGCCCATAAGATTTTGTAGTCATCATAACATGAACATATAGTTTTGCAAGGCCTCATGGTGCAAGATAAAATTTTAGGGGATTGCTTTCATTCTCCAGGTGAGAAAATTATGCTCAGGGTGACCAGCAACATGGGATAAGATAGTTCCATGTTTAAGTATGAAAGAGAGCTTTAAAGCCTAGGCACTTCCTCTACCCATTCTCAGCTGGTTCTCTGACTCACTGGCACACTGCAAAGCTGTCTGTATGTGTATTGCACTTGCACAATGTTGGTGCACCAAAAGTTGAGCAATGGGAGAACTGCAGAATAAAAGCTCCATGGGTCTGTGAGATCGATGCAATGAGTTGAGCTCCATTTTGACTGCAATCCACCCACATGAACTTAGGTTTTGACCCTGTAATCCCAGGGAACAGGAAGGTTCTGACCTAGCAACTCTATTGACACACTGTAGACACAAAATGCCAAAACTCAAAAAACAAGTTGGCTAGAAGTCCACATCCACAGCATGGTTTAGGTACCTGGCTACAGAATCTCCTGTGATTGGAACTAACAACTGGATTTTACTCTGTGTTTTTAATTTGACAATAATAAAGAGAAAAGGAAGCCCCCCCCACCTCAATAAGCCTAAACAATCTATCTGGATGTTTTCACCCAAAAGTGACATGCCCTGTGCCCTCCCATTTGCACCTTTGGCCCCTATGGGAAAAAGTCACAGGACTCCAGAAATCATGATGCTTCTTGGCATTCAGAAGCTTAGTGTGGGCATACCATCCTTCCTGTAGAGCCCTTTCTCTAGAACACCAAGCACAGATTGTGAGAGAATAGCCTCTGGGGTGGTACAAAATGCAGCTTACTGTTTGCATGGGTGAAACAGAAACACTTTAACGGCCATCGGTAAGTTCTCAAGGTGGAGAACAAGTATTAATCAATCAGCACACCCACATCAAGGATCTGGTCCAATTTAGCTTCCATGACATGAGTTGTCTCATCATACAGTATCTAATTTGCATCTGTTTTAAACTTGCAAGTGCTGCCTTACAATACTGCTAAGGATGCTGTGGCCCTTCAGATGTGGTTGGGCTGCAGTAAGAGGGCACTCCAGTCACCCAGTTCAATGGTAAGGAATGGTGGTGGTTATTATTGTGTGCCCTGCTCAACTCCTGCAGACTCAACTCCTTTAGGGAGTCTATCCATCTCATATTTGGTGTCCCCCCCCCCGCCTGCCTTCTACTTTAGCCAGCATTGTTGTTGTTTCCAGAGAAACCTGCCTTCTCGTGATGTGCCCAATAGGGCAGTCTCAGCTTCAAGATTTCTGCCTCCAAAGACAGTTCAGACCTGGTTTGATCTAGGACCCTCTCCATCTTTCTGGCAGTCCAGGGGATCTGTAAAGAGCCACATTTCAAAGGAATTTATTTTTTCCTTGTCAGCTTTCTTGACTGTCCAGCTTTCCCACCCATACATGATGACGGGAAATGTGATACTGTGGATGATCTTAGTCTTAGTCTCTGGTGATACATCCCAGTAATTGATTATCTTTTCTAATCCCTTAATTGCTGCCCTTTGGAGTCTCAGTCTCCTGGTTTCTCAGCTTCTGTTTCTATTTGGATTCATGATTGAGCCAAGGCATATAAAATCTCCTCATTGTTGGCTCTGAAGTTGTATTGTTCATCTGGTGTCATGATTTTGGTCTTCTTAATGTTAAACTGCAGCCAGGCTGGCTATCTGCAGGTACTGACCTCAAGGGACATCTCGGAAGAAACAACAAGGAACCGGGCCTTCTCGGTGGTCACCTGTGACAACACCCTGGAAGCAGGAGAGGTACATATGTAAATCATCAGCCAATCCCAGCAGGAGGGCGGGGAGTGTATAGTATAAAAAGGGTGGAGCCTGGTTTGTGAGGGGAGTTGTTAAGAGTTGTTGAGAGTTGAGAGTGAGTGCTGATTGAGCACCGCTCTGTTAGAGTTCATTCAGGCAGTGAGGGCTTTACTGTTTACTGTTTATTAAATACAGGGAGGCTTGAAGATTTGATTTAATCTATTCTATGTTTTAGGAAACACATACCAACTTCAGTCATTGTTGTATTTATTTATTTTCTCAATAAACTTCATTATTATTTTTATATTATACATCTGAGTATGTCCCAGTTCATAAGGTGACGATTTAAAAGGTGGCAGCATTACCAAGTGGATCCTGTGAAGATTAATAAGTTGGTTCCCTACACTTCACTTTTTTCATCACAATCACACGTTTAAAAGGAAGTTGTCATCACATCTCTCCCCCCCCCCCCTCACTTGTGGAACCAGGTTCTGCAAGAGATTTGCCGGGCACCCTCGATACAAGCCTTTAAGAAATTACTGAAAACCTGGCTTTTTAGGTAGGCCTTCTCCAATTATTCTGTTCCAACATCCTTAAATAAATAGGATGCTACTCTTCCTCTCTGCCTTATGATAATTTTCTACCAGCTTTTTATCTTTTCATTTGTTTTTATTTTGAATTGCTAAATAGTTTTGATTTACAGTATTTGTTTTTATTTCTTCTTCTTCTTCTTCTTCTTCTTCTTCTTCTTCTTCTTCTTCTTCTTCTTGTCATGTTGGTTTTTATTGATTAGTCTATTTACTATTTTAAGTTGTTTAATGTGTTTTCTTGTTTTTTGCTTATGTTTGTAAACTACCCAGAGTAGCTTTTTGCTAGATGGTTGCGGTATATAAATCAAATGATTAAATAAATAAATAAGTCCTGCTGTGGCATTTTCCTCTTTCACTAGATGTTGTTTCAAGTCATTGATGCTATCAGCTAGGAAGATGGTGCCATCTGCATATCTTAAACTGTTGATGTTTCTTCCACTAATTTTCACTCTGTTTGAATCAGTTTGGCTTTCTGTATATATTCTACATACAGACTGAGCTGGTAAGGGTATAAAAGGCACCCTTGTCTGACACCTTTGCCTATAGGAAACCATTCCGTATCTCTATATTCAAATATTGCGGCACAACTGTTTCTTTGGGAACAACCCCATTTCTCATACTCCACACAATCAAAGGTTTTGCTGTAGTCCATAAAACATAGACTGGTCTTCTGAAAATTTTGGTTGTACTCCAGTACAATATTTGTTCAGTGAATATTTGTAATATAATCCCAAATGCCTTTTGATTGGTAGGAGTGGTAATTGAACATTTAGGAGGTCCACACTTTCCCCAACCTTTTCTAATGAAGAGAATAACTTTTCTTCTACAAACACCCAGCATTATTGGCCAGCATGGCTAGTGATGAAGGCTTATGGGAGTTTTAGTTGAAGAACATCTGGGGACCCAAGATTGGAATCAGTGGTGCAGAGAGATATTGCAACCTCAGAGTGTATTTCAATTTATAATATAAAGTAATATAAAGTAATAACTCCATGAAAGCATATTGGTGTGATTATCAATGGTCTAACACTATTATATTTGACTTCATTAAAGACAGACAGACGGTAGGTAGGTAGGTAGGCAGGCAGGCAGGCAGGCAGGCAGGCACGTGGGTATGACATGTGGCTAATACACACAGAGAGTGTGGATAGCACACTCAGTGAATAAAACTAGCAGTCCACCCACACCATAAACCTATAATGCATAAAAACCAACTGGAGGGGGAAAGATAAGCTAAATCAGACAAAATATTGTAAGAGTGATGGTCATTGATCTGTCCTGAGCTTGAATGACTGTGAGATCCTTCCTCTTGTTAAATAGCTACACATTCTGGAACTTATCCTGGATGTGAAATAGATATAAGCACATAGCAGATATCACCAGAAGTAATTTCTTAACTTGCAGTGAAATGTAAAATAGTGACGCTCCCATTTCCTCGGTTGTCCCATCTATCCTTAGCTATGGTACATCCTGACTGGCACTGATTACAGAGAGCACATACCTCTGCTACTACAACAGCTTCACTGGCTACCAGACTGTTTTCAGGCCCAATCTGAAGTGCTGGTTATGACCCAGCAGAATGGTCTTAAATAGAGATGGGCACGACCAGAAAAAATGATGTTTCGAGTTTTCGTTTGTCGGAACGGGTCCGTTTCGGGTCATTTCCGTTTGTCGCGAATTTTTTCAAAACTTTGTCGTTTCGTTTTTCATTTTTCATTTGTCGTTTCCACCGCCTGAGCCGAGCCCATTGTTAGCATTGAAAGGGGGAGAGATGTAAGTGGCAGGCCGAGCCCATTGTTAGCATTGAAAGGGGGAGAGATGGAAGCGGCGGGAGGGGTTACCCGGAGAGCTCACCGCAGATACTCGGTGACCCCAGCCGAGCGCATCCCTGTCGGGTGTTCCTTTTTCCTCCAGCTCCAGGTGTGAGCGCCCGCCCCGCCGTCCTCGCCTCTTCCTTCTCCTCCTCCTCCGCCTCTTCCCCCCCACTCTCACGTGATCCAGGCCGTCAATCAGCGAGGGAGGTGGAGCAGGCGGACAGGTAATTATCCCGGTGAGGGCGGCGGTGCAAGAGGGTTGGTTGGGATGAATGAGCTGCAACCCAGGGAGGGTGGTTGTGCGCGCTCCTGCACCTTGCAGTATAAACCAACCCACAGGCGGGCTGAGCCTGGAGTCCCATTGATGAGCCGCGTGCGAAGACACGCGTCAGCGAGGGGGGAGACTGGGATTGCTCATCCCTCCTCCCGTTGCTGCCGCCGCCGCCACCGCCGCCGCGGGTTCCTCGTCGTCGCAGAGGCTGGACGAGCCCGCCCTTGGAAGGCAGGGAGACACAAAGGAGCCACAGCGCAGCAGCCCTGGCTGGAGCGAACACACATGCACGCGCACACATGCGCGCCTGGGCTCCGGCATGCACACACACCTCCACCATGTTGGGAGGAGGAGGAGGAAGGCGCGCCGCCCTCCTGTCTTGCGGACTGCAGGGGGGGGCAGAGAGAGAGAGAGAGAGTGGCGATCAAATATCTCCCTCCGAGCAACCCGCCTTCCTTGCTTAATCCTCCGCCGGTGCCGGCATTTGCAGGGGGGAGGCTTTGGTGAGAAAAGGGAGGCCGGAGCTGCTCATCCGCTTTGCCATTAAGGCTTTTGGGGAAGGGGGGGAGGACAGAAGAAGTACATTCACTAATGGGGGGAAAGCGAAAACAACTGAGGCTCTTTAGTAGGATTTCCAGAGTACACGATAGAAAGGTGGCGGTTTGTTTTTTTGTTAGGCAACAATAAGCGTCGAGGGAGGTTGCCGCCTCCTGTGCGATTGCCACGATGCCACAAACGAAAATGAAAAACCCGACCAAATTTTTATTTTTTTGGTTCGAGTTCGAGTTCTGATGGCTTAATTATCGTTACCGTTTCCGTTATGTAACGGAAACGAAAAATGGAAACGAAAACGAAAATTTCACCGAGTCGTGCCCATGTCTAGTCTTAAATAACCTATTTGAGCAGACTTTTAAGATCTTCTGGGGAGGTCTCTTCACTACCTTCTAGATTCTTTTGGGGAGGGTGCCTGGTAGGTTCTTTAAACAATTCGAGGTGCTGGCAATGATCTTTTAAAATCCCCACAGTTTTTGGCGTTTGGATATATTTCTCCTTAGGAAAGTCCATTCATTCCCCAAGGTCATGTGAATACCAAGGAAGCTGTATCCCCCCCAAAAGATTTTATCTTTACTCTATATGTATTAGAAATTTATAAGTCTTTTACCCATGGAAGAAAGCAAAGTGTTCTGCTTATATACCGCCCCATACCACTACAAGTAGTCTCTGGGCAGTTTACAATTTTAATTACAGTGTGCAGGCTACACATTGCCCCCCACCCCAGCAAGTACCCTTATTAGCTTCTTTACTAACAAACTTAAAACATTAAAAAGATGGAAAAAAATCACCACCCCATATTAGATCTCCAGAAAGAGGTACCACTCCTCCTTTGAAGTTTTTAGCTGACTTAAACTGTAAAACTTAGTTTGAATTGGCTGTTTCTTTTTAAGTACTTCTTTTCCCTAAATGCTTATCTTTTGTGCTCATAATTAGCTTGTAGATATTCTGTGTTTTCTTTCCAGGAAATGCCTTCATGAGTAAGTAGACTTGAGGATAACGCCCAGGTTTGGTTCTTATTGACCAATCACATAAAAAGAGCAAGACAAGTTACAAAATGAAGACAGAGGCAAGCTCATGCTGAGACTATAAGGTGCACTAAACTGTATCATTTAATTTAATGACACAGCAACAGATGAAATTGGTGTGAATCCTCTTCTCCAGCCATAGACCTGTAGTAGTAGTAGTAGTAGTAGTAGTAGTAGTAGTAGTAGTAGTAGTAGTAGTAGTAGTAGTAGTAGTAGTAGTAGTAATGTGTTGCTAGGTCATTTCTAACTTAGGGTGACCCTTTTCAGGATTTTTTGAGGCAGAGAGCTTTCAGAAATAATTTACCATTATGTTCTTCTGAGGACATGCTGGGACTTTGCAGCTTGCCCAAGACTACACAGGCTGGCTCTGCTCACAGGAGACACAGTGAAGAATGGAACTCCCACCCTCTGGCTCTGCAGCCAGATACCTAGGCAGATACAGTAATGCTATCCAGGCAGATAGAGCAATGCTTTGGTTTACAAGCATAATCTGTTCCAGAAACATGCCTGTAAACCAAAACACTCTTATATCAAAGCAAATTTCCCCATATGAAATAATGGAAACACTCATGATTTGTTCAGTGGCCCATCGACTACATACTGTAGACACAAAATGCCAAAACTCACAAAAGAAGTTGGCTAGAAGTCCACATCCACACCATGGTTTAGGTAGCTGGCTGCACAATCTGCTGTGATTGGGACAAACAACTGGATTTTACTCCGTGTTTTTAATTTGACAATAATAAAGTGCAATTTGTAGCTCTAGATACACTTGAACAGCCACCCCTAACCTGAACCTTCCTTTGAAAATCTTCGTGGCTGATGCAAGGGAGACCTTCCCTCCTCTTGCTGCTTTTGAGGCTTGTCTGAGACAGAACATTCTAGACAATCACCCACAATCCAGCAGGGGTAGAGAGATCATGTCATTTGCTGCTCCAGTGCTTGTATTGCAAAACATTGCTTGTTGATCTAGGGAAAATTTAGAAGAAACATTTGCTTGTCTTGCTCTTAAACCAAGTTATTCTTAAACCAAAGTATTACTGTATATAACAATTTCTCTAAGAAATAATGTATTTATTTAGCAAATTTCTGACACATTTGTTTTCCATCTACCTGACCCATCAACATGTTTTTAACCCTTTAAACATTTGAGTGTACAACAAGATGAATACAACTGGAAGGTACAACAAAACGTTGCAGTATATCCTCACCCTCTAATGGCAATGCCTCTGTTCAGAGTTCCAACTAGCCTAGTATGCCCTTGCTAAGAGTAATGTAATCTGTTACAGCTCAAACATTTTCCACCCACCCACCAGGTCTACTGCTTTTATTTTCCAATTGGGCACTGAACTGTGACTCCAAGAAACCACTATGCAATGTTCAGTTGTCATCTGATTGTAGGGGCTGAGGTGGAGTGAGGAAAACCCTCTTTAGTTCTTGTTTCAGATTACAATGTATGTGCTTCTGCATACCTTGGGAGCCACCCAAGTGTGTAGAAAAATCTCCTAATTTTGTAAGTGGTCCATTTTTCTTCCAAATTGATTGACACTCAACCCACTTTTGTACACCCTTGAAATTAAGCACTAGAGATGGGCACAAATAAAAAAAGGCATTTCGTTTGTCGTTTGTCGTTTGTCGGGTCCGTTTTGGTTCGTTTCCGTTTTTCGTGAATTTTTGCAAAAAATTCATTTTCATTTTCGTTCGTTTTGTTACCATTTCGTTACCATTCATTTCAATTTTTGTGATTTCTTTAGCATTTTAAGCAATTCACTCATATTGCAGTAACGGAAACGAAACGCACGACAAAATTTCCGGTGTTTCTGTTCGTTTCATTTCATTTTAGAGACAAAATTCGTGTGTCATTTTGTTGTGTAACAAAATGAAAAAACGAAAACAGAAACAAAAAATTGTTCGTTTCGTGCCCATCTCTATTAAGCACAGTAAATTATGAGCCAACAAACCAGTGTACCACAACTCAATCAAGATAAAAATATCTAAAACAATATAACTCAATTGGATAAGAAAAAGAAAGCTGCCCCCCCCGCAGCTGCAACTGCTGTGATGGGAGTCATAAGAGCAGCTGCCAAGTTTCGGAGTACTGCAGCTCCCAGTGGGTTGGAGGGTTTGCATGGAGCATCTCAACTGGAGAATGATGTATACAGCTGAGGCAAAAATAGGCATGTAACCTAAGCCAAACTGTGCAAACTCAAGGTGATTTTCACTGTGTTCAGTATGCACACTAGACTATAGCCTACTCTTCTTTACTAAAATATTTAAATAACAGAAAATGCATATAGAGCAGTAGGCCTGTGCAAGCAGTCACCTACAATGTGAATAAAGCAAGAGTGAAAGGAATGTGGACACAAGGATAAACTGGTTGCATTTCCAGCTGCTCAGATCTTCAGCGGAACATGCTTTTGAGACTCTTGCAAATCAAAATCCCTGACAAGGTAGGCTTTGTGATCATTGAGTGTGCTTACAATATGCTTTCTAAATCTTTCCATTACATGATGTAACCCATATTGGGTTTTTTTTAGGAGACAGATGGAGTAAAAGACTCTGAATTCGGTGAAATGTAAAGAAGGATAATAGTTCTCCACCAAGAATGAGTGCCAACTAATGCAATTAATGTAGTCCAGCATTCCCCCAACCCTTTTGTCACTAGGGACTAGTATCATGCTTGTGGTGTGCCCTTGAGCAATGGTCTTCCCATGCTGATTCCAACATGACCACCAAAACAAAAAGTCACAATGGATGCGCAGGGGATTAAACACCCACACATAGTGGGGAGAAGCATGCATGCCCAAGCATGGACCTTAACAGGAACCCTGATGGTCACTGAGGCATTCTAGGTGCTTCATCCAACTATGGTATGGATATTATGGATACTATGGTATGGATATTTAATATGGATATTAAACAACACTTCCATTCTTCATTTTGCATTTATTTTTATTGTGATGGAATATATAAGGTATAACTATGATTTAAGCATACTTCTTTAAAAGGTGTTCCCAGGCTATAGTGAATTGAGATGAATTTCTCTTCATTTACTTTTCCTGACAGCCTTTACAGTTAAGAAGACTTTAATCAAGATGTTAACCTCACAGACATCTAATTTACGTTAAATGCTCCTGAATCTCAACAACCATGATTTATGTAGAATCCAAGAATAAGGGTATTCAGATTGATATCCTCCCCACTCCTTCTGTTCATCCTGACCATTCTTCTAAAGTGATTGGAAATAACTAATGCCTTGGGTCTGTGACCGTATAATGAATGAAATAACTAATTAATGAAAAAACTAAAGTGTAACTAAATTACATCCCAATTGCAATGCAATGAGAAATAATGTTACTCTTTCTGTAATATAATGCTAACTTTTAGTTAGCATCACAGTTCTGGTGTGTGGCCTTGCTCGTTGCTTGTGTTTTGCCGCTTGTATTCCATTGGGAGGAGCCATCCATGTAGTAACAATCTTACATATTTTTGAGTAAGAATATTTTTTAAAAAAATGTGTCTCTAATAGAAATTTTCTATTTTGCAGGACATTGGAACTACTTGTAACTACTTTTCAATATAAACAGCTTTCCAAGTTCTGGTTTTGTCCCTGCTATCTTAAGTGTGAATTAATGATCATCGTCAGCATCAGTACATGTTCTTTTGCCACCCACACCCTTTGGGGGTTCCCTTCCTACCATACAGTTTAGCAGTAGTATCTTCTTCCTTCGAGCCAACGGTCCTTGGCCTGCTTTGCAGATCAGCACCTTCTTGGACAGCTTTGTAAATAATACATGGCCCCAAGACTCTTCAGGGCCAAGAGGTTAAGAAAAGGGGTGACCCAAAAAAGGAAGCTTGGGAATGTGCCCCCTCCAGCATTTAACACAATGTATACCCAGGATGCATTGACCCCCCCCGGTAGTTTGTGGAGGGGTGGGAGGAGTTAGAGTGTGTTTTTTTCATTGTGTTTTCAAGCCACTCTGGACATTTTTTTGCTGAGGAAACCTTACCTTTCCAAGTTTGCATTTTCCCCCATTGCATTTTTGGTAGGAAAAGTCTGGGGTAGTCTTGATGGTTTCTTTTGCCCATGTTTGCATTGCACTGCAGGGTGGTGTATTCTCAGGGTGGTAGTGGTGTTCCAGCGCTGCATGCCTTTAAAGTGCACTTTATAAAGAGGTCTGGAAAAAACCTTAGGGCACTTGGATGCCCAGTTTCATTTTAAGTTGACATTCAAGAAGAGAATGGGCTATGGAGAAGGGCAGGTGGAAGCAGGCACGACAGAGCAGTGATGGCTTGGCCAGATGACAGTGAGTAAGTGGCAGAGAGAGTTCTGTTGCTCCTGCTGGTGATCCACCACCTGAGGTGATTGTCTCATCTGGCTAATGGTTGGTTGAGCCCTGAACATGCCAATGATTATTCAAGACCAGAGCAAAACTCCACAAAGACATCTGTTTCTTCTCCAGCAACAGAATTCCCTGTGCTTTAGGAATCAGACTAGCAGATGAAGCCCATGTTTCCTTACCAATTAATTACAGGACAAAGCTGGATAATTAGAAAGATACAGATATGAGAAACGTTCATGTGAGGAGAAACAGGTATCTCTTGCCATTTATGGAAAATTGAGTTCTAAATGTGGAGATGAACATCTTGCACAGTGTCACCCCAAGACAAGCTGCTGGGACTGATGGAGATCCGAGTATGAATTTAGTCCTGTGGTATAGGCTGCTGTACAGATTTACCACCATTTCATATCCTACATTGTTGATTCTAATTGTCATTGTGAAACTGATGACATTTCTTTCACATTTCATGAATACACAATAAATTAAGAAAGTGCTTGTTCTTTACAAGTATGCATTGTTTAAATCTGATATACTTTGTGTTTCACCTGCAGTCAGTAGTTTAGATGATCTTAGTCCTTAGAATTAATAGTTGTGAAAGAGCCCCTTTAAATGACCATTGATGAAGCACGGAGCTATCGTTTACAATTCTTCAGCACCTATTCCATCCACTTCTACGTACATTCTATGCTTCTACATTACTAATATTAAAATAAACAAATACTGTTTGACAACTGAGAGATGAAGGAAAATAGCAACATAACGACTGGGAAATATACGCAACACCTGGGATAACGAATGCCTCTGATAACAAGTAATTCAGATAATGAATGCAAATTTCAGGTATAGGGCTGCCTCAGATCATGAATGTTGCCTATGGGCTGCCTCAGATAACGATTTTTTCATCATGCCTTGCAAAAAAGTGTACCCAGGATACATTGAAACCCCCCTCCCATAGTTTGTGGAGGGGTGGGAAGAGTTAGAGCATTGTTTTTTTTTCGTGGTGCTTTGGAGCCACTCTGGACATTTTTTGCTGAGGAAACCCTACCTTTCCAAGTCTGCATTTTTCCCCATTGCATTTTTGGTGGGAAAAGGCTGGGGTAGTCTTGCTGAGTTTTTTTTCTCTATGTTTGCATTACACTGCAGCGTGAAGTATTCTCAGGCTGGGAGTGGTGTTCCAGCACTGCATGCCTTTAAGGTGCACTTTATAAAAAGGTCTGAAAAAAGCACACAGCTTTTTTTTTTTTAGACCTCCAGAATGGATTAAGTGGTTTCCCATTCATTTCGATGGGAAACCGCGTTTTGGATAACTAATTTTTTGGACAACGAATTGGCTCACAGAATGAATTAAATTCATTATCAGAGGAACCATTGTTAATAAATGGAGTTTGCATGCATCTAATTGTCACCACTCTAATCAGCTGTCATCCTTTGCATAGTTACTGAATATAGCTTGGCTCTAAAGTTCAGCCACAGTCTTTTTCTTGAATATGACATGCTAACACATCCATGAATGAGTTCTGTGGAACCCCTCTCCTGCACTTAAAATTGTCAGGATAACATGTCTGACCATAATAGCAAACTGTTTTAGATAAGCTCCTCTCTTATTTTAGGGGAGCTCAAGGACATCTGGTGATTTCAGTTTTGTGCTTGCTGTGAATCCACTCCATGGTTTAGTCTCTGCTTCAGAGGAACTATCCAAGGTGCTGAAAGTTATTTGTAAGATAGCTTCTCTATCTTGGTAACTCTTACAAAGTGTAAAACAAGACCAGCAATTTTAGTGGTGTGTTTTTAATGTATTGTATTTATTGCATCTACATGTTTTATTGTTTTAATTTTATTGTATTTGATGTTTTAACTGTTTATTCTTATTGTGAGCCGCCCAGAGACCTTTGGGTAGTGGGCGGCATACAAGCTAAATAAATCAAATCAAATCAAATCAATTGTCTCACAGCTCCTCTGAAATAGGAGTCATCATCTGCCACTATCTCAGCTCTTAAAACTATAGTAACTCGAGTGAACCCTGTGGGATGAGCTCTTTTTGACCCCCGTTCTCTGTACATTGGAGACAGCCTCAGATCCTAGCCCTCAGAGATTTCCAGTTCTCCAGGATTTCTCAGTTCTGCAAAATTTGTCCACAACCCATTTAAACTAGCCCTATCCAAACACTTTGCTTTTGTTTTTAATGGATTTTACTAATAAGGTCTATAAGAGGACAGAGTATATGGTTTCTGCAGAAAAGGTCCCAAGTGCAACCTCGAATAGATTGGGGGTGGGTGGGTATCTGAATAAAAGGACAGCTGCTGTAGTCAGTACTAATCAAAGTTATCACAGCTACTCAAAATCCACATTTGAAATGGATAACAAGTCAAGCCGACAAATAGTTTTTCTAAGCCTAGTCATTCTCTGAGTCACATCATTTTGAGGCTCATATCCGTCAAACCCAGCTTTTAACTTATTGCATCCCCCTCCAAAATATTATTCAGCCTGCAACACCTAGCTAGCTTTCATCTCCAGGCACTTCTGGCACCAGAACTGTACTGTATTGGCAGTAGCTGCAGAAGGTCTTGGGCAGAGGAGTTTGCTATGGTTTTGCCTTCTCCAGGGATAGAGGAAGCAGCTTGGTGCATAAAACTCATCGGTTCCTCCCTGCATCCCTCTCGCCCAGCCTCCCACACTCCCCCTCTGTAACCTCTAAAAAGAAGCTGCTTTGGAGTCTCTTCTCATTTGCATGGGGAGATTTAATTTCCATCCCTTAAATATGACGAATTGCTGAGATTTCCTTCAGTTAATGCTTTTAACAGCTCCCAATAAACTTCATTAATCAGGCCAGCTCTAGGCCCAACGTGCAGCCTGGAAGCAGCTAATTTGCCTGATGAGCCTGAGACTTTAGTGAATAAACAGGTGGATAAGCTGAGGGTTTTATGGCCTTAATTACACTCTAATCAGTTCAACGCTTGGCGGGCAAAAAGGAAAGAGGAAAAGAAGGAGGCAGTATGATCAGCCATCCTTTTATTATTATTATTATTTGACTGGTGCCTCATTTTCTCTGATGTCCTCAACTTCTCATTTTCTGAAGGTGGAATTACAGCAAAGAGGAGTGAAGGGAAATAGGACCATGGGTTTCTTTCAAATTTGGAAATAAAGGCCAAGGAGAACATTGGGTGCTAAACTGTTCCCCTAATCCTTTTGCAACTTTCATCATTTCTCCTCCCTCTCTCATTAAAGCAAAGCAAAGCAAAGTGTTCTGCTTATATACTTCCCCATACCACTTCAAGTAGTCTCTGGGCGGTTGACAGTTTTAATTACACTATGCAGGCTAGACACTGACCCCCCCCCCAGCAAGCTGGGTACTCATTTTACTGACCTCAGAAGGATGGAAGGCTGAGTGAACCTTGAGCCTGCTATCTGGGATTGAACCCCTGGTTGCCAGCATAGTTTTACCTGCAGTATAGGCATTTAACCACTGTGCCACAGGATTAAATGCACTTCCTCCAATTTCTTTACCCTATTTCATTCTTCAGTGCTGTGCCTAGTTTTAGGTACCATTTCCTACTTCATAGGAGCTTACTTATTTATAGACCCACTAACTTCTGGATAGCTCCGTAGTTTAAGGCATCTGGCTGTAGAGCCAAAGTTTGGGAGTTCAATTTCCCACCGTACAACCTTGGCAGGGCATGGATTAAATGATCCACAGGGTGTCTTCCAACTATGCAGTTAAAGGTTTAAGTGTTAATTGACTAGGGGAATAGGGATCTGTAGGTATCCTTAAAGTCTGGAAATTCTAATGAAATATTCCCTATATCTAACCTACCAAAATCACCTTCCTGTATTTGGGTAGCTGTATTTAGGAGCAGCTTTGTTTATCAAGCATTGGGCTCAAGATGGTGATCACATGGAAGCTGTATATTCAGCGGTGATTGCCCCCTTCACCTACATGCTTTTGGCTAATCACCCAGCAGGAAAAGTCATCCTACATATGCTCAAATACACACATTCTAGGAGTGAGTCCTAATATTAAACACATGTTCAAGGGCCCAGTCCTGTCAAGCTGACATTTAACGCATTTAACTCATGCAAAAGCTTTTAGCTCAAAACTCCTGAACTGAAGATACATTTTTTAAAAAAATTAAGGGAATTTTTTCCAATGAGTAGCTCATCTTGATCCCAAGAAGCTGCCTTTCTCTTAATCCCTCGGCAAAAAAAGATGGCCCGTCCTTCTTTGAATTGTCGCTTATATCAGTAACCATCAGCCAGCCTGGGAGCTTCTTGAATTGAAGGGCTTAAATCCCAGAAATAAAAATATAGAATATAGAATCCCAGAAATAAAATATAGAATGTTCACCATGTTGGTGAACATGTTGCTTTTGATAGAAGCTATAAACCAAAGACTTAAAAAAAGAAAAAGAATCGGCTGCCCGGTTTCAGCCCCCAAAGGCCTTGCAACCTTGGGAAATACAACTTCTTTTTAAACGCCTGCTTGGAAAAGGTCCTGGGAGAAGGACTTCCGGGAGGGCGTGTATATTATTTTGTTCTGCAGCCTCCTCCTGAGGCAAGGGACAAGCCGAGTCTCAGGCGGGCTCCTTCCTCCCCTGGAAAGGGAAAGGGCGCCTGGCTTCCCCGCCATTCTTGTGCAGGGCATCCCGCGGCATCCCCCCTGGGCGGCCTCTCCTCCCCCCCCCCCAGCGGCGGCTTCTCCTTGCCCGCCCTTCACCTTCGCCGTCTTTGTCCCTCGCCCCCTCCCGCGCTCTCGGCCCCCCCCCGCCCCCGCGACCTTGTCTGGCCCCTCTGGCTTCCAGGTCTCGCTTCTCTCCCGCCACCTCGTCCTCCCTGTCACGGCTAGGCCGCCTGACAAATCGCTTCAAGGGCAGCCGAACTTCCGAAGGACAAGACAAAGCTTTAGCATATGGTCCAATCCCCAGATGTTCGCCTTGCGCTCGCGCGCGCTCCCCCCCATCCCCTTCCCCCGTTTTTTCCCCTCCAAGAAAGGCTACTTGGGGAAAGGCAGGCTCTCCTCTGCCGCCGCCGCCGCCGCCGCCGCCTTTTCCCTTTCTCTCGTCCATTCCTGCTTTCCATTTTCTATCTGGTGGCAGGGTCGCTAACCCCCCCCTGAGGTGCTGGTCTCTTTATATCTATAGAGAACAAGGGAGGGCGAGGAGACAGACTGAGGGGAGTTAAAGCACGGCTGCTGCTGCTTCTTTTTTTTTCCTGGGAGGGTGGAATTGAATGCCCTTTCTTTCGCTGTGGCTGAGGGGAAGCCTCGAAGTTCTTAAACCCCGCGCGGGGTTCCCCTCGCCGGAGAGACCACTAGGTCGAGGCAGGCGGGAATGAAGAGCGTCCCTTCCCTCGCCTGCCGTCTTGGCCTGTTGGGGCAATAGCGCGGGCGGTCGCGCCTTTGAGGCCAGGAGGTCAAGTCCGGCCGCCGCCACTGAAACTGCACGGAGCGTTTAGTGAAACGCAGATATGTTTGCGGAAGGAGCCGGCGGCGGTTGGCTTCCCTTCCCTGTCAAGCTCAGCTGACGCCCTCGGGCCGTCCGTCGCCTTTCTTTCTTTCTTTCTTTCTTTCTTTCTTTCTTTCTTTCTTTCTTTCTTTCTTTCTTTCTTTCCAGAAGAAGAACTGCTTGCGGTCGACTGGGGAGTGGACTTGTCCTTGCTACAGAGAAAGAGGAGGGAAAGCTTGCAGGCTTCCTTCCGCAGCTGCTTTTGTCGAGAATAAAGGGGCGAGGGCAATGGAGGGGGGCAATGGAGTGGGGGCTCCCCAGCTGGCACCCTCCGGTGCCTTCGCCGCTCTTGGCGGTGCTGTAAGACAAGAAACCCCCGCGCGAAGTTTTCCTCTTTGCCGAAGCTCTGGCGGGGGAAAGTGGCAACGCACACATCGCGCACCCCGACGCCGCCAGGGGCTGCTGGGAGGGAACGTCCTCGTCTTTGTTGAACGAGACATAGGGACGGTGTTGGAAAACAAAACCCATAAACCGGGGAAGAAACACACACACACAAACACACACACACACGTTTCCTTACGTTCTCGCCGTTAAACGCAGCAACACGGATTCTGTACATTGCACACAACACCCGCTGATTCTCTCTCTCTCTCTCTCTCTCTCTCTCTCTCTCTCTCTCTCTCACACACACACACACACACACACACACACACACACACACACACACACACACACACACACACACGTTGCCTTCCGTTCTCGCCGTCAAACGCAGCAACATGGATGTTGTACATTGCAATGCACACAAGCCCCGCTGATTTCTTCAGTTAGGGATGGAAGATCCCTTCCTCGGAAAAGTTAGAAAAGAGCGGCGATAAGCATTTTTAACAGTAACTGAGGCCCTGAATTCTTTTAAGTGTGTTTTGCCTCGGGGGAAATAGATAAGAGCTTCCCATCAGCTACAGTTACTCCTGTAAAGGTTTTGCGGGAGGTGTTAAACAAATTTTAGAGAGGCTGAAAATCACTAGCTTAAGAGAAAAACGCTCCAAGATGTCTTTGGATAGAAAGTTCAGTTGATACCATTACAGGTTAGGCAGCATGTTAGTAAAAGTGCAATAGTATTTAGATCAAAGCAATAGTGAGTCTCTACAGCTTAACTCCTAGGTAAATGTTTATAGGGTTTCAGTATAAGATAAAAAATGAAATGGCAAGTAAGTGTAAAATGTATGGAATTGCACTCCCATAATTCAGATTTTAAATTTGACTAGTTTTATTATGTCATTTCAATTGTACTAGAGAATTTTTTAAAAAAATATTATCAGGGTTTGAGGATTTGCATATAATCTGCTTCTTGAATAGTTGCAGCATTTGATTGAATTACAAACAACAAACTCAATTTATATATGATCGATGCGGGATATTAATTAGATTTCACCAACTTACCCCAATAAAGACACGGTATTAAGCACAATTAAATTCCCACTGGTCTTAGACAGATTGTAATGTTCTATGTTTACAACCATTTTTAAAAGATGAGGGGGGGGGGAATACAGTTTAAGTATACAATTATCTAAATCCAGCTGACTTTTTAGATAGATAACCAGTTGCAAAAATTTGGAACATGGCATATCAATATTTCCATAGCAAATAAGCATAAAATATTCTCTTTGCTGCTGCTTTGCTGCTGTTATTGTTTTTCTAACATGGATGACTAATGAGTTAAATCTCTGGTTATTTTATCTCTATTCAGTTCAGGCCACCGGTGACTTCTATGTCTCCATGCAATGAAAACTTCTCATTTAGGTAAGAGAAATCAAATGGATTGGCAACAGCCTGCTTTTTTCATTTGCTACACCTAGACTAAATTGCTTGCACTTTAATGCAATTACATAGTGTCGCACCGCTATGCCTTGACTGAATCTAGGTCTTGTTAACTTGCAGGTCCTTCGGCAGCAATCCCGCCGACTAATCAAATGGAATTTAAATAAAATGCAAGTGAATTCCTGTTCTAAATTCTGAACATTCTCAAACTGGCCCTGGAGAAATACAAAAGCACAAAGTGACAGGCGAGGTAGGTCCTGTGTTCAACACTCAATCATTTCCTGTCACAGGTGCAGCCTGTATGCATTATCCTGCCATGATTGATAGAGTAGGTTTGTGCAGAGTGGGGAGCTGGGCATGGTTCAGATGGGGGCCTTGTCATTCCAGCACTGCACTGTACTACCTGGGGTGGGGGTTGAGAGAGAAACTTTGTTAGGGTTGGCTGTTCAGGGATGTTTAGAAGTTTTAGCTCTCCATGTGCAATCAAAAGGTCATTATTTCTTAAAAGTTAAATATAGCTCCTAGGTCTAGCTAGATGGTAATAACCCAAGAATCAAACAGCTAATTAATTTATGAGTGTTAAAAATAATTACAAAGCAGGTTATTTTAACTGGCATTTGCTTTGGTTCTTGTTCTTATTTTGTTTGTTTGTTCAATTTTAGGCCTTATATTACAAGAGAATTTCTGAGTACTCCAAATCTATTGGGGAGGGGTACAAAAAAGCCAATCAGTTATTTAGGTAGCTCAAAGGTATTGGCGAGTTAAGATACTTTTAAAAAATATTGCTTTTGTTAGTTATTCTTGAATATCTGATAATGTTTCTTATTGGAGAAAATGTGGATACTTTCTTGCCTTGTTGCTTATGCTATTTAATATTTTATTGGGATACTGCAGTTTGTTAGAATATAAATTGTGCTTAATCCTGTTTTAGCATAAATTGTCTTGTGAACTTTGGTTGAAAGGCAGGTGAATGAACTAATTTTAATAAAAAGCTTGTCGTGGTAGAAAGAGAAACAGAGAGGATGTGTACTGTATGCCCATATACACTAGAGCTCTTTCACTATAAAAGAAAATGTATTAAAATTCTATTCCCACTGACCAGTAAATCTATGTCAAAATTGTTATTGCTTTAGGAAATACTGTAATTTATGCAGTAGGAATCTTTGACAATATTTTATACAACTAGGGATCTATTTTGGCTTTTTGTTACCTAAGATGCTGAATGATCGCAACTAATTGATGTAAGATCAAAGTTGACAACTATTTTATCAGCCTTTTGCAAAACTGGGGTATATTTTCACTTGTTTATTTCTTTCTGGAATAGCCAAAGGCAGAGTAATTTACATAAAGGGTCTTCTGTTTTTAAAATGCACAATTTCCTTTAATGGGAGTGCTATACAGTCCTCAGTGAGTGCTACTGACCTTGCAAACTATATCAGAATAAACAAGCAAATAATATTTTGTATGAGCTACAAAATATAATTTAGCAGGGAATGTTTTTGGGGGGAAAGTTGTATTTTGAATTACACTAGGTTGAAGTGGTTTTTTTTAATATGAGAAACAATGGGTGATTAATGTTAATTTGAAACGGTAAAATACATATTTTCTACATAATGTGTGTACGTGTTTGGTGTTTGATTTCAGTTTCTCCTTTCCATTCATTTTAATAGCAAAAAAGGTTTACATGGGTAAAACTATAGTCACAAACAGCCTTAAAATGGTTTTTGAACATAGATGTGTAATTTCACTTGTCTTGTATTTCAGGTAGTCCTATACCATGCAAAAGTATGTGATATTTATATTTTATCAACAGAAAAATTGATACGGAAATATATTGGTATTAGAAAAAATATAATTAAGAAAAGGATATTAAATGTTAGTAATTAGTAAAAGTCTTATTATGAGATCATATGCTTAATCAGCATCCAGAAGGGCTCTCAAGGTATACTTGGGCACCTTAGCATGCACCGCAAAATTTTGCATCCTTTGAACTGCACACTCAAAGGGACTGGAACACCACAATATATTTTGGTTGCAGATAGTCAAGCTGTATCAGGAGTTTGTTTTGACTCTTTATTAATAGGGCCTGGCACTCCTTTGAATGCATAAAACATGTTTGTAATGCAGGCCTTTTCTCTCAATTCCACAAAATGACAGCATATTCTCCACAATTTTCTTAGTGATTTGAAAAAAAGCATAGTGTTCTCTTTGTAATATAATTTTTGTAAGCTAAAAGCTATAAGTAAAAAGATTCATTTCAGAAAGCAACATAGTATTTAAATGTTCTTATGTGCAGCCTTGGTAATTAAAGTTTTCCTTTACATGCTGATGTTTTCTGTGATGTTATTAGCAACACATTAATAAAGAAGCTTCTTTCCTCTTCAGTTAAGCTTTTTTTTTTTTTTTGCATTCAACCAAACATCAAGAAACACTTTGTAAAATCTGTTGTTTCCTTGGATTCAAAATTTATTCAGATGAAAGAGAAAGTGTTCCTCAATCACCAAGGAAACTCTAGTGAAATGAATGAAATAAGTACTTTTACAGATCTGGTTGATTTTTCTGGGATTCTTTAGGGATGAAAATGCATGGCATGTGCTCTATGACATCTACTGCAAGTCCTTAAAAAAACAAAAAACAAAACAAAAAAAACCCTCCAGTTTATTAATGTGGAATACTGTGCTTTCGTACCTGTGATTCAAAAAAAGCAGCAAATGACCCAAACGTGTTACACAATATCATGCCCATGTTGCTAGCAAAGGATGCCAAGCTTTACATAGCAAAGGGCAGCCTGAAGGTTGACAACACCAGTGATAGCAGTCAAGATACCCTCTTCTGCTCTCTACCATTCATATTTATTGAAAAATGGCCCTGACAGTTGCTTTATGTTTGGGCACCAATAATACTGTGGGCTACAAATATATTGTGAATAATTAAAATTAAGCACTGCATTTTAGAAACAAAACAATCAACCCTGAGTTGCGAGCCTCTAGGCTCCTTCCGTATCTATCACAAGTTTCAGATATTTAGATTTCATAGTTGTTGAGCTGTGGTGAAGATAAACAGACCCCCTCTTTCTTGTTATTATTCTAATTGGTTAAAGGGGCTTGTTTATTATATGCTGTCAGGCTGCTTCCAACCTATGGTCTTTCAAACTATAGGCCAGTGGTGTCGAACCTTCAGCACTCCAGATGTTTTGGACCACAATTCCCACAGTCCTTTGTCATTGGCATTACAGGCTCAGAATTCTGGGAGTTGCAGTCCAAAACATCTGAAGTGCCAAAGGTTCAACACCACTGCTATAGGCAGTGCTTCTTCGACTGACTTTTAAGATGACTTGCAAGGAAATTATTTGCTTTTACAATTATAAGCAGTCTTACACCTTAACTGCACGTTACATTAAGTTTGTAGCACAGATGATCCTCACAAACAGATAGGCAAGCATGCAGGGTTCTGATCCATTCTGGAATGCCACACACTGATAACAAAATTTTAAATCTTCCCAACTCCAATTCACTATGGTGTCTCCATTACCCCTCCACCAGCAAAAAAAAACAAAACCTAGGGCACAGGAGTGACATTTTCCCCACCCCTAGCCCCTGCATGAAGTAGAAAGAAGCCTGGGTGCCTTAATTGCTTAAATCTCCATGATCCATGCAACCCCGGCCTGTTTTCTTATATTTAGTTGAGAAAGAAAGAAAGAAATGAGGCTGAACTGCAGATATCACATTTGACATTGAGCCCTTTATCTAATGAATGATCCATGTATTATAAATTGATTGAGGACTGGTGTAAAAAACTAGATTTCTTGCACAGCCTGGTGCATAAACAAAACAGGTTGATTCTCATTAGCTTTTACACATGCACATGTGTAAAATATATAATTAATTTATATGTGTGGGGAGCATGTGAGCTTCCAAGTGTTGGAGTGCAACTCCTATCACTTCTATCCAGCATAGTCAATAGTGAAGAGTGGTCAACTTGTACCTAGTAATGTCTTGGACCTAGAAATGTAGGTATATAGGCTAGCAGGTCATTGGTTTTGTTAACCCAAAAGCAAACCTGAAACTGCCATTATATCTATCTTATGAGGCTGCTAAATAGCCAGATGCAATAATAGACATCATCAAGACATAGAGCTAAGTTCAATCATGTTGTCATGCTTCACAATATGTATATGCATTTTCGTACAGAAGTGTTTTACATCCCTTGCCATGCTTGGACTTTTATAACCACATTGAAAAAGAGGACTTGTGTTCTCGAAAGCTTAGCAACTTTTTTTATTTTTCTACTAGCAACCTATGAAGGTATCACCCATAGTCTAGTTTTGACTTTTTTGTTTTAATGGTTGCATGGCCCAAAATCCTTTTTACTGCAGTGGAACAAGATACCATGAAAAGGGCTGCCTATAGCATGAAGAAGACAAAAGGAATATCTACAGCAACAGGACATTTACACTAGGTACTGTGATATCATTTTCCCTTTTGTTGGGCCTTTTAATTGGATCTACCTAGTGGGACATTTTTAAATTCTTCTCCCCCAAAAAAAAACTCCCCCCGAGCCTCTTTTTGTGGTTTTCCATCAATCTCCTGCTTCTAACTCATCTCTGGCCAACCAGGAGTCTTGTGCTTCGAAGAGCCAATAGAGATTATGGTTGTAAGCGCGGGGGGGGGGCACACCATGCAGCTCTTTGTTTGAATCTGCCTGTTTAGTCCAACACCAACGGACCATGCTGCTCTGCCTTCCATGAAGAAAACCTGGCATCCATTTTGCCAGATGAACTTTTAAGATCTCTCTCCTGGCAAATTACATCCTTTGCCATGCTTGGACTTTTATAACTGCTTTGAAAAAGAGGACTTGTGTTCTCGAAAGCTCAGCAACTATTTTTTATTTTTCTACTAGCAACCTATGAAGGTATCACCCATAATCTAGTTTTGACTTTGCTTGTTTTAATGGTTGCACGGCCCAAAATCCTTTTTACCCCTAAGTAGGAAGCACAGCTGTGTATGCACATGCATGCTGCATTTGAAGTAGGGTCTAGGACAGTGTTGGCGAACCTATGGCAAGGGTGCCAAAGGTGGCACTCAGAGCCCTTTCTGTGGGCACCTGACATCGCCCCTTTCCAACCACCTGTATTCAGGTTAAATTGCTGTATTGGCACTTTGTGAAAAATTAGTGGGTTTTGAATCGTAGTTTGGGCACTCGGTCTGTAAAAGGTTCACCATCACTGGACTAGGTTATTGGTTCTCAGCCTTGTGTCCCCAAATGTTTTTGAACTGCATGTCCCAGAAACCTTGGCCAGCACAACTGGTAGGGAAAGCTTCTGGGAATTTTAGTCCCAGACTATCTGGGGACTCAATGTTGGGAACCAGTGGTAGATGGAACCTTGTGGCATAGTCGTAAACTGCAGTACTGCAGCTAGAGATGTAAAATTTCTGGAAATTTTGAAGCTAGGAAAAAACCCCTGTTTTTCCCCATTCCCCCCCCCCCCCAGGAAAAAAACACATGCAAATATTTGGAAAAATTGAATAAAAATGCTACACCCCTTTTTACAGTTTGAAAGTCATTCTATTACTTTAGGAACATAAAATATGACTACAGACAATTATTTGTCTTGGCATAAAATTATCACAATTAGCACATTAAAATATAGTGTATCCAAATAATTTTTACAAACAGAATTTACTTTTTGAGTAATATTTATTTGTAATTGTAAACAACAAATGGAGTAACAATCTCCTAAACTGTTTACTAGTTTATGGGGAACAAAAATCTTTACAAAATAATGTTTACAAATCCAGAATTAACAATTCATAACTTCTCTCCACAGTATTAAATAAAAATAAAATTAAAACCTCATTCCGGTAAAAAGAACTGAAGAGGGGGGAAATGTATAGAAGGGAGTGGGACTAAGTTTCAATGAAGGGGCGTGAAATTTAATCAGAAACATTTTTGTTACTCTGTATTTTCTTCCATTGCTTTGAGGTCTAGTGAAGAGGACAGAACAGAATCAAACATACCCACCCACATGCAAAAACAAAAGTGAAACTTTTTTCTTTTCCTTTAGCAGCACCTCCTAAAGGAAGAAATGCATCTTGTTTTTGCATTGGATAGTTCAGTTCGTAACCTAGGATTTGCTAGTCCTCAGTGCACAGAAATTAGAATAATCTAATACTATGCATATTTTTTTAGAAATGATTTGGAAAATATTATAACACCCTCTCTTAAAATATTTTATTCATCATGTTAAAATAAAACATTCCATAATCATTTTTCTTTTTTTAATTTTTTTCAATTTTTCATAAAAAAAACAAAAGGCTTTCAGAAAAAAACAGGGGGAAACCCCTTCCCCCCTGAATTTTTCCATTCCCCCCCCCCCCCGAGCCTTCACATCTCTAACTGCAGCTAAGACTCCTCTTGTGACCTGAGCAAAATCCCAATGTATTCAGGTACTCAGCTCAAGGCTGACTCAGCCTTTCATCTTTCTGAGGTCAGTCAACTGAGTACTTAGCTTGCTGGGCATTGGGGATGGGAGGATGTGTAGCCTGCATAATTAAATTGTAAATTATCTGGAGAGTCCTTTATGGGGTGGCATATAAACAATATGCTTTGGTTTGCCACATTCAGGTTTTAGAGCAGTGGTTCTCAACCTGTGGGTCCCCAGATGTTCCTGGACTGCAACTCCCAGAAACCCCTTCCAGCACAGCGAGTGGTGGAGGCTTCTCGGAGTTGCAGTCCAGGAACATCTGGGGACCCAAAGGTTGAGAGCCACTGTTTTAGAGGATCAGAGGGTTAGAATGCAGTTTATGCAGGAGACAATTTTATTCCTTGCCAAGACACACATACAGATTGCCTTTTCCAGCCTTGGCTTATTAGATTTTTAAAAATCATTGCTATCTACTGTGCTTAAGAGGTAGTTCAAACTGAATGACTATCTCACTGTGGCTTTTCTTTTGAGATTAAGTCATGTTCCTTCCTATGCTTGACACCTGTTTCCACTTCATGTGTCAGACTTCATCCACATTTGCCTTGAAAATACTGTATTCTCAGATCCCTATCTGTACTTCATTTTTTGTGAAATAAATTAATCTCCTCATCTTACAAGTTACTTGTCATACCCTTCTCTATCTTCTTATCCTAACTTCCTTAAGGCCTTATCAGATAACCCTCTGGTGGCTGATGAACATATGCAGCCTTCTTGGCTGTACCACACCAGTCATTTGCAGTGGCTATTAAGTGCTGAAGTTTGCTTCCCCCCCATCTGTAGTTCTTGTAGTTTCTAGGAAAAAAAACTCTCCAGAGCATTGATGCTCCCTCCCATTGAGTACGAAGATGACTTAGGATAGAAAGGAAATCTTAACATGAAAAGTTGGAAAAGCAGTTCCTTAACAAGTTTATGTTGCCTATCCAAGGGAGCAGGGTTTCTTTTTTTTGGGGGGGGGGTATTGTTCAATAGAAAGATTGAGAGTCAAAAACAGTCATCTGCTTAGCTCCAGAATCGATTTTTGTTGTCTCTGAGGACATGCAATTTTTTCAAAACTATGTTTTCTGCATTGGTGATAAACAGCTAAAACTATAAGGATACCTTAAACATTATGATATTTAGGATCTGCATTACAGGGAAGCATATTTGGCTCCAGTAATTGGGAACATAGAAATCCTGCTTGCAACCTAACAGTGGGTTTCATTGGAGAGAGGGTTTCACAGCATTACATAATTGTATCTAGCTACCGTTGTCCCCCGCCATTTTGCATTTCATATACTGCGGTCCCAGTATATCGCAGGACTGCAGTATATGAAACAAAAGGCTCCTGAGGCAAGCTGCATGGGTCTGTTTGAGGCATCTTGCATGTACCCCTGGCCTAGCACTGCCCCAAACAGGCCTCCGACAGGCTTCCTGGGCCTGTCAGAGGCCCCATAATTGGTTTCCGGCAAATCGGAAGTCACTTCTGGAAAACCAGAAGTGCCTTCCGGATTGCCCAAAACCACTTTGGGGGCCTCCAACATGCCCAGGAAGCCCACCAGAGGCCCATTCAGGGCAGCGCCAGGCCTACGGTAAGTGCAGGGGTCCCCAGATAGCCCCCCTCAGTCCCAACTCGACCCAGCATTCACATATTGTGGATTTTCCATTATCGCAAGTCCCTAACCCCCACCATAGGCAGGGGATTACTGTACTAACCCAGTGATTAGCAACCTTGGGCTGCATTTCTCAGTTGCCTTTACCACCACCTGTGCTGACCGAGACGTCTGGGAGCTATAGTCTAAGAACACTTGGCTAACCCAAGGTTGGGAACTTCTACACTAACCAATTACCAAAGTTTTTTTTTTCATTGGCTTCAGGCAAATCCCCATCCACTCTTCCTATTTGTTTGCTTCTACCAAGTGGTCTGTCTTTCTCTCTGACATTCAGTATGAGCAGCCACGGACAGCTCTGCTTCTGACCTCTGACCATAGAGTCATCATGGTGGATTTTAGTGTCCTAGCATGGGAGTTTATTCTTTATCCTTATTATTCTTCTGATTGTAGCTGATGTTCTGCAGTGTTTTAATATATTGTATTTAAATGTTTTATTGTTTTAATTTTATTGCAAGTTGATGTTTTAATTGTCTAAATTGTTTACTTTGATTGTGAGCTGCCCAGAGACCTTTGGGTAGTGGGTGACATACAAGCTATATAAATAAATAAATAAATAAATAAATAAATAAATAAATAAATAAATAAATAAATAAATAGATCTTTATTTTCTATTTAAGCTATGTCTATTTTGGGTTTTATGTACGGTACAAAGGGCTAATCACTATGAGAACAAAAGGAACTGGGTGGAAGCTTGGACTTTTAGCTATTCTGCATCACATTTCCCTTGTACTGCAGCTTGGTATTTGTTTATTCATTATGCTCTGCTAACTAATGTGGAGGCATTCCAGAAGGGCTTAGTGTTTGGCAACTCCCACTCCTTCTGCATCTGTCAGTTTCAGGATGATCTCTGTGAGGCCGTCTTATCCCTGGAAGATCACCATCCCACAGACAGTGAGTCTGACAACCTGTCAGAGTTGCCAATGTAAGTGGTGGATACAGTTGTCCCCCACCCTTTTGCGGTTCATATACTGCAGTCCCGGTATATCGCGGGTCTGCAGTATATATAAAAAGGTCTCTGGGGGTAAGGAGGAAAGGCCTTCCCAGGCCCGTTAGATGCCCCAAAAGTGCTTCCCCACAAACCGGAAATGACTTTTGGTAAACCAGAAGTGAGCTCTGGATCACTATAAAGCACTTTTGGGGCCTCTGAGGGCCCAGGAAGCCCCTTGCAGGCCAGTTTGGAGCAGCGCCAGACCTGGGGTAAGTACAAGAGCCCCCCCCCAGTCTCGACCTGACCCAGAATCCGCATATTGCAGTTTTTCAATTATCGTGGGTCGGGTCAGGTCCCCAACCCCCGCGATAGGCGGGGGTTTACTGTAGTGTGGCATTGGGAGGGGCTGCATGTCTGCAGGGTGAAGAGCATTCCACAAGCCACAGTACTCAAGGAAATGTGGGCAGGGAAAAGTGGGTTAGAACTGAGGTTTCAGGAAAGAATGGAGGCAAGGAGGAGAGGAACAGAGGCATAACAGAAATAGAGGGAGAATGGAGAAGATGAGAGACAGAGTCACCTGGGAACAGAGGACTGTCTAGGAAGAGGAAGAGGCTGGGGTGGAGAGTTCAGAATCACCTCCATAAGGGCCAGCCAAAAAGGTTCTTCAAGCCCTGTGCTTTAAGTGGCCAAGAGATGTCATAATAAAATGGAGACCCAATCAACTTCCTGGTAATCCTGAACCAGACACCCCACTCTTACTCAGCTATGAAGGTGGAGAAAGCTTGCCATTTGGTTCCTGTCACCTGTACACCGTGGTTGTGAACAGCAGTGAGGGCAATAGTAAGATTTAGCTTATTGACAGACATTGGGGGAGGGGGAAGTAAATGCTCCACAGGCTGGGATAAGGGAAAGGATTTTAATTCAATGTAATCTGGAGGAGGGAGGCCAAAGAACAGTTGTGTCCTTGTTACGTTGCAATGATTCCCACTCAAATCAGGACTTTTTGATCCCACATGACCCGTGGAGAACCAGGGGTGTGCACACAGAACCATTGTGTGCAAGTAAGAAAAACCTTTCCTTTGCTATTTTTGTCTTTTTAAAGTCACCCTTTCTTGGTGGCTGAAAACTAAATAAAATAAACATCATGTTAATTGACATAAGGTGCAACAAAAGTGGGCCCATTCTATACAACTGGAAATATTTATTCATTATATTAATATGGAAATGCATCGTCTTTATGTTACCTCTAAAATATTATGTCCTAATTCCAGCCATAGTCATGTTCACTCAGCCGTCTGTACGAATGGAAGCCTGCATAAGTTGCTATGCATAAACACTCACATCAGAAGACACATCCAGCAAGCACCACAGGGCTTCAATGAGCTTCATAATACAGAAGGGGATGTGCTCCAAAGGAGGATCAACAACACACACTGCAGGCTTTTTTTTTTTTTGCTGGCTTTAATCTCTTTTACTGGACCCAGCTGCGTGCTTTTGATGTGGGAATCAAAATAAGTTTTGTTTCAGCTGCTTTTTCAGATTTGCTAAAGAACGTGCTACAGAGCAAACAATATTTAAAACAAGACAATGAGGGCAGCGTGATACATTATCTGTGATACAGACTAGAATGCAGATCACATGAGGCACATGAAGAGCAAATAACTATGTTCCCAAATAAACATGCAGAAAATAAGTGTTTTTGTGTGTGTCTACTACAAGCTTGTCTGGCTAGATGCCCTAAGCATATCCGATCTCACCTGATTTCGGAAGCTAAGCAGGGTCAGCCCTAGTTAGTACTTGGATGGGAGACCACCAGGGAATATCAGGTGCTGTAGGCACCTGGAGTACGAACTGGCAAGCCACTCCAGTATTCCTGCCAAGAAAACTCCATGGACATGGAGTCACAAAGAGTCAGTCACGACTATAATGACACAATACACACACACTACAAGCTTATAAAAAAGAAGGTAAACTCAGTGTGTTGGTGTGCCTGGCTGTGGACCCAGAGGTCAAGAAAGACTTTAAATCCTAATGGTGCCCGCCAGACAAGGGACCATCCAAGTTTACTCACATTCTGTGTGGTGATTGAAGTGAATTGGAGGGGCTCTCCACTAGAGTGCTATCTGTCCCCTTACCGCAGGGGTCAGAAGGGAAGATGCTTGGGAAATTGAAGGAACTGAAACATGTTTGAACCCACTAAAAGAGCAAGAGATAAGTAGTCAGTTAGAGATGGAAATAAAGGAAGAAGGGATTGGCTTAGCTGTGCAAGTGGGAAACAGGTTGATGGAGATTGGTCGGGAAGGAGAGGAGGAGGGAAAATATAAAGAAGGGTCAGAGGCAGGAGAGGGGGTAGACTGGAGAACACCAAGAATTTTACCTCCTGGCTAGGAATAGATTTGGACCGAAAATCCTTGCACTCATAAACGGGAAAGGCTAATGGTGGCAAGAGAGGAAGCAGATGTCTAGAGGAGAGCTGGCAGAGAAAGGGCATTGTATTGGGGCAAAAGAGAGGTGCATGAGTGGAAATATAAAATAAGAGAGGAAAGAGCCCCAGTTGATAGGGAGAAGCGTGAATGGGCTCAATGGATGTGGGCCTAAGAGAGAGCTCGGAGGGAGAGGATATCACCTGGGACCACCTGGAATATGATGGGGTGTGAGAGAAGGACTTGCTGAAGAATAGGTTCCCCTCTTGTCTTGGTCATCTGAGACATACCTGAAAGGAAGCTGGGAAATCCAAGACTTTGAAGGGAGGTGGAACTTGTTTAATGAAACCAAAATGTTAAAAGAATACTAACCCGTTTAGCCCATGGTTTGGACTAGGTGAGCCTTTAAATGATAGGACAGATTTATCAGCCTTTTTGGAAGTTCCCCAAATACTGTAAATGTTGAAATTGTTAATGAGAAAAAAAAATCTTTATTTGATATGTCAATAGAGGGCAAGTTAGATACAATGGTCAAGCTGGACTGCACACCGTCAAAGTGTGTATTTCTGATGACATTGCATGCCCTGCCAGCTGTGCAGACTTGGGTAAAATGCCCAGTCCCAGAGCAATAGCACAAGGAGGGAGGCTAAGCTACTTCTGTGTACTTAATGCCCAGTGCCATAACTAGCACATTTGGCACCTGAGGCAAGCAGCACATCCCCCCCCCCGCAGTATCCCTTCATAATTCATGACAAGAATATAATACATTAAGCAATTATAGCACTGACCAACTTGTCAGCATCTCCCCTCCTCCAGAGGATCAGCAGCACTATTAGAGCTGCAAAAGCAAATCATATGTAATATACTGTACATATAATCTACCATACACAGCTACACGGACTTTGTGTTTATAACCCCTTATATCTTTGTGTTTGTATCTCTTCTTGTGTGATTGCATTGACATTATGTTATCAATTGTTAGTTTTAATGTTGCCTTATAATTCTGTAAGATACCCCTCAATTCTCTGTTTCTCAAACTGAATATATCTTAAGTGTAATGGACTGTACATTGTCTCTCCATATTGTAAGCTGCCTTGGGTCCTTTTCCAAGGAGAAAGGCAGGGTAAATATATAGAGAGAGGTGAGAGGGAGGGAGAGTTTGCTATTCCACTAATAGTAATCAGCTCACTTACAGTACTGTCAAACCTCAATGCTTGGCCTACTGAGTTCCCAGTACTTGCCCCCTACTGGAAGCATACATCTTTCCCACTCTCTCAGCAATCTCAAATATTATGTTGTAATTTTGGTGCCCACTCAGCAAGGCACCCAGGGCAGATGCCCCTCTCACCACCCTCTAGTGCTGGTCCTGAATATCATTTTCAGACAGCGAATCTTACAAAGTTACTGTTTGTTATTGTGATGGTTTTTAACATGTTGTTTTATTGTTTTAATATATTGTATGCCTAGGTGCCCTAAAAACATCCGATCTCGCCTGATTTCGGAAGCTAAGCAGGGTCGGCCCTGGTTAGTACTTGGATGAGAGACCACCAGGGAATGCCAGGCGCTGTAGGCGCTTGGAGTAGGAACTGCCAAGCCACTCCAGTATTCCTGCCAAGAAAACTCCATGGACATGGGGTCACGAACAGTCGGTCACGACTTTAACGACACAACACACACACACACACACACACACACACACACACACACACACACACACACACACACACACACACACACACACACACACACACACACACCGCCCAGAGACTGCTGGTAGTGGGGAGGCTAAAAATAGTGTGTGTGAATGAATGAATGAATGAATGAATGAATGAATGAATAGTACAGGGCTGTTGTGAGAGCTTTACCCAAGCTCCTATAGGAACATGCACAAGCCAACTGCTGAGAAAACAGGGTTGAATAGGGTTACTGGACTGTATGTTCCTTTGCAGACACTGTCCCATTTGGCTAACTGTGGCATCAAGTTTGGTATTTGGATCTGTGCAACATATAAAGACTGAGCCTTGAGTTCTTAAATATTATGTTTACCCTTCTTTTTAATCTACCTAGTATTACACCCCAGGTCTACCCTCCCTCATCCCACCCCTGCATATGTGTGTGCATGTGTCTGGGCCATCTGTTTGTCTGTCTTTGCCTCTTATCTCTGTCTGTATACATAAGCAACAGAAGGAATGCCTGCATGGTTGTGTTCTTGTGTGGAGTTTAGGTCATAACTTCATATTAAGATATTAGGATCTGTCTCTCCCACACATTTCAATATCATCTGCCTTTTCCATGGGACTCGGGTAATGGTTT
Organism: Phrynocephalus forsythii; assembly: GCA_029282475.1. Classification (NCBI taxonomy): domain Eukaryota; kingdom Metazoa; phylum Chordata; class Lepidosauria; order Squamata; family Agamidae; genus Phrynocephalus; species Phrynocephalus forsythii. The sequence continues at coordinate 112,644,809 of JAPFRF010000002.1, forward strand.
TAAACTACAGAAAAAGAGATTCCATTTGAACATGAGGAAGAACTTCCTGACAGTTTGAGCTATTCGGCAGTGGAGTATGCTGGCACTGAGGGTGGTGGAGTCTCCTTCTTTGGAGGTTTTTAAGCAGAGGCTGGATGGCCATATGTTGGGAGTACTTTGGTGGGGATTCATGCATGGCAGTGGGTTAGAATGGATGGCCCTTGAGGTCTCTTCCAACTCTATGATTTTATGATTCTATGGGAGGGAGGGATGTCATTGCTAAAGTTCATAATAGGCTGGCTCCTGCCTATCTTTTTTAACATATTTCCTGTCCTGGGAAGAAAAATGCCTTTGAAAAAAATTATTCTCATGGAGCTTTGTAGCAGCAACCCTACCTTCCCAGTTACAGAGGTCCACATTTCCCTTTTTGCAGAAGATTAGGTATCATACAAACTCTAGTAGGGACAAGACCATGTATCTGGTAGGAGCAACCTCAAAAGAGCACAAACTACATTGGCTCTGGTCTATGAGCTCTTATTTGGACATGGACCAAGACAGTGCAAGTGCATGCTACCAGTAACATCTCAAAGGTACGAGCTGATACCCTAGGTCAGTGGTGGTGAACCTTCAGCACTCAAGATAGTTTGGGCCACAACTCCCAGAATTCTGAGCCTATATTGCCAGTGACAAAGGAATGTGGAAGTTGTAGTCCAAAACATCTGGAGTGCCAAAGGTTCGCCACCACTGCTCTAGGTTAATTAAACAACAGTCCATGGTAGAGAATAAATATATTATTTTAAGCTAGTTATTTTATATTCAATTATTAATATCAGGCAGTTAAAAAAATTTTTTTCTTGCTATAGCAACCTATGGAATGTTGGTTTTACATACACTAAATGAGACTTGCTATTTTGGTGTCTTTCTTCCTATTTCCCTTTATAAATGTATCGTGGTTAAATATTACTGAATTGTTTGTAATTTCTGAGGTAATGGTGCAATTGAATCTGAAAGAAATGTCCTCCAACAAGAAGTTGAAAGGTAGATAAAGAATGTTCATTTGCTCTTTGGGGTAGCATGGTTGCGTCTCCCTCTAGGCAGAGGAGGCCAGCTGATACGTCCAGAGGGGATGGGTGTTGGAGTGGTGCAGGTGTCAGTGGCTGTCCGTGAGTGATTGCACCATCAGCCTCCTACTGTGATCCATCATGAGGGCCCAGCCGGTGAAGAATCACAGCCTCAGCAAGGTGCTGAGCCCAGCAACATATCATTAAACAAGGTTACCACTGGCAGATTTGTTCCCATGATCAATCTGGTCAATAACTGTTCCACTTCGTTGTTCTCTCTTTCTCTCCCCCCACCACCCTTCCTTTAAACATAAACAAGCATTATGAAAGTGCTGGAAAAATATGACTTTAACAGGACCTCATTTCTCCTGTGGCATTTTGCAAGGCATTTTCTTTTATTATTTTTTAAAACAACACCATGTAAATTATGAAAAATAACCTTTTCTACAAACTATATCCTCAGGCTAGTAGTCTGCCCTAATTCCATATTTTATTGCTTGATATCTTTTCCCCTGCTATTAATTACAGAGTGGCATTTCATTATACTTCTATAGGTGGCAAAAAGTATGAAACTGTAGTTCATCTTAGTGCTACCTGCATCAATGTGAACTGTGAACTGATCCATCAGCAAAGATCTCCCAAGGGAGAAGTAAATTTTACCCATTAGTAGCTTCCATTGATATATATGCTGTTAAGAGCCTTCTCTAATCCCAGTGTTGGCCCAGAACTTTGGGCCAAAATTCACACACACACACACACACACACACACACAGAGAGAGAGAGAGAGAGAGAGAGAGAGAGAGAGAGAGAGAGAGAGAGAGAGAGAGAGAATTTTCAGAAATTAAAGACATCTTCCTTCTGTCCTGTTTCCCAAGGGATTACAATGTATTCTCGAAGGCTTTCACAGCTGGGATCTAATAGTTGTTGTGAGTTTTTCAGGCTGTTTGGCCGTGTTCTCGAAGTTTTTCTTCCTGTTGTTTCACCAGACTCTGTGGCCGGCATTTTCAGAAGGCAAGGAGCTTGGGGAACTAGGAGTTCTCTCTGCGCTCTGGGGTATAGAGTGAATGAGACTGTGGGGCTTTAAAGTTGCGGGAAACAGGACATTTGTCCTATGCAGGAGAATAGGTGTTAGTCATTGTATTGTGATGGAGGGATTTAGAAGTTGTACTGCAATCAAGAGTGGCAGCAATCCTTCTCTATAGCTGATGGGTGACATTAGCTGTTCTATTGTGTGAGCTGATCATCTGTGCTTGCGGCTGGGTGGGAATAATTGAACTTTGATCTTTTGCAGGCTGTAAACCAGGCTTTGTTTATTTTTAGGCTTTCTTCTTTTTTGTTGAAACTATGCTTATGTTTGTGGATTTCAGTGGCTTCCCTGTGTAGTCTGAAATAGTGATTGGTAGTGTTGTCCAGTACCTAAGTGTCCTGGAAGAGGATTTCATGTCCAGGTTGTTTCAGGGTATGTTCCACTACTGCTGATTTTTCTGGTTGTTTTAGTCTGCAGTGTCTTCGAGAATATATTCTTAAATGCATTTCTAAAAAAAGGGGCAGCCCAAACAATAAACGTTCAAAAAGCAATTCAGATCAGCACCAAATTTGTAAGATATGTAGCAAACAGTTTTGAGTTTTGAGCAGCAATCTTTTTCAGTCAGCAGATTTAAAGCACATAAAATGCAATGAAATGACTAAACTTGCTTATCTCAAAAGAGAATGGTTGGCCACAGCTTCTTTATTTTTATTTGGAAGGAATCCAGGCTACAGGTGGTGAAATACTAATCCTTTAAAATGGTCAGACAGTGACTTTCTTATAAACTATGTGGAATCATGGAACAGGCTCAACTTCATATACCTTCCAAAGTTAAACAGATTGTTGCAGTTTGTGAGGTGGGAAAGTAAACTGCTGACCCTATCATTTAGGACACAATTATAAATAAATAAATAAATAAATAAATAAATAAATAAATAAATAAATAAATAAATAAATAAAAAGTTGACCTCCAGGAAGAGATCTTTTTAACTCCTTTCTGCTTTCCAGCCGAACAGGTGGCTGTGGCTAGCAGAGTGATTCTGTGTTTGGTTGTGAAAATATGTTTGAAATATATTTTTTAGAAAAAGACTAGAGAACAAATTTCCAGAAGTTCACTTGTTTAAGCTGTAGAATTACTTTCCCCCTTTTATTATTGGGGTTGGTTTTACCTCATGATAGCAGGGCTTTGACGCTTATATGCTGTCATAGTTTCAGCCTCTTTACCCATCTTGTCACTATACAATTGTCTGGTAATTAAGAAAAAAACCAATTATGCTCTGTACTATCAATTCACTTCTGACGTGTGATGAATTTATGGGGTTAATGACCTCCAAAGTGCTGCATCACTACCATCTCTGCTTAGATTTTGCTAACCAACAGTATCTCATCTTATATTGGTCTCTATTTCAATAAATTCTACTCAGGTCTTGCGACGTAACAGCTGTGGTTCCATTATTGAGTCAATCCATTTCATCTTAGAACTTTCTCTTTTCGTACTCCCCCCTCCCACTTTCCCCATCAATATTGTTTTTTCTGGTTAGTTCTGTATTTTCATTGTATGTGCATGGTAGGATAGCCTCAAATGACTTTTTTTGGGGGGGGCTGCCTATGGTATCTCCTCCAACACCACATTTCAAATGAGTTTATTTTATTTCATGGCTTCCTTCTCTGCCTTTCTTTCACATAATATAGATGATTTTGACCTTGGTATCTAGTGAATCTTTGCAGATTCCTAGCTGTACTGTTTTTATTATTTCAAAAATTGAAGGGTTATCTTTTGGAAAACATGCGCACATATTCTTAGAGCTTTTATTCCAATATAATTTGTCTCAGTACATCAGGAAAGTTTAGTTCGCGTTCATCATAGGAGGAGAGAGTGAGCATATCTTCTCGAGTTTTCTTTAGGCTTTGTATTTAAACTTTATGGTGGACTACTGGAGTCAATGTAAAACAAGTGCATTTTCACTCCTAATGTAAAATCAAACAAGGGGGTATCAGCCCACCAGGTCTTGTTAAACTGCAGCTCTCATAACTCTAACTACATGTCATTCAGGCTACATTTCAAACACCTGCGAAGGACCACAGATTTACCAATCCGCATTAACCATTAGAAAATACATAATAGAGGCTAAGAAAACCAAACATAATGTTCCAAAGGCTGGATGTTAATCCAATCTGATGAAACAACCAGCATAAGCTCTCCAGTGTTTGATGGCCTTAAATGTCACTTTTAATTTTTTTATTTTTTGCAAAATGTAATTCTTCAGTAAGTTCTGTATTAAAAACTTCCATCCTCATAAATGCCCTTGTCCATATAGGCATGTACAGTTTCACACAGCAGGAGAGTTTTCTCCTCTGAAATTTTTAATTCCTAGGTTGGGGCACCAGACAAAGCAATGCACTCTAATTCATTTTGCTTCTGCCCTCTATAAATTTTACTTTGGTGCTCCTGGCTGGTAGAGGTAGTATCAAGACTTTATCTACCTGATCTGCCAATAGCAGGTCTCTAGCTTCTATTGATATATGCACTGCAAAATTGATTGCCTGCCTGTGTAGATAAGAACATGTATTGTTCTTCCACTGGGTGTAGTGCATTACTCTTTCCTGGCTAATGTGATCTTGGAATCCTTCTCAATAACATAATTTTGCCCATCAAACCAGATGACAAAATATAAATTTTATGGAGTTGTAGTCCTCAATTCATAATAGTTTGAGAAAGACAAATATAGATGAGTGAAGTTTTCCTGTAATAATAAAAATAGCATAAATTTCACCAGCAGCTGAGGCTTGTCAGATGTTCCAAATTGCCCCAGAGAGCTAGCATGATTCAGTCGGTCATATGGCTGCTGGGCTTAGATCCTGTGGAACTAAGCTTTCCACTCGGCTTTCGTTAGACATCTGAGGAATATGAATGGCCTACCTTGCAGATTCCTGGAGGAAAAGTCCATCACAGGTTACAAACCATGATGGAGATGTGTAATCTCCAGGCTTTAAACCAGGGTACTTCAAGGACCAGATGCAGGAGAGTGGTATCATGAGACAGATATCTAGTCTCATGCGCTCCCAAACACATCTGGTAGGGCCGCTGTGAGATACAGGAAGCTGGACTAGATGGGCCTTTGGCCTGATCCAGCATGGCTCTTCTTATGTTCTTATGTTCTTATGAATGAAATAACCATTTCAAGGGGATTAGAGGGTAGAATGAAATGTCCGTAGGAAGGTCCTTAACCTCCCCTATTGCTACAGAAGCACAAAAGATTTTCAGTAATGTTGAAGAGAATACACAGATGTAGCAGAGTCACTGAAAGTATTAAAGAGGAAGGCCATGCAAGCTTGCTTGGGAAGCAATGCACTTATATCAGAATCAATACTTTAAAATTAAATTAAAAAGCAAAGGATTATTGTAGAGAAGATTTAGCTTCGCTGTTGTTTGGCAGAGTTTTTGTACCACCACCCAATTTTAGAATCTGTGTAAGAACTCTCGTGTGAGACAGCACTGGGCCAGCTTTCGTCAATGTGATGCCCATCAGATATTTTGTACAATACAGTGGTCCCCTGCCATTTCATGGTTCATATACTGCAGTCCCGGTATATTATGGGACCACCGTATATGGAAGGCAAGGCCCCCTGGGGTAAGCTGCATGGGCCTGTTTGCGGCCTCCTGCACTTACCCTAGGCCTGGCGTTGCACTGAATGAGCCTCTGATGGCCTTCCCAGGCCTGTCGGAGGCCCCAGAAGTGGTTTCCAATGATCTGGAAGTCAATTCCGATTTTCGAAAGGTACTTCCGGTTTGGCAGAAATGATGTCTGGGGTCTTCAACAGGTCCGGGAAGCCTGTCAGAAGCCCCTTTAGGGCAGCGCCAGGATATGGTAAGTCTAGAAGGCCCTGAACAGGCCCCCTCCAATCCCAACCCAACCCAGCATCTGCATATCACAAATTTTCCATTAACGTGGGTCGGGTCGGGACCCTAAGCCCCATTATAAGCAGGGGGTTAATGTAACAGAATTTCTGACCATTAACCAGACATGGCAAGGCTGATGTGAGTAGAACTCCAAACCTTCTGGAATGGACCAGATTGGGGGAAGTCAGAGTAATTAGTATCAGGGTACCTGCAGAAAGATACAATAGATATTTTCACCAAATAGTTCTGTGAGTAGCCTTCAGTTATAAGAAATATCCCAGGGTAAAATAAGGACAGCTGGCTGGATAGCTCAGTGAGTTGGAAGAAGTTGTGTCTCCTGGAAAAAGAGCCAGCCTGAGTAGCCCTGGGAAAGCTGCATAGTCCCAGAGCATCCCCACTCCCCAAGAAGAGAATGCAAATTGGTTTTGTCAAAGCTGACTGAATTTGCATATATCTCAAACCCAGCTTTTACATAATTTAAAAAGTTAGGTAAGTCTTCTGTTTTGGATCTTGCCTCTTTGGGTGAGAGGAAAGAATATTATACTCTAGAAAAGTCAGTCTATGAAGGAGAAGGAGGAGAACATCATAAACCCAGCAGGGTTTAAGGGGCTGAAGCTAACCATAAAAATCTCAGGGGCTTGGCAGGGCTTATTTGAGGCAAGAAGGCAGGTCGCTAGCTGTTACAAAGTCAATAGGAATTGCATTTAGACCCAGTGATCCTACTGGGCATTGGGAGAAAGCTGGTGACAGGGCTTTATGAGTCTGAGGAAACTTCCAAGAGGGGTTCCTGAGGGGGCATGTTGTAATAAAAAAAGAGAATGTGCTGTCATTTTGGGGAGGGATAAAATCTATAAATGCTGAACTGGCCTTCCAACAGCTGATGTGTGGACAATCAAGGTTTCATGGCAGCTGTGTTCTTTAAAGGAAGAGAGTGGTCAAAACAATAAAGGAGAGACAAGGAGAGAATGCCTATCTTTGTATCATTATGTTTGTTGTTATCATTGTTACTCTTAGAAATTTGAATGCAGTTTAATGAGAATTAATGTTCGGCAACTGCAAACTAGATGATAGACTGTGCTAATTCATTCATGTCTTGTTTGTGAAATTCCCTTGGGAATAAATGGCTGACTGTTGTGGGCACAGTGCTAAATTAAATGGGCCTTGATCCTGATTAACAAACGTCCTGTTCCTGTTCTGTGTGAGTTGTGTTAAAATAGCAAGGGCTTCTTGAAACTAACTGCCTGGATCTTGGGTCCTGTTTCCTATTTCCTAACCATATGGTGCTGTTTCCTAGGTTGTATATGGTCCCTGGTTTCTCACTTCTAGCTCACCTCAGACTGCTGCCTGCAGGACAAGGAAAGACGTTTTACGGCCTGGCATGAAAGGGTGGAGGGCACCACCCTGTTCCTGGGTCATGGTGCCTACAAAATGCTCTCATCATTTTGACAGCTGAAGCTGTGAATTTCACAAGAGTCTGTGCTCCTCAGTACCCTTGGCACTAAAAATGCAACATTAGTAAATTAATTGTGCACCCCTCTTAATGACATCCCACTTATGCATTGTGCCAAATGGTAGGGCCGGCCACTCTTCCCATGTGGTGTTAATGCAGTTTGCCTGTTGTTTTGTAAATAAGCGAAATGGGTAAGAGATTATTCATATGAGGAAGGTAGCATGATGGAGAAGAATGTAACTTGTCTAAGAGCCAAGAAACGTTCCCCCTTTTGACAGCAACACTTAGAATTACACAACCAAGATAGCACTGAGGGATAGGGATGGCCGCGAAATGTAAAAACGGTGTTTTATTTCATTTCATTTTCTCCCCACCCACATTTCATTTTGCTCTCTTTCATACAATTTTTAAAAAGTTGTACAAAATGAAACAATAACAAAATGTTTCATTACTCACCCTTCCTCCTCCTCCTTCTGGGCTCCGGAGGCTTCTGGGCTCTGGCGGGGCTCCTGCGGCATCGCTAGGCAGCCCTGCACTGGATCGTCAGTGGCACCAGGGGCAGCGGGTGCCAATAATCCTCCCCGCCACCTTGCGAGGCCGCCTCCTGCCGGCACTTAAACATTTTTTCAAAAACCACCACTTCTCCATTGTTCACCTTAAGGCTATTGAGACTGTTTTCTACCTAACAAGCCTATTCGGGCTATTGTTCACCTTATGAGCCTATGTCAGACCAGGGTGACAAGAGGTCAAAGTGAATTATAAAATGAAGGACTTCCAACTAGCTTTTTTCAGGGTGACAAAGCTGTTTGGATGAGCAGCAAAAGGTTTCAACCTCTCAAGAAAAAAAAGTCCAGTTGCCATCACTCAGCTTCCAGATAAGCTCACCTAGATGACTGAACATTTTCACAGACTCAGTCAGCTCCCTGCCTTTGCAAGTTTGAAAGGTCTGAAGCTTGCTGCAAAAAATGTTCAGAATGGCTTCAAAACACAATGGAATGAATGCTCCAACGCCTCCCACCCTTCCACAAACTATGGGGGCCACAATGCATCCCAGGTACACTTTTTTTTGCAAAGCATAATGGAAAATACTTTATCCAAAGCAGCCCATAGGGAAATTACGTTAACTGAAACATCCCTATTCCCAGAAATTTCATTACATTATCTGAGTTTTTTGTTAACAGAGGCATTTGTTATCCGAGGTATTACTGTACTTGAAAGGTAGTCATATAGAAGATGGGCAGGAGGGCAGGATCTGTTCTCACTTATCTCTCAGTGCAGGACATGTAGAAATCAGCTCAAGCTACAGGAAGCCAGATTTAGTTTGAATATTAGAAAATGTCTTAACTATTAGAGCAGTATGACAGTGGAAGTAATTACCTTGGAAGGGGGTGAGCTCTCTAGTGCTAGATGCATTCAAAATAAAATTGAACAACCATCTGTCAGACCTGCTTTGATTTCGATTCCTGCATTGAGTAGGGGGTTGTGCCCAATGGACTTGGCCACTTCCAACTCAGTTATTCTATGTTTTTTCTTGTTGATAAAATGTTACAGAACCAACAGTAACTGATAGAATTGTGGGAAGTAAATTATATGCCTGCTTTTTATAAAATGTTTAGACAGGAGAAGCAGGTACAGATCTTTCTTCATGTCTTCCTTGTTTGACTCCCAGGTTGCAAAAAAGGTTGAATAGAACTTCTGGAGGGGGAAAAACCTTTCAGATATTGTTGGACTGCCAGAACATATTAGTACCTAGATTATTCCCCCCCCCCTAATATTATGTTTTAATTATAATTATAAGAAGAGTGAGTGCAAGTGAACAGAGACAAAGTGGTTGGAATGATCATGTAAAATATCAAGTTACTCTTTACACCTCTGGAACAAGAATGTTTATCCCATCCACTCATTGTAGCTCAAGGTCATTATATAAATGTCTTTGAGTACGTTTATTCAAAATGAGATGACTGTGTTCCTCATCTCCCAGCAGTAAACTTCGGCAGAGTGTAGTTCACAAATTAGAAAGTCAGGCAAAGTCGGTTGTCTGCTTCTCAGATAAAAATTTATTCTCAATGGAAATTCTGATGGGAAGAATCAATCAAGGAATTTGTTCAAATTTTACAGCACATAACAAATTTAACCTTTCTTGCACATAAGGAATTCTGTAGCTCTTCAACATAGCATGGCTGTTTGCTCAATAACTTTGTGAAAAATAAATTGGGGATGTGAAAAAAAAATTAGCTAGTCCCCATTTGCACTAGACTTTAATTTTCAGCTTCAACTTGCTATCTTTAGATGTAATAATGAGCAATACTCAACACTGACTGGCACTATTTCTTCTATTTCAAAACCAAGTTCTCTATTACTAAGGCAAGGTACAAAATCAATAGCAGGCTGGCTTTAAGAAGCATTATCTTCGGCTGCTCTTTTCAGAATTCTATTGGATAATTATGGCAGAATAAGCACCATGGAATAAACTGCAGCAGTGATGGGCCTTTAAATAGTAGGCACTTGTATCTCTTGTTGCACACCAATTCATTTAACTAACGCATGACAAGGGACACAAGCAATTAACTAGCTGCAGATGCAATGTACCCCACTGGATTTATACGAGCATAACCAACCAGTAAGATTTGAATATTATCTTTAAGGAGATATATAAGGTTACAGAGAAAGAAAATGACAACAGGGCCAAACCATGTTAGATTCATTAAGGCAGTGGGTCCCAGCTGTGCCCCCCCTGCTCTTGGATTAAAACTCCCAGAAGCCTCTACCATGAGCTGTGCTGGCCTGGACTTCAGGGACTCAGGATTGGGAACCACTTTGATAGAGACACAGGTTTAAACAGCCATTGCTGTTACAGATCACCCCAGTCTTAATCTGAATCAGAAGCACGATGCATGGGTAGAGGATTATCCTAATTGGACAGAGTTACATTTTGGACTACATCCACCAGAACCCTCATCCAAAAGGAATAGTGGTCCTGCATGCTTTTTTGCAAACCAGTTGCCACTGGGAGTGGAGCTGGGTGTTTTTCTTTGTTTGCTTTTTTAAAATTTTGTTTTGTTTTGTTTTGTTTTGTTTTTTATGATCCTCCCTTGCCCCAAGGCCAAACAGCTTCCTTTGGGGAGGTGAAATGAGGTTTGTATGATACCGCAGGTAAAGGAAGAGTCTTTGCCCTTGATATCTGCATCATCCATATAAGAAAACAAAATACAACATTTCAGCAAGGAATATCCTAGTTGACAGCTCAGTATTTTTTTTTTTACTCTGTGAACCAAATTAAAGACACAACTTTAAAAACTAAGGTTTGTTCAGTTATTGTGCTCATTTTAACTGTTTAGATCCCTGACTGATTTTAAGAGCTTGTGTCCGGCCATGTTTGAGTTTGTTTGGCTTCAATTATATTATGGTTATGTTGCTTTTACTTGTTCTTCTTATAGCTTTATCACTTTTTAAAAATACCTTTTAAAAAGGTAGTAGTAGATAGTGTATAAATATAATTTTGAAAAATGGGTATTGCTCCATGTTGCATTAGCTCAGTCTTCCCAATCGAACACCATCCATGTATGTTTGTATACAACTCCTATCATTACTTCAAAGGCTGGTATACATATGGGTTATAGTCCAAAATATCTGGACAGCACATTTAAAAGACTACATTAGTTGTTTAGGACATATTTAAGGTACACAAATTTAGAAAAGAGCCATGTAGGGTAGTGTCTGATGTGACTGTAAAGATACTAATTTTGATGAGGAAATTGAGGTTTTTGTTTTCTCACTGTCTTGTCCGGTATCTTTATTTTGTGTTTCTAGCAAAGGTGTAACTTTAATATTAAAATGTGGTTTGTTTTTATGTACTCACTACCCTTGGGACAATTTTCCACCCTCAGCACCTACCAAGTCTCCAAAATTGAGGGGAGAGTCCAAACCAAAAGTGTCTGGATATTTATATTTATATTTATTGTGTGGGGGGCAGTCTTCAGGGACCTCTTCACTGAACTATCTAAAGAAACAAGTAAAAATCCCATTTTCTGTTGTTTTTTTTTAAATTCTAAGGAGTTCTAAGGTACCACTTGCATCTCCTGGGCAATATACTCCACCCACCCCCAGTTTAAAATCAGTTCACTGGCACTGCACTCCTCAAAAGTCAGAAAACGTATATAACTAATAAGAAAAAGAGGGAACAAATGTATTAATTTTTTTTTAGCTGAGTAGCTGCACAAACAGTAGTGTAAGATTTGGAGGAAAGCTGTCCCAGGTTAAGAAATCAACTTAGATATTATTGACTGCATGCCAAGTCATACCGCTCAGGTATACAAGCGTATATACACAGGTATACAGTGATTTCTTCATTTAAGACAGTTTGCCTCCAATTTGTGTTGACACCAGCATCAGCCACCCTAGGCAATAGAATTTGGGCCCCTACACACTTCAGTTCACCCTTGGCACTCTGGGGGGAGATACTGATAAAGGCCAGGCCCATAGGAGGCATATTGAAGAAGAATTGAGGAGGTGGAAGGGGGCAAGTAGAGAGGCTGGCTTTTACTCATAGGCTGGTGCAATAGGGATCAAACTCCCAATCAGATACCTAAACCTCTGAGCTATCCATATTCTGTTATGTCCTTATAATACCTCTTCCCAACATGCAGTATCATAATTAACCACTAGAGGGTACTACATAATATTTCCTTGCATTTTGTGGCCTGTTTGTCACCAAATCAAAGTGTTCATGGCTCCAAGCAAGCCAAGTAATCCTTTGAGCAATTTGAGCAACATAAGTGCAACCCCACTACTGTGAAGTAATGAGTTCCTGTAAAGAGTTCTCTTTAAAATGTAACATTTGAAGCTCTGCTGTTAATCATAAAATTAACTTGTTAAGCCCCATTTTGTGAAGAAGAAAATTAATTATTGCCTAGATGCCCTAAGCACATCTGATCTTGCCTGATTTTGGAAGTCAAGCAGGGTCTGGCCTGGTTTTGTACTTGGATGAGCAGACCACCAGGGAATACCAGGTGCTGTAGGCGTCAGGAGTAGGAACTGGCAAATGTCTCCAGTATTCCTGGCAAGAAAACTCCATGGATGTGGGGTCACAAAGAGTTGGTCATGACTGTAACACAGCAATAGCAGCAGCAGCAGCAGCAGCAGCAACAACAACAACAACAAAGTTACCTTCAAGCTCGGCATCTGTCAGTCTCTGAAAAGGACAAAGGAATAGTAATGCCACAACCAGTTTTGAAGTAGTGGTAATCTAAAATATTAAATTAAGTGTCTAGAATGTCCTGGCCTGAATGAAAATCAAACCAATGTTGCAAAACCTGTAAAAGAATGTGCCATACCCGCTGTGTTTCCAAGAGGATTTACCCAATCAAAAATATTATTTTATTTGTGTTCTCATTTGTCTGTGACCAAGGCAGCAGAGCACTTGATACAAAATTCAAAGTAATGAGATCTTGTGGTACCTGAAAGGCATTTCCTAAATGTATCAGCTCAGTGTCTGGTGACAAGACCTGCTGTGGCTAAAACATTGTAACACTGCTTGTGGTTGTCCAAATGTTTTCCTGTGACTAGGTGGCTGAACAGAGACCTTGTTCTTAGTACATGGTCAGAAAAGCATCTTGCACATTAGTGCTCCTTTGCAGATGTTCCTGTTTTGGTCTGGCATCTTCCCTACAGCTGGCTAAAGCTTCCGCACTTGAACAAAAAAAGCAGAGAAATATTGTGGTCCACAAATTGTATCCAGACTCTTATGCATAATGAAAATCATCATTCTATTCCCACCCACCAACTGCATCATTAAATTGGCATTACACATTTCCAAGGGCAAGCTGGAATTCTTGATATATGTGTTCCCTTGGGTTTTGTTTTTGTTTTTCTGACTTAAATCAGAATAAAGTATCAACCAGTTGCCGGTTTCATAGATGCTTGCAGTTGACAATGAACATGCTTGGAAATCAGCCTAATAGAAATGAATCAGAAGTTTATGTGCAGAATTTTTGCATGTTCTAATTTTTAGATAAAGTGCACATTGAGAAATACTTACTATGTCTTAAGAGAGCCAGAGCCAATGTGATAACAACTGTGGCATAGGGGAGCATCTGACAAAGATTTAGGAGAGCTGGTTTTGAACCTCTGCTTGGCCATGGGAACTAATGTCAGGATGGCAATTTTGTTTCATTCCTTCCATATCTCACATATGTTGAAAACTCTTTGTCCACCCAGCCCGGAAATAAAGAGGCGAGACACATTTGTGGGATTAAAGTTGGGCCACAATTTATTGATATGAAACTCAATAAATTCAACTGTTAAACATCTCTTAATATGGGAGCAGCCTCATTGAGTGGCTAAGAAAAAGAAACATCCTAGAAAGAAAGTGGATTCTTCTACTTATTTATCCCTCTTGATTTTTTTCTTCTAGATACTTTCTTTTTTCTTTCCTCTTTTTTTTTTCTTCTTTCTTTTCAAAAGTTTTCCCTTTGGTGATGCTCTTTAATTGTTTTTTTGCCCCCCTTTTCCTTCCCCTTCCCTCTTTTTATTTTTTTCCTTTTGCTTGGAAGGGGGATGGGTAGAGGGAGAGTGATGAGAAGGGTGAAAAATAATAGAACTTATAGAATTGATAAATGTTAAACAGGGGAAAACAAGAATATAAATTTGTTAAGATTGTGCAGGTGTGGAGATCTGGCTGTGGCTCTGGTTGTGAGGGATGATGTCCTCCTCCTTTTATCTGTGCTGGAATATATTACACTGTGGGCATGTGAGGGGAGGAAAGATGGTTAATTGTAGGGGGATTGGGTATGGTTAGAGATGGATATGGGTTGGTTTATATTGATGTTTTTATGTGTTTTTTTATGTGTAACACAATGGGACCGCAAAAAATATGGGACTTAAATGGGACATGGGGGGAAACTTAAAAATAGCTACTTAAATGTGGAAGGCTAAGGGTCGGTTATAAAGAGAAAAAAAATAGAAGCTTTTTTGAAGAACAGTAAAGTGGACATTATTTGCCTTCAAGAGACTTACGAATTGAGAGATGGGATCAACGAATTATGAAACATTAATATTTATGAGAGAGGGTATGGGACTTCAAAATCTAAAGGAGATATGCAATCTTAATTTCTAAGCATTGGGATTTAAAAGTAGTAAAGGATGATAATGGTAGATATTTAATAATGCAGGGCTTATAGGGGAAGAAGACTATACCCTAGTAAATGTTTATGTACCTGATGTACAGCAAGGAGCGTTTATGTTTCTGTTTTAAAATAATTGGAAAAGTTGAAAAGGGGGTATGTTGTTATGGTGGGAGATTTCAATATGGTTTTGAATAAAGTGAAAGATAAATCTGTTATTTAAAAAAGATGGTATGAGTAATAGAATTACAGTTTTGAGCAAATTGGTGAAAAGAACAGGTTTACAGGATATTTGGAAAGATTTAAAGGGAAATGGAAGGAGATATACATGTTATTCTGTTTATAAAAGCTGTTCTATAATAGATTTTATATTTGTATCCCATAATTTGCTTTCTAAAGTAGTTGAAACAGACATTAGTATTATAAAAGTAACAGACCATGCTCTGATGGCAATGGAAATGGAGGTTTTAAAACATTATATAGAGGCAAGAAGACGGAGAATTAATTCTAGCATTTTTCAAAATGCATATTTCAAAATGGAAAGGATAAAAAAGGAAAGTTTGGAAATATGGTTAATAGAGATGGGCACGAAACGACCATTTTTTGTTACCGTTCTCCTTTATTTGTTCCTTTACGTAACGGTACAAAAATTTGCTTCGGTTCTGTTCGTTTCCGTTATTGCCATTGCATCAATTGTGCGATGAATAATGGAGCAGTGGAGGGCAGCAAGAGGTGGCTGGGCCTGGCGGAGCCTCTTTGTCTCCTCCCTGCCAGAGCCGACGATGCGAGACTTTGCCAATCTCGCAAGAAGAGGCGGGATCCAAGCCCTTATGGGCTGGGCTCTGGGATCTCGGCCACATGGCAAAGCAGCAACAGTGTAGCCGGAGCGGAGGGCATCATTGGAGCATGGGCGGGGGAGTGCAGCAGCACCGGCCCACAGGTTTCCCAGGTCTAGGCCTGGGGGGGTGCGGGGTGGTGGTCTGCTGGAGCGGTGGCTCCCAGGGCGGAATAGTTCCCAGGGAGAAGGGCCCCAGTTAGGGCGGCGCTGCACGGGGCTCCGGGGGTAGCGACCCAACGGGGGTGGCGAACGACACAGTGGATCGGTCCTTGGGGAGGGGGCCCAAGGGAGGGTGGCGCTTGGCGGTACTCCGGGGGTGGCAGCCTATTGGGGGTGGTGACCGGAGCAGTGCCCGGCTCCGGGAGGATTCCCTGTGGCCACGGGATTGCTCTCCTGCTAGCAGGCTTGCCACCAGCTCCGGTGGTGCCCAGCCCTGGGAGGGCTCCCCGTGGCTGCGGAATGGCTCTCCCAGGAGGCTTGCCTCCCAGCCCCGGGAGGGCTCCCCGTGGCCGTGGGAATGCTCTCCCAGCCTGCATGCCGCCAGCTCCAGTGGCGCCTGGCCCTGGGAAGGCTCCCTGCAGCCGCAGCTTGCTGCACCTGAAAAATGAAGAAATGGAAATGAAGTGGGCCTTGGGGGGGGCGAAAAATGGAAACGGAATGAAGCGGACCCCAGGCATTTCATGCCCATCTCTAAAGGTCAATAAATGAAGCAGCTGGGAGTAGAAGGAATTGGTATGGGACACCATGAAGGTCATCATGAGAGGATTAATTATAAAGGAAACATGTTGATTTAAAAGATTGAAAGAGAATATAATAAATTAGAAGATATAATAAAAAGTTAGAGAACAAATATTTTATGAATAGAGATAATAAAATTGTTAGAACTTCAAGCTAAAAGAAGAGAAGTAGATAGTATAGAACTAGATAAATTTCAGAGAGATTTAATGCATATGAAGAGGAATTTTTTTGAATTTAATAATAAAGACTCCAGGCTTTTAGCACAGTTATCCCAAGTTAGAAGAGCAAACAACATGATAGGTGTGATTAAAGATAAATCAGGAAAGAAGTGTAGCTTCATGAAAGAAAAATTGCAAGTATTTCAAGCATTTTATAAAGAACTATATAAAGGAGGTAATCTTCTGAAAGAAGACACAGAAGGTTATGTTAATGAAATTGTTAAGGGAATGTTATCAGAGATAGACTGATAACTTTCCTTTAACAATTTCAAAGGAAATTAGAAAAACTAATCCAGGATGAAGAGATTGTAGCAATTATCGACAAGCTAAAAATGGTAAAACCCCGGGTTTTGATGGTTTTTTTAATAAAAGCCCCAATCAGCTGTAGCGCGGGCCACCTGCTGGGTGATTGCAGCAAATAGATAGATAGATGGATAAATAAATAAATAAATAAATAAATAAATAAATAAATAAATAAATAAATAAATAAATTTAAAAAGCATCGAGCACAGGGCCCACGCTATAGCTGATTGGGGCTTTTTTAAAAAAAGTTTAAAAATTGCTCATTGCCCCCCCTCTCTCGGGTGGAGGAAAAGAGTGATTTTTTTAAATTTATTATTATTATTATTATTATTATTATTATTATTATTATTATTATTATTATTATTATTATTATTATTATTATTATTATTATTATTATTATTATTATTATTTGCTGAGCCTCAAGCGCCAATCTGCTCTTTCCCCCTTTTTTGCCAGCTCTAAGCCTGCTCTACAGCACTTGGGGCTCAGCAAATACAAACAAACAAACAAACAAACAAACAAACAAACAAACACTCCTTTCCTCCACCTGATGGGGTAGGGTTGGAGGAGTGATTTTTAAACTTTTTTTTTTTGGCTGAGCCCCAAGCGCTGTAGAGCAGGCTTGGAACTGGCAAAAAAACTTTATAAAAATCCCTCTTTTCCCCATCAGGTGGAGGAAAGGAGAATTTTGGGGGGCTGAGCCCCAAGCTACCTACAACTGATTGGCACTTGGGGCTTAGCAAAATAAATAAATAAATAAATAAATAAATAAATAAATAAATAAATAAAATCACTCCTTTCATCCATTCAATGGAGTGGGGGGAAAGGAGGGATTTTATAAAGTTTAAAAATCACTCCCCCCCCCCAATCAATGGGGTGTGGAGAAGGAAGTGATTTTTAAATTTTTTTGCCATTTCCAAGCCCACGCTAAAGCACTTGGGGCTCAGCCAAATAAACAAATAAACAAATAAAACCCCACCTATTCCCCCCACCCAATCAGGCTGACCCCAAGTGCCAATCAGCTGTAGAGCAGCACTTTTCTTTTTTAAACAAGCACCCCTGCTACAGCTGATTTTTGGGGCAACAAATGAAATGAAACAAATGAAACTTTTTTTGTTTCCTTTCATTTTGTTTTCCTTTCAGGGAGCAGTTCGTTATTCGTTTCCTTAGGGTAATGAAATGAAAAATGAATAACAAAACAAATACAAAATTCATTTTGTGTCCATCTCTAATACAGAGGGATGGATTTGTGATGTGCATTATAACCATATGGTGACTTGCCTGCCAGGTGCAAAGGTTGCAGACATAACCAGACATTTAGATAGTTTGTTAGAAAGAACTGGGAAGGAGCCAGTGGTCATGGTACAAGTTAGTAACAATGATATTTTAATTTTTTTCTTTTTATTTTATTATATTGTGCGCGCCATCAGGCACGTGCTGCTCACTCCCAGTAATTTCCAAAGGACTTCTGAAAGAAACCCCTCCTCCTCTCCTCTTTGCTTCCTGTAGGAAATATTAAAGCAACAATCTAGGTTTTAAAAAGGCAAGCCCTCAGAAACAGCCCAAGTTCCAAGGACTTGGTATCAAGTTGTGAAGGCATATTTTTGCCCCATATTGAGTGCAATGGTCTTTCAGATTTCAGAGGTTCAGCAGCCTATTTAGTGCTTTAATGGGAAGGAAGAACAAGCAGGGCTAGAGGAAAAACTGAACGAAACCCTTAACATCTGCAGCTACTCAGACTCATGAATATTACTTGAAATGAATAAAGGTGCCTCATACTCAGGCATTTTCCTCTGTTCCTAAGTGTTTATGATTTCTCCACCAGTAATTTAATTTATGTATGTATTTATAGTGTGGATTTTCCTTGATGTATACTTTTCCTGATTCTTGATTCCTACTGACTCAAGTGAGTTTCTTTGTGTATTTCTTATTGTATACATTATTACCTTTTCTTATTGAAAAAAAATGTACTCATCATGAGTTGTGCATGTTTTCTTTCTTTTCTTTTTCATCAAAATGCTCCCAAACCTTTCAAGTTTGGAATTCTTTTCAGGTGTGAAAGGGATACTTTCATCAAGAATTACTACTTCCAGAAAAGTGAGAGAAAAGAAATTAATCCCTCATCAGACACACATTTTTCCTTATAGCAAGCAAATCATAATAGTGGGAAGAACAATCCTAGAAAGATAATTTTAAAAGGAAAAAAAAGAAGAAAGCTTTTGTTCTTATGCTGTTAACAGAGAAGACTCATTGGCTCTTAACTGCAAGTGGATTACGTTTTTATGTTAATATAATTGCAATATATTATAAGAGCACATTTGCTGTAAATGTATCAGCAGAAATCTTTAATTAATAACAACATCTATTTGTACCTGGTGGAGGCCTGCATTTAGATTAGGCAAAAGACAGCTATTAAATTGAAGTAGTGAGCTTATTAAGGAACACAGCTTTATTTCTGTTGCCTGAATTTACTGATGGTCTGATGTGCACATTTACATTCCCAAGTTAGTTCCTAGAGACGATCAATAAAACCTGGTTTCATTCCCTCTGTGCTCATTATTTTCCAGTAACATCACTTCTTTACCTCTATATTTGCAACCACACTCTGGTGTTTTGTTTTCATTTGTATTTATTTATTTATTTATTTATTTATTTATTTATTTATTTATTTATTTATTTTGTTCCCCATGCAAATTGATTTTCAGGGTTAGGCAGGCCATGTGTGAAAGGTCTAAATCAGAAAAACAAAGGTTGACTTTTGTCACAGCATAAGAGGTGGAATTGAGCTGAAATCTCTATTTTAAATACAGCCCACTCTGCATGTAACATGGACTGTAAGATGCCTGACAGTGATTTTTTTTCTTTGCAGTTACTGGCATGCAGCTAAAGAATAAGATGTTTATCAAACATCTGGTGGCTGCATTCAGCTTATCTGCTTATGAGAAAGTGCTTGGACACTAACAAAAAATTTTTATAGCAGTATCCACAGATATGTATGGACTCAAAGGCTTTCTTTTAGAGATGGGGTGAATCAGAAAAAAGTGATTCTTTTTATTTGTAATTCATCAAGGTCAATGAGTCACAAAAATGAATTTATGAATTGTTATGACAAATTGAGACTTTTTTTACTTGAATATCCTACAAAATGCCCTCCAAAGCATCTAGAGCAGTGTTGGTGAACCTATGGCACGGGTGCCAAAGGAGGCACTCAGAGGCTCTTCTGTGGGCACCCGACATAACCCTTAACAGTGACCTGTATTCAGGTTAAATTGCTGTATTGGCACTTTGCAAAAAATTAGTGGGTTTGGAATCGCAGTTTGGGCACTCGGTCTCCAAAAGGTTCACCATCACTGATCTCGAGAAACCAGATATTCGGAGATGCTTCCCATGGCTCTCCTCTACGCACCCCGCAAGACTGGAGAAGACTGGGTTCTGGTTGTCTGAATTATGCAGCCCAAAATAGGGGCACCCAGGGATATTATTCCCCAGGAACTAGAGATACCAACTTTGCAGGGAGGCCTCCCAAATTTGTATTTGTTGGGGTATCAATTTGTACAAATATAAATTGATGAATTAAGAATTTTTGAATGAATTTTGCAATTCATTTTTTAATCTGTTCCTATCTCTACTTTCTTTCACAGTCACGGGAGTTTGTATGAGCCAAAGGATTACACTGAATTTGGGGTTGCTTCAAGATAACCAGTTCAATCTGGAATTGCCACCATTTCCATGAGTCACACAATTGTTGAATAAAGTCCAGATGACTCTAACCCAATTGTCACATTCCAGTATTTTCTCTGTTCACCTCTTGGCTTCAAGTTTCTATTCATGTTTTAAAAAGATTTAAAGCACATTGCAGTGCCCATTTGCCAATGTGGACAGGCAAAAGAAATTTGGAGCTTCTACAGTCTATTTTACCTTTAATTGAAAGCTTCTTATGTTCAGGTACAGCCCTTATTATTGGTTCCCAATGAGATGAAAGAAGGATTACTTTATGAACAGCCTTCTTGACAGCCATTCATAAATGAATAACATATTCACTGATGTACTGATTAATAACCATGAATTTTTCACTTCTTCTTGGAGGAGAGGAAACTTTCAATTAATGTTATATAGCCAGAACCAAATACCCGTATATACTCGAGTATAAGTCGACCTGAGTATAAGTCGAGGCCCCTAATGTAACCCTCAAAACTGGGGAAACTTATTGATTTGAGTATAAGTCTAGGGTGGGAAATGCAGCAGGGCCTGGCAGCTCCTCCAATGTGAGCCGGGGGAGCGGTGTGTGATGTTTAAAATGACTTTTAGCCACTGAGGCAGGCACTTGCCTTGGTGGCTAAAAGTCATTTTAAACATTGCGTGCTGCTCCCCCGTGATGCAGAGGGGGTCAGGAGAAGCAGTGTGTGATGTTTAAAATGACTTTTAGCCACTGAACCAAGCACTTGCCTCGGTGGCTAAAAGTCATTTTAAACATTGCATGCTCTTCCCCCGCAACACTGGTGAGGGGTTCAGGAGAAGTGGTGCACAATGTTTAAAATGACTTTTAGCCACCAACCCAAGCACTTGCCTCAGTGGCTAAAATTATTGAGCTGAATATAAGTCAAGGGCCCCTTTTTTCAACCCAAAATTAGGGCTGAAAAACTAGACTTATGTTCGGGTATATACAGTAGTTCCTAGCTGACTGCAGGAAACCAATACCATTGCAGTTCTTAAGGGTTCTTGAGAGGCAGCCACTGACAGTACAATCCTCAGCCAGTATTTTCAGATGCAAAACCCATTCAGGACCACTAGTTTACATTTGAGATAAATCTTACAGTCCTCACTCCCAAAATGGCTCAACTACAATTTTGTAATCAGGAAAGACAGTTTGCTGCCAGTGTTTGTAAACACACTGTTCATGCCAAAGGCCATGGTATGCATATCAAAGCTCAGAAAAGAAAGTGAAAATCTAGTTAATATAATAAACTATGAAATGAGTAGAGGTTACAGTGGCCCATTCTCTCCCAAGTGAACTGTGAATGAGACACTGTCCCTTGTGGTTATTTGTCAAGAAACTAGCTATTAGAATGCCACCATCATCAGTTTCCTTTTCTTTCCTCTTTTTTTTCTTTTTGGAGGAGGTGCTGCCATTAGATGGGCAAGCTGTGACTGTTGGGGGGGGACGACAAGAATCAGATCTCTTGACATAGAGGAGAGAAAGAGGAACTTGCTCTAAATTTGCCCTCTTGCAGATGATTACTTGCTAATGTCATTAACCCCAAATTCAGTGCTTTAAAGGAGTTCACTAGCTCAGCCTACTTCCATTTTAAAGGTGATATTTTTCGGTTTTTCAGAAAAGACCCTTAAAATCACATTGCACGATTAAAGGGTATATTATAATTATCAATATCAATAGCAATAAAAGTTTATTAAAGGTCATTAAAATGAAAGGGAACTGCTATGGATCCCATCAATCTGAACTGACTCCCTCCTCTGGTGTTAATTAGAAATCTCAGATAATGGTTATATGGGGGAGTAGTGGGGAAATTTAATTACGAAAGTTTAATGGGCCACTATCCACTTCCTGCCAGATTAAAAACTGATGATTTACACTATTTTTGATACCTTTCTGGGCTTTTCCTTGGGAGGGGTTGCGGTATGCAAAATAACATAAGCATTTTGTTAAAGTAAATTCGGTATTTCTACAATGACAAAGAGCAAATGGCAGGAACTTAAGAAGGTGTATACAAGATAGACACAGAGAGTTCATTGCCATCAAACATTCAAAGAACTATGGGCAAAGGAGCATAAGCTTGAATCAAAAGAGAAACAGTGCTGTTGGGGCTCGACTTTTGGGGCAGAAAAAGCAATGGGATTGATTCTCAAAAGCATCAGAGCTTCCTTTATTGCATGTTGATGGAGAAGTGAAATAATACTCATTTCAATCTGAAGAAGGTGGGATCCCTGTAAGGCAACATCCAGAGACATTGCACCAGTTGTCAAAAGACATGGTGGCACACAGAGAAACCATGCTTCTTCTGCTTGTTTATAGGTACTCGTGTGCATAGCCAACAACACAAAAGAGTCTAGTGAGGCTTAAAAGGCTAACTTGGCCATGGCAGATGCTTGTGTGGGACACATAATAGAAAATTGCATTAAAAGACCCTCTGGAGAAATTGCGCTCTAGGAATGTGTGCAAAATTAGTAGGAGTAAGGACAGCGCATAACTCTCTTGTGAGAGTGGATAATTTGAATGGAGAGGATTGGCCACCACAACTTACAGCTTCAGCAGCATAACATGTAGTGCAGAAAAAGATGTGATTGACAACGTGTTGTCACTATTTCAACTACATAAAGATGCCATCTCTGACAAATCACATATATGGGAGAGATGTTCAAGGAATGAGATACTATTGACCATCCTGTGACTTTCCATGGTTTAGCAGTGATTTGTCTCGGATCTCTTGAGCCTTAGTCTGATACTTGATCTAATATAGGATATTGGTGTATATCTGTAAAATTAAATGGCTCGGTTCAAGGCATACCTGGCCCAAACAAAATCTGGGCAATGTTTGACCTTCCAGGTGTAGTTGGCTGTAGCTTTCATTGGTGAGATATTCTGAGATTTGAGAGATTCTGGCATGACAACAGCATGTGTTTTGAAGGGTTTAAAAACAGAATGGTGAAAAACAGATAAAGTGGGAGGGAGAAAGATTGTTTTAATTCACACTTGTTCTTAGCCAAAAGGCCGAGAATATTTTTTTTAATTCAAATCTTATTAATCACCATTTGATTTTTCACTTATTGGCTTGAATCAAGGTGGCTTGGAAATTTCCTGCCCAAGAAGCATCTCACATTTGACACTTGAAAATTAATGAACATGTTGAAAAGAGTTAGATCCAAATGACTTGCCCAAGGTCGTGTACCAGTGTGGTGGCATATCAGATCAGAAGATACAGCCGCAATGCCTCCTAGTCTCATAGAACAGACAACTGCTTTATCAAAGCTGCCTAATGAATGATTAAACCTTCAAGAATGTAACAACCTGAAGTGGGAGTATTCCACTGTGTTCTATGTTTTGGGTATATTAAACTTTAATGAATATATTTCACAGAAGGAAATATTTCCATACCTAGGATCTGACTTACTGGAGGACCAGCCAAAAATAGTTAATGCTTCAAATGAGGAACTGTAAAAAAAAAGGGGTGGTGGAGAATGTCCCAAAGCATTTAAAAAGCAAAAACCCTAATGTGCTCTGTTTCCTTCTTTCGGATAGGTTTTGGTGTCCAAAAGTTGAGAACTCAGCATTATAAACCAGGACTTGTTGTCAGTTCTAATTTAAGAAGAGGCAGACAGTTTTATACAGCAGCTCCCATGCCCTGGAGCTGTCTGTCTTGCCGTTGAAGTCCCACTGCGTCAATTGTATGTCCTTGAACATTTCAGGTAGACTCAGTAGCGCCGGGATTTGCCATCCTTGTAGATTTCAGGTCTGTAAACAACAGCTCTCTGCTTTCCTAATTTATTAGGAGATAATGAGGTAGCAAGGAGGAGACATTCAGACATTACGTTCTTCATACTCTTCAAGGTCCTCTGAATGCAGCAGTGCAAAAAGATGGAAAGCGTGAAGTTCATATTTCTTGGTCACAGAAGGAAACTTAACTTTCCTTGTATCACACCATTGCATGTCTTCAGCAACCCTATAATTCAAAGACAGGCTGTCTCCTCACCAGATAGATGGAGCCAGTTTATGATGTCCATATTCTGCCTGAACTTGATATTCATAGCAGCTCTGTTTGGCTGAGTTAGGCTCAAAGACAGTGACTCCAAGATCATCAGTGGACTTCACAGCTGAATAGGCATTTGTACATTGGTCTTGCTAAGCCTTGACCAGCCCAGAAACGTTTTTTTAAATAACAGTGTCCAGAATCACCCAACCAGCATGGTCAATGGCCATATGGACTTGGAATTCTTGGAATTGTAAACCAAAAAATAAGATTTGCAAATGCTGGTCTAACCACTACACTGTACTGGCACTCCTAAATGTATTTGCTTATACAGATGCCACATGACTAAGTCACATCATGTGGCAACCCTCCTTGACCTAATGTTTTTCAATTGCATTGAATTACATCTTCTACCACTCTCAAGGCTGCTAGGAATTATGGGAGCTGTAGTCTGGCACATCTGCAACATGCCAATTTGAATAAGGGTTGTAGGATTGTCAACACTTGGGAGCAGACTGGCTTGGATCTCAAAACCTTCCTTCCTAGTTCTAGGATTAGCCACTATCAGTGAAGGAGAAAATATATGTATTGTGTATCTGTATTGTTTTCTGTCCTCAGTTAATATAACCAGTTGTGTAGAAGAAATTGGCATGAGAGCAATGGGTAAACCTCCTCTTCCCTAGCCCTAGTTCAGGGCCATTTTTATTTTGGCCTTGAACTGGCCAGCAATAAATATTGTTCTCCACATAAGAACATAAGAAGTGGTAGCCCTCTTCTCCAACAAAAGATTTCAAAAATGAGGGTGAAAGAGTTTATAATTGCAACACTGGAACTAAATCATAGATTCATAGAACTGTAGAGGTGAAATGAAACCCTGGTTTATCAAGTCCAGCCCCCTTACAAAGCAGCTAAAGAAGCAGTGGCAGATGGCCACCCAGTCTCTGCTTTAAAATATCCAGGGAAGTAGAAGTTTAACAGTTCCTTTTTAAAAAAAAATGCTTTCATTTTTAAAAGGCAAAGCCACTGAAAGTGGTGAGCTATTTATCATTGTTAGAGATGGGCATGAATTTTAAAAGAATTGCAAAATTCATTCCAAAATCTCTGATTTGTCCATTTGAATTTGTACGAATCAATAAACTGATAAATGCAAATCAATGAAGTTTGAGTGGTTTTTAAAATTCTTCTATTCATCGGGCTATAAAATAGTTCCCAAAGCATCTAGAAACACCAACATTGCAGAGAAGATTGGGTTCCTATAGAACCCCAACCCACAACCCATACCCATAAGTTATCCATGTACTGTATATATATAAAGATTGGATTTCGGGAGGGGCATTTTGTGGGTATTTAACTCAGATGTCTGAAATCCCATCTTCACCAAACTTAGTAGGTCTAGTAGAGGAGAGCAGATAGAAGCTTCTCTGCAATTTTTGGTGATCTGACAGATGGTTGTCCAGTTTTCTCTTGAATGTGTTGGAGGCATTATCCTTAGCCATGATCTACAATTTATCATCAGCCTTTTTTGTTTATTAAGAGGGACTGCATCCTAGAACAAACCTTTTCCCAGACCAGCCCTAAGAAAGAGCCCTTCTCTATATCTGGGCTCTGAATAGTGGGTTTGAGAGAAAAAACAAAGGGGATACTACAAGCTGGAAGCCTGTCCACCATTGCTTTAACATATTGTAACAGGGTTTTGGCAAGGAATGCTATATTAATTAGTGCAAAACCTGTTCTCAAGAATCTGAAGCATGTGTGTCTGGATGAAGTGTCTTGCTCCAGTCCATCTCTTTGAATAGCTGCTGCATTGGCACTGCCATTGGGCACTTGAGACCATGCCCTCTCTGAGTAGCTGCAAATTAAGAGAACTGGGAACACATCTGGAGAAGTTCTCTTTGAGAAATCCTTTGGAAAGCTTAATGTGAGAATGTGAACTTCCAAAAGAAGAAGAGGAGTGCACCCTTGTAAAATTGGATTCTTAAGAAGTGGCATTTAAGGACTCCCAGAGGAAAGCCGCTGATGGGGGAAAAAATCTATCAGCTACTGCAGGCAGTGCATTACAGGTGAAGGAGCTTAACACAAACATATGCAATCAATGATGGCCCACTTGAACTTCGCTTGTACTTTATCTCTTGAGGAAGGGATATGCGGCAAGTGTAAAATGACTGCCTTTCCAAAGCTGAGGACGATATCACAAAAAATGAAGGTGTAGAGCAAATAAAGCAAACAACTCTTTGGAATTTTGGCAGCTGTTCTGCGGTGCCACAAAAGGACCAGCAATGTGGTTGTCAGAATGACTTCTGTCATGGGTTAATGTACAAATGACAGGTTTTCGATGTCTCCTGTGAGTTTTTCAGGTATCTACAGAAAAAATGCAGCTGACTTGCCAGAACATCCTTTCCTCTGCCTCTGTATCCAATGTACAATATGTTTTTTGTCTACCGAAAAAAAGGGTCCTTTTGCTACATCAGGGTTTTCTGTGCCTTACTATACTGTAGCAGGCCATTCTGGGAAGAAAATCAAGAAAAGCCCACTCAGTGTGCAACCTTGCACCTACCAGGGAGGGTTTACCCAAGGAAATCAGTAGTTTCATTTTCCCCCTTCACAATTCCCATGAAGAAAAAGCCCTGTTCAGTGAATCTTCTTCTTCTTCTTCTTCTTCTTCTTCTTCTTCTTCTTCTTCTTCTTCTTCTTCTTCTTCAGAACATAAGAATGTAAGAAGAGCCATGCTGGATCAGGCCAAAGGCCCATCTAGTCCAGCTTCCTGTATCTCACAGTGGCCCCACCAAATGTGTCTGGGAGCGCACAAGACTAGATATCTCTCTTCTGATATCACTCTCTTGCATCTGGCCCTTGAAGTACCCCAGTTTTAAGCCTGGAGATTACACATCTCCATCATAGTTTATAACCTGTGATGGATTTTTCCTCCATGAATCTGTCCAATCCCCTTTTGAAGGCATCCATGCCAGATGCCATCACCACATCCTGTGGCAGGGAGTTCCACAGAGTAACAACACACTGGGTTAAAAAAAATTGTCTGTTCTCACTCTCCCAACCTCAATTTGAGTGGATGTCCCCTTGTTCTTGTTCTTGTTCTTGTTCTTGTTCTTGTTCTTGTTCTTGTTCTTGTTCTTCTTCTTCTTGTTCTTGTTCTTCTTCTTCTTGTTCTTCTTCTTGTTCTTCTTCTTCTTCTTCTTGTTCTTCTTGTTCTTCTTCTTCTTCTTCTTCTTCTTCTTCTTCTCATATGCTGTCAAATCGCAACCCGACAAACGAGCATGCTCCTAAATGGCCAGTCCTCAGCTGCCCTGCCCTACTCTTTTAGACTCAAGGCTGTCTACAAGGCTCATATATGGTCTTCCTTATTTCCTGATGCTGGTCTCTCACCTGGAAAGCACAATGGAGGTTCAGACTCCTCACCCATAGTGCTCCAACTCATAGAGTGGTACTTGCTCTGATGTAAAATACCCAGAGAAAGAGGGAGACATAGAAGAGCCTCATGGCAAGATCTCTGTCTTTCTCTCTATATCAGGAACTTAGCCTTGATTTGTTTTTAAAAGCCCTGTTGCTCATACAGTAGGACCCCTGTATCTACTGATTCATTATCCACTTATTCAGTTATCCACGGCTGGCAGAGGAAAATAAATAAATAATTCAGCAGCCACAAAGCAAGCTATTGTCACAAATAGCAGCTGTAAAGCAAGCTATTATCACAAATAGCATCTATAAAGCAAGCTACTGTCTCAAAACAGCAGTCATAAAGCAAGCTATTGTCAGGAAATAGCAGTTTGGGGGTGGGGGGTGGGTGTTCTCTCTCTTTTTAATTTTTTTATTTTAAAAACATATACAAATTACATAAAAAAAGACAAACATCAACAACAGTGTACCCCTTCACCAACAGGATCACTCTTCATATTTACATTCATCCTCCTCCCCTCCAGAACAAAATCGATTGTTGCGCAGAAACCTTACCCTTATCCCGTACAAGCACATATTCAATAAATCTACCACATATATCATAGAAAATATCTCTTTGTAACTCTCCTTTTTTAACCTTGAGAGAACAAGTCAATTTATCATTTAAAGCAATATTCCATACTATTCTCTCTTATCCATGGTTTTCATTATGCACGGCCTGGAACCAATCTCCAGTGGATACTGGGGTCCTACTGTACTAATCAATCAGTATCCCATCACACTGACTTTGCAATTAAGTATGAAACACTGCTATATCCTAATTGGAGGGTTTTTTGTGTTTTACTTTCAAGGGGCACCTCTGTTTTCTTGTAAAAAAAAAAAAACACCTCAAAGGCAACACAGGAGGAACACTGGTGGCCTCACCTTTATTGGAAAGCAGAGTTTATTTAAACTGGTCACAAGGCACATGTTGGTTAAGGGAAAAAATGGAAAGGCGTCAAAGTAGAACTCTGACTCACCTATATTTGAAGGAAAAGAAAAAAATGTTCATGTATAATTTATCACAGAAAAAATGCTCAGGAGCACTTTGTTCTTGTAGTAGGATTGCCGTTGTGAGAGAAGCATCCTTAGGTAGAGACCTTAGGATGGTTATACGCTATTTTTTGGATGAGTAACGAAACATTTTGATCTCTCAAGCAAAGAAGTCCATTTGCCATGACTCGGCTTCCCGATAAACTCACCTGGATGACTGAGAATCTTCACAGACATATTGCTTATTTAATGATATCATGTAATGAAAATATGTATTTTGAGTTTTTTTTAACAAAACGTATTGGTAATAAATAAATCCTTTTACTTTTTGATAATTTTGTTTTTGTTTATAGCTTTGATCTGTATATGTTTATATGTGTAGTTTGCAATAGTAATTGCAGTTGATATGACCACAATGGTTTGCAGAATATTAATAAATTTCAACATGGTCCCTGCTGCTTACAAATTAGAATATCTTCCAATATATTTCTTGAAGAGCAGCCATGTTAACCTGTTTTTGTTTTTGGCTCCTGGCTTGATAGCTCAGTGAGTTAGAGTTTGGGAATCCTATTATACGCCACTGTGCTTCTTCATAAAACAGCCAATCTGTGTAGCCTTGGGCAAGCTGCAAAGTGCCAAAACATTCCCATGAGACAGAAATGATAGACCACCTCTGAGTACTCTATAACTAGAAAGAGTCTGCACAGAGTTGCCATAAATCAGAATTGCTGCAATGGCTCATAATGATAATCTGTCATCTCCCCAATCACTGTCAATAGCACGTAATCGCTGATGATGACACACATCACCATGCTGGATCATTTTCCTTTCCTTTCCATTTCATATTACCCTTCCTCCATGTTTGTATACACCTGTCTTCTGAGGTACACTCTCTACCCATTTGGCCTATATTCTGTGAAAACTGCTATCAGATCAAAGTTAAACTTTAAGGTGTCCCAACACTCTTTGTTGCTTTGGCTGCATCTTGCTTCCCTTTTATTATTATATTCTAACTTCTGGGCACCCTTGACTGGGAGAAGAGCAAGTAGACAGAAGGAAAGGAAAAGGAGTCCCCACAGCCTAAAGAGTTAAAGTTGGGCTTTTGTACAAAGCATCCCTGTTCCTTCAGCTCCTCCACAAAATGTTAATCTAATTGTGATACTATCACTTTGATGACAATATGACAAGACAGACAAATTTGATTGTATTCTCCACAGAGCAAAGCATATGCTACTTGGGAGACTTTGACAGAAAGAAGGACATAAAACAAATGGAGTTCATGAATATACAATTTTTATTGTACACAGTAGCGACATCCAAACTTCAGAGAATAGGTAGGTAAGGCTTATGCTTTCCTATTGAGATTAATGGGTACATATTTTTTTTAAAAAAATGCCAACTGAGAGCACTACAGTTTATGTTAAAATGTCGGCATGAATAAGAATAATTTTCTCTCTCAAGATGAATGATGCATTTAATAGCCACGAGACATTTGTGCCCAGTAGTGCTTCTTAAGAAGTGATTTTTTGTTGTTGTTGTTGCAAATTATATAATCTTAACTGCAATTATAGACCTGTTTAGATAAAGGTCATGCTAGTAGACTGAATGGTTATAAACTAGGTGGGAAATTGGTAAATGTATTCCCCGGGTGATAGTGTATGAATGATTTAAAGGAAGATAATTTTTTTGGGGGGGTTACCCTATTTCTACTTTAATGTAATATACCATGTAAAGACAGCACACATTAACAAAGGGTAAATTAGGTTTGTCTAAGTAAACATGCCTGTACAATAGGAGTAGTGTTGCTGCCGTAAGGACAACCTGAAGGTTAAGAGCTCCATGTAAATGGTATCAATTCATTTTCATAGAAAACAAGAGGAGGACCATCCTTTGAAAAATTGTCTCTGATGAGATAGAATCCGTATTTTGCTGATGTCTGTTTTTTTTTAATAAAAAAAAAGAGTGGGGAACGGAACTTCATTTGTCCCCTGGTTTTTCCTGCCCCTGAGAAGGGGGCCAGCTTAATCTTTTCTTTTGTAAAAACCCAGTGTTAAACCTATCCATTTTATTATTATTATTATTATTATTATTATTATTATTATTATTATTATTATTATTATTATTATTATTATTATTATTATTATATTTAACCACACAGCTATCTACGCTGGATTTTGTATTACCAATCACTAGTCGAACGCTTCCCATGCGTTTAGGACTCAGTGATGATGATGATGATGATGATGATGATGATGATGATGATGATGATGATGATGATGATGATGATGATGATGATGATTAATTTCTCTCTTTCTGAGGCAGGAGGCTCCATTTGTCGTTGACTCCTTTCCAAACGCTTAGGTCTCAATGCTGGCTTCACTCATTCATGATTGTTATTCTTTGGTCACATATCCTATATATGGCACATCTTTGTGCCCAGAATGGGACTCAAGAACTCTGCTTTGCTTGACCAGAATCCTGTAAAGACAATTTGGCCAGATAAAGGGATCGCACCACCATTTTGTACTCTCCAGCTACTCTGCCAGTGATGTGATTGTTTTGTAAGCCACATGATACTGAGGGATAAAGAGCAAAGGGAACACTTCTGCAGTTGCTCCTGTGATCAGTCCACAGGATTCCATCCACTGAACAAAGCTGCAAGTACAATGTGAATCAGTAGTCAAAGGAGAAGAAAATCCATTTGGGGTGAAATGATTCAGCCATTTGGTGGAGTGTCATCACATGCTGACCAATCAAATGAAGAGCCATCAAGGGAAATGTAAACATTTCCACCCATCAACCCTTACCCAGGATACCTGAGTCAAAGTCGTGGGAAGAAATACAGACTACATCTTTTACATCTATTTTAAGGGCAAAAAACCAACTGACTTTATATAGGGCTTTGTGGAAGCTCCTGCTACAAGATTAGAAGGGTCCCTTTCTCTTATGCTCCTGCCAGTGGATGGAGCCCTCACTTTTTTTAAGCAGATCTTTGGCAGCAAGCTTAGACTAACTGAGTTTTACTTAGGTTTTAATTAAGGCAGATGCTGCTTTAAAAATGGTTTTCATTTTTTTAAAAAAATCAACTTGTTCTAATTTATACTTCTTAAAAAGCAGTTCTTGTTTTTTATTGGTTGACTTTAGCTATGTGTTTTAGTTACACACCATTCCAAGACTTTAAAAGTATTTAGTTACCATTTTAATTACAGTTTTTAAGAATAATTCACTATTGTAAGACTAATTACGCTGGTGACAATGAGGCCTGTAATAAAACTTCCTGGGGTAGGAACTGGCAAGCCGCTCCAGTATCCCTGCCAAGAAAATTCCATGAACAGAAACAAAAGGTTAAAAGATATGATGCTGGAAGATGAGCCCCTTGGAAGGCATCCAACATGCTACTGAGGAAGAGAGGAGGAAAAGTACAAGTAGCACCAGAGCCAATAAAGTGGCTGGGCCAAAGCCAAAAGGACACCTAGCTGCAGACGTGTCTGGAAGAGAAAGGAAAATCCAATGCTGCAAAGAAATACACTATATAGGAACCTGGAAGGTGATATTCATAAACCAGGGTAAGATGGATGTGGTCAAATGTGAGATGGCAAGAATAAACATTGACATCTTGGGCATCAGCAAACTTACATGGACAGGAATGATGAATGAATTCAGTTCAGATGGCTATCACATCTACTACTGTGGGCAAGAACCCCATAGAAGAAATAGAGTAGCCCTCATAGTCAACAAAAGAGTGGGAAAGGCTGTGCTGGGATACAACCTCAAAAATGATAGAATGATTTAATTAAATCATAAGCTACCAGAGAGTGCTTTAAGCAGTATGAGGTGCATATATACAGTAAGCCACATTTACTTTATTCTTTGCTTTTACAAAAGGAATGTTTTTCATTTAGCATTACAAGGTGCATTATGAACCAGCCCTTGAATCCAATGATACTTTTCTTTCACTATTTAGTGAAGGCCACAGTCTATAACTAAAGCAGTGACTACAAGTTACAGCTGCCTTGCAAAATGAGTGAGATAAATTTTCCTTACATTGTAACGTAAGTATCCCTTTCTTATAGAAACAAAAATGAGTTAATTAAAAGTAACTGGTAATTTTAACCTGTTACTTCCTAGGTCTATCAATGTTTCATGTCTTGCAGAGTAAATGAATGTTAAAACATATGTTCCTGACCTGAGGAGCTCAGTTTGGGGAGAGGGGGAGTCAGAAAGTAAGATGCAAAAGAGAGTAGGGAAGAATGGACATGAGGGCATTTATACATATTTCTACTCTCATTTCAAGGCAGGCGAAACGTATTTTGAGTCACAGTATTCACCATGGGAGTTATATTTGACTGATGAGGATTGCTCTAAATGATGCTTTGAATGGACACATAGGAATTTACTGGACTTTGTGTTAACAAAAGTAGCTAATTAATTGAAACATCCCCAGTGCCACCTCTGAAATGCACTGCATATCCTTCAAGCCCTGCTGTGCCCTAAGATACCCCCACAGGTCCCTTCCTGTTTGTCATGAATTTCCTGGGACAGATGCCGCATGGAGCTTGCTTCCTAACCTGATCCCTCGGCCCTAACCCGTGCCCCTTTCGCAAGTGGGCCACAGTGCTGTTTCTGTGGGAAAATGTGCAGAGAGCCTGTGTTCCCCATTGTTTAACTTGCCTAGCAATTAAAGGCTCAGGCGGGCGGCCCAGCGGCCTCCTCTTCCACTTGGCTGGCTGTTAAGCATGACCTCTCTTCCCCTTTCCTCCCTCAGTTCAGTACTCTTCTCATCTTCCAAAATTATGTGAGAAATGATTTTTTTCATGCTATTTGCATGTTTTAGCACATCTATCATTATTATGTGCACTGACAGCTTTATACTTCAGCTGTGACAGAGCCTGAAAAATACTAGACCTATCAATCACCACATTGTAAGTTTCCAAAATAAGAGCTTTGCAGCTGACATTTTCCCTATGCTTTTCCTTTGTCTGTTTTTGCCTCCCCCTTTTCTTCTGCCACAATCAGTGGCTTTTTGTCATTGTTGTTTAATTACGCAAAAGATGTTTTCTGTGATAGCAGTATGTCGGAGGAAATCTATTTCCAACCTTTTTCATTACAGTTTGATTGCATTTCTTCGACATTAATGCTCTCCCTGCCTGCCTCCACAAGGACCTCTCACGAAAGAATTTGAGGCCCTGGCTTCTAGAAACTCAAGCCAAGCAAAAAACACCCAAAAGGCTCAATTCTTGTTAACCAGCTTGTATGGAGGCACAGTGGATGTGGGAGTTTGAGGTCAATAACCACTTCATTCAGTTATTACGGACATTTCTAGATTTCTGTGTTTTATGTAAGAAAGCATATTGGGATTCCTATCATTGTATCTATCTAGCATACATAGCCTCAGCCCTAATAGCAGTGGGATACAAATTAGTGAAATAAATAAATACATTTTGACCTTGTTCAGCTTGGCACCTGTAGAGGTGTTCTGAGGCTGATGAATGTGTCCTCCCCTCCACAACTCCTCAGTGCAATCACTCACTCACTGACAGCAGCACCCTTCCCTCCACCTCTTCCTCATGATTGTCCAATCACCAGAAAGGGCCTTCTCTGTTGCTGCTCCCAGACTTTGGATTTCTCTCCCACTGGAGGCCAGGAATGCCCCATCTCTGCTGTCTTTCCAGAAGCAGGCAAAAACCTTCCTCTTCAGGCAAGCTTTCCCTGAATGAGGGACTAACTGTTATGATGGATTACCATGCAGGATTGCATTGACTGGTTTCACAAGAACACTGTGTTTTCCATGTTAGTTTCAGCCCCTTGTAATGGATTGCTCTTTTCTTTTTGTATGCTTTTAGCTTTAATGTTACCTTTTAACGTTCTAAGATGCCTCTTCTAATTCCCTGTCCTTAACTTGACTATGTCTTAAATGTTCTGGGCTGTATAATGTCCCTCATTATTGTAAGCCACTTTGGGTCCTTTTCTAAGGAGTAAGGTGGGGTAAAATATTCAAAACAAATGAATAAATATGTAGATATTGGGAAATGTGTATACAGATTTGAAGGTAGCGAAACCAGTTATGGGGCCTAAGAGTGTAAAAATATATGTATTTGACATCATCTTTCATGGAGAAGAAAGTGAGGATTTTAGCACCTTCCCTACAGTTTCTTGCTCTGATTTCCCTGAACCTTACCATATATAAAAGAAGGACTTGGAGGTCTCATTGTTTCTATATGTTGACTGGGGTGATTGCAGCTGGAAGATCCTTATGGCAGGAAATCCACACCTGAACACAAACAAGAGATGGCAGCAAGTGGGGAACTATAAGACCAAACCTTTATTTTTCTTTCCTTTGAGACACATTGCTTTCTGTCCCATGGTGTATCTGCTGTTCTGTGCGAAATAAAAATGTTCAAAGATCCTTTAAGTGTCAACATGCTTTTCTCTCCATCTTAGTAGGGTATTTGGCTAACTCATCTAGGAACAGAACTCAGTTGTTATAACACAGCCATCTTGGTTCCACTTAGTGTATCGGAGATGGGGATTGCAGACAGAGCAGTAACAATGGTGGGGCAATGATCCAATAGGCCAAAATCAGAAAGCACAGAAATTTGCTGCAGAAAGATGGGGGGGGGACCCACCTGTTGGGTTTGGGGTGAACACCTGCCCTGAACATATATGCCACCCTTTGCCATTCCATGCCAGACAAAAGGGAGCACAAATGCCTGCCACTCAATGTGGAATCCAAGTATTCCTCTCCATGCCTGTGTCAAGAACATTTCTTCCTCGTTCATCTGAGGGCAGTGATGCTGGTTTGCCAAAATGGCTAGATATGACTCAGCGCACAGGGTTGAAGCTCCAGGACTTTTTGATGAGCAGGGACTATAACAAGGTCTGCTACTGCTCTGGACTTGCCTGCTCCTGCTGCAATTAGCTGCAAGTCTCAGTCCTTGAGAGGGAGATGCCTTTTCTTGGGATCAATATTTATTTTTGCAAGTAATGATAGATAGATAGATAGATAGATAGATAGATAGATAGATAGATAGATAGATAGATAGATAGATAGATAGATAGATAGATAGATAGATAGATAGATAGATACTGCAGTTTGGTCTTGAAATGTCACTTAAGATTCCTTACCTTTGCAAAACAGCTGCTCCTCAGTTATAGATATAGACCAATCCAGTTTGCTGTATTGGAGAGCTGTTCTTGATGAGGGGCTATCTATAATGAGCAACAACACTTCCACATTTCACTTCCTGCATGATGGTTTGCACCAAGGGTAGGCCATGCAGCTTCCTGGGAACAGAGGTACACTGAGAGCAGCAGCATCTTTGGCTTTGTTCCTGTACCCATCCAATTAGAAAAGGGAAGAGACAAGGATGAGTAAGCAGTGAGAACTGTGGCTTTCGATTGCAGTGCGGTTTTGCTACATGTGCTTGTACAGGGAAGTTTTCAGAGTGGCAGAAAAGATTGCAAGGTTTTTCTATATACATTCATTTATTCTCTAGGTTCTCTTTGCCTCTTATTTTTGGTGGGATGGCTTTATGTGGACAAAATAGGAGCACCCTCACATAAAAGGGACTTAATGGAAATTTGAAAAGAAAACCAAGGTGAGGAGAAATCCACCATCAGTTCTTCTCATTTCCTGCAGCCTCAAGGACCTCCCAGCTTGCTCCCAATGATGCTATAAACCTCCAGAGCAGATCAGGGTAGAGGCAAGGGTAGCTAAAATGTGGGCCAGTTGCTCCCCCAAATGTCAGAAATGGACCAGAAATCTTTTGAAGAGAGACAACATCCTAGTGTTTATAGGAGGCAAAGTTGGATCCAGTCCATGACTTATCTACAGACCATGTTGTAACAGAATGTTCTTGTGATGGTCACAAACTTAAGGGAGTTCAAAAGGACAGTATCATATAATGATGAGAATAGGAATAAGAATAATAAAGATCAAGGTTAGTTGAAATAAGACTGCCTGTGTATAAAGAGGGAGGGAGAAGGGTGGGGGGGGAGAGAAGGGATCGAAAGAATGGCTTTTCCTTTCTTTGGATGTTATAATCAAAGGACATCGAAAGGTGATAGAACTAAGGAAGATCCAGCCAATTGGTCTTCTATCTGCACTTTAAAGAGGTTTCACAAAAAAGACTGAACAATTGATTCCATGTAATGTTGGATTTTAATCAAAGTACGGAATAAGTCAACTCTTTAATCAAGATTTTCCTGTAATGGATTATTTTCCTAATTGGATGGGTACAGAAGACAAACACATAGAACCTGGTGCTCAGTGGCATTCTTTAAATATTGGTAAACTCTCAATCTCAGCTCGTTGTGAGATAAAATCTCTACTGGAGGAGGGCGCTCTTGGAGGTCACGCATTCAGCACCTAAAGCTATGCAATGAACAGGAGTCAGGCAACTCTCAAGTTTATTCAGCTCAGTAATGAAGACCATTCTCCTTGCATAGACATTTCATTGATGCCTTTAGTGATGAAGGACAGACACAGGACACCCCACAAGTTAGAAAGTTTTCCATTAGAGGCAAAACTAGTAGGTGAAAATCCAGCAAAAACAGCTAGTCCCCATGGAAAGAAATAGGAGGTACATTAAACTGAATTAGTCCTGTTTAATTGCTTGTTGAACTTGTACTCTCACATAATGGTTGCCTGGATTTGGTTCATGATGAACAGGAATGTTCCTCCATTCTTTGACATCTTATAAAGGAAGATATTTCTGTACAACTAGCATTTCTTTAATCTGCCATCAGGGAGAAAAGTAGGGGTACTGATATTAGGGTGGGCCAGAGAACTACAGTACCTCTTTGGATACTGCAATTTTCTGGGAATTAGAACCAGTCGTGCCCATACTGGATGGCCACTAGAACGTCATCGAGTGTGTAGATGTTTTGAACTTAGACTGCTGACTTTAGGGTGTGGGCACCTTGGTTCTGATTCACTAGCTTTTATTTTCTGACTTCCTAACTCACATTTTATCTTCTGGTTCCTCAGAGTCTGGTAACAAGCAGGTTGTACAGCAGACACCCACATTTGCAACCTAACTGGATCCCTGCCAGTGGCTGTAAAATGAGCTGCAACTAAATCTAACCCTATTTGCCCATTAGGCTGACTGTTAAAACTGAGACTTGGTTCCTGGAGGATTTTCATGATTCATGACCTCTGCTGTCTTCTCTCTTCTCCCTCACTCCTCCTCTCACAAGCTTGCTTGCTGGGTGCTCTCCCCTTTTCTGGTTTGTTCCTTCTCCCCCACATCTGGAAATTGAGTCATGGCAACTGAACTTCTTTTCTGGAGAGATCATCAGATTGACGAAGCTGTTTGGATGAGCAATTAAA
This sequence comes from Phrynocephalus forsythii, assembly GCA_029282475.1. NCBI lineage: Eukaryota > Metazoa > Chordata > Lepidosauria > Squamata > Agamidae > Phrynocephalus > Phrynocephalus forsythii. The sequence goes on from JAPFRF010000002.1 coordinate 112,682,922, forward strand.
TGTTTCGCTCTCTCATGAAAAGAAGTCGCCATACTCAATTTTCAGATAATCTCACCTGGATGACTGAGAATCTTCGCAGACATATTCTCCCTCAGATCTACAATTCCTTGTTGCCATCCTTTGTGATATAAACATGTCAGTTTAAAGCAGCAGCCACAGCGGTCACTGTCATAAAGAGTAGTCACAGAGGAAGTGCATTGACTTCTGGGACCCATCAGTTGATACTGTAATCATTGTAAAAACAAAGGGTTATAAAGCCACCCTTTGTAAGCCAGGGTTGCCTGGAAGTGAATTGGCCCTCATGTGTTCTAGAGAACACCCAATGTTTCCTTGCCATATGGTAAAGCTTTGTCTTAGCTGAAGTGTCACAGGGCAAAACATAGCCCTAAAGAGTTAGAGTTAAGGAATGTGTTGTGTGCTAAATTATTTATATATTTATTTATTTATTTATCCTCACCCTAGCACATTTTTGTGTTGTTGTTGTTTTGCAATGAATATGTGTGATTTTTTAAACTACTGTCTTTTGCTGATCACAAATTTCCAACCCAGCAGTGGTTCATCTGTGTCTTCTGATAGCCACTGCAGAAGTGGAACCATAAGCACTTTTTAGAAGCCTTTTTAGGCCTAACTGAATTGTTTTCTGGTTTATTGTTAAGTTAAGGCAAAGGACAGATTTTAGAATGTTTAGTTAGAATTATTTAGACCATCATACAGACCTGACAAGCTGCCTAAATGCCCTAAGCACATCCAATCTTGCCTGAGTTCGGAAGCTAAGCAGGGTTGGCCCTGGTGAGTACTTGGATGGGAGACCACCAGGGGAATACCAGGTGCTGTAGGCGCCTGGAGTAGGAACTGGCAAACCACTCCAGTATTCCTGCCAAGAAAACTCCATGGACATGGGGTCACAAAGAGTTGGTCACGACTGTAACGACACAACACAACACACACACACACACACACACACACACACACACACACACACACACACACACACACACACACACACATGACATGTGCAGAACCTATTATGTCTTTGTTTCACTGAAATCATAGTTTGTAATTAGAGATGGGCACGACCAGGAAAAATTACATTTTGAGTTGTCGTGTGTCGGAGCCGGCCCGTTTCGGCTCGTTTCCATTTTTTGCGAAATTTTCCAAAAATTTGTCATTTCGTTTGTCGGTTTTTCGTCTGTCGTTAGTACTGGTTTGGGGGGGGCTCCTGGAGGCACCTCTCTGGGGTGGGTGCCTCCACTGGCCTGCCATGAAGGGAAAGCAGGCTCCTGGAGGCACCTCTCTGGGGTGGGTTCCTCCTCTGGCCCGCTACAAAATGGCATGCATAGCCAATTGGATATGCATACCATTAAGTTGCAGTTGCAGCAGGCAGAGGCACCTCTCTTTCGGGTGCCTCTGTGACTCACTGCCTGCGGTGCACTTGGGCTGGGGAACGAAGTGAGAGAGGACCCCTACGGGCGCCTGCTGTGACTCACTAAGAAGGGAAGTGTACTTGCTGTAGTGCAATGCGAGTACACAGATCTGGCTTGGGGTTAGGGGTTAGCTTAGGGTTACTGGTAAGGTTAGGGTGAGTTACTGGGGTGCACCTCTGGGTGCCTCTCTGACCCACTAAGAAGGACAGTGTACTGGAGTATGGGTTAGGGTTAAGGTTAGGGTTTGGGTTCGGGCTAGGGTTAGTGGCTTTTTATGCCCGACTGGCACATCCCAGAAGTCTCGGTCAAAACCTGGCCAAGTGGCCATGCAATTGGTGGAATGGCTCCAAAAATTTGCATGGCCCACTCCCATGACCAGCCCATCATTGTGCAGGTGTAAAAAATAAAAATAAAAATAAAAATAAAATAAAATAAAATCAATTGGAGATGTTTTGTTGCAAGAAAAACCCACTGCTACTGAAAAAATTCAGGCAGTTTTAAAATAGCTATTTTCGCATGTTTCTGTGGTGCTTTGGTGTGTTTTTGGACCATGCGATTTCAAAATAAATATTGCGGTCGCCCCATTTTGGATCCCCTGCCCGCACCGCATGGCATGGCGAGTTGGCGAGATGACGAGGATGCGCAGCCCAGGAGAGGAGAGGGGGGAGGCCGGGGACCCCCCCAGAAACCACCCCTCTGGTAGGTGCCCTCAGGTAGGCATATTTTCGCCTGCTTTTTTGCCCGGGAATTGGGGTTTTTTATTTTTAAAACTTTTCTTCTGTGCCGCGCTGCTTGGCGAGTTGGCGACTCGACGAGGATGTGCACTTTGTGCAGCCCAGGAGAGGAGGGGGGAGGCCAGGGACCCCCCCCAGAAACCACCCCTCTGGTAGGTGCCCTCAGGCAGGCATATTTTCACCTGCTTTTTTGGCCGCGAATCGGGTTTTTTTATTTTAAAAACTTTTTTCTCTGCCGCGCCGCTTGGCGAGTTGGCGACTCGATGAGGATGCGCACTTTGCACAGTCCAGGAGAGGAGGGGGGAGGCCGGGGACACCCCCCCCAGAAACCACCCCTCTGGTAGGTGCCCTCAGGCAGGCATATTTTCGCCTGCTTTTTTGGCCAGGAATCGGTTTTTTTTATTTTTAAAACTTTTTTCCTGTGCCGCTTGGCATCGCATGATCGCTGCGATGCCAGGAACAACAACGACAAATCAGACCCAATTTTTCTTTAGTCGGTTCGAGTTCGAGTTCTGGCAGAGTAATTGTCGTTCTTCGTTCCGTTACGTAACGGAAACGAGAAATGGAAACGGAAACGAGAATTTCACCAAGTCATGCCCATGTCTATTTGTAATTAAATCATTTACTCGGCATTGTGATGGCCAACCTGATGAGAATATCATGGGGTTATGTCATTGTAAGATACATATGATGAAAAATAACAACATATTAACTAGGAGCATTTGAGACAGGGCAAATTTTAAGTACAGTACAGATTTTGTTTCCATGGGATATCATGGCACCCACCAATAGTTAGGCAACAACGGACTGAGAGAGAGGTGTGGCCCTCATATTCTTCTGGGCTTCCCCATGACTGCCCACTTAGGAAAACAGTCTGTTTGTACCAAACAGACTCTAGTTTGATCCAGTAGGACTCTTGCTATGTTCTTCACTGGTGGATGGGTTATTGGACATGCTGATTCTGGGAGTTGCAACTCAAAAAAGAATTCAAGATCCAAGACATTGCTTGTGGCAAGTTTTCATTTTGAATGTTTTTAGGGTGAAGGTTGAGCCTGGTCCAGTTAACATTTTTGCCCTTGCTTTTAGGGTTTTATTCACATTCTCTTGCCAGTGTTTGCTTTCTTTAACCTCCTACTTATTACTAGGAAGAAATCCCAGCTGAGCCATAGGAAAAACCAGCCCAAGTCCCAGAATAACCCCATCATCATGGTGGCCATTCCCAACTGGCTGCTGTGTCATCTACCCAAAATCTAACCCGATGCCAAGATTGATAGGGTGGATTCCATTGTAGCAATTCTTTACAAAAAAGGATGCTGAAAAGAAATGAACAGAAACATTTCCCAATGGGATCTGTATCGTAGTTTTAATCTAGCAAGAAATGGGATTAGCCAGCATAGTGATGGCAAAACTCCAAACCGCCCCCTTGAAGCAGGGTCTTGAGCTTACTGTCTTTGCATCCAAATAAACATAATTTGGTACACATACTGATGTTTGAAGTTTAAAAGCTCCTCTTTACTAATGCTGTAAAGTATATAGCTATCTGAGGTATAAGTAAGAAGAGTTTCCACATCTCTTTTATCTTAAAAGATTGCCCTTTATTCAGACAACATTACAGCTTTATTGAACATATCCATGATTCCACAACTTTATTTTCACATAATTTTTTAAAGAACCCATGATGTCATAGCTGCAATTAACTAATTAAATAACTGCAATTAAATAACATTTCTGTACATTTTCATTTTGTGCTTAACCCCACAATTGAATTCAAGGACAGTTTAATTGCTGGATTTGAAGAATGTGTGTTTTTAAAAAAAAACCTTAAAGAAACATGGATCAACAAATAGATGGTTTAAGGTGCTTTTACAAAATCAAAGATGATAAACACTGCCAAAAACTATGTGCAAAGAGCAGTCTAGTCCTTTACAGCAAAACATGCCATCAGATTAACATTCTACCTGTGACATTAGCTATAAAAAGGATACATTAAAAACCCCTAAGTAAGTAGGATAATAGTATCCTATATCTAATAAAATGTGACATCAGATATCAGGAAATATGATTTTCTGCCAACCAAGCTGGTAGGCTACTTTATGTGACACTTCTCAAAAAGAGAACAGTCTTCCTGTGTCTCTTAACATTGTGTCTGAAGGGGGTAAACTGCCGCTTAGGGGACATGTGTGAGGAGAAAAAGGCCTTCTGTGTAGCTGACATGTTGTCCACTCATGTATGGCTGCATGTCACCTTATTTCTGCTGTCATAGAACCTGAGGCTAAGGCAAGGATGCAATCCCGGGTTTGCTCCCACCCTCCTGTCTCACTCAATCTTTATTTTGTCTTATTGCTTTGCAATGGAGGGGGTGGTGGGGAGATCCATGGAGGGCTGTTTTAAGATGGTCCTTGACTTTCCTGAAATATTTCAAAGGGAGTGCGTGCCTGATCCAAAGCCCTTCGATGTCAGTGGAAACTAATTCTAACGGGCTAGAATTAAGATTAGACTAGGATATAAATGTGCAGAGATACAGAATGGTTGATAAATGGTCCAAAGTCAGGAAATGTCCCAAAGAGACTTTAATATTTTTGTATTAAAATCAGTCAAGTCATTGGGTCTCCTGTACTCTGCGGCGTAATAATAACATATGCACCTTTCAATCCTGACAGTGAACTGTTTTGTATATTATATGCACAAAGCCCAAGTTTACCAAAGGATATGCACTTAACAGAAATAAGTGTGTGCATACCCACCTTAAGGCCAAACCATACATTCGTTCGTTTGTTCATTCGTTTGTTCATTCATTTGTTCGTTCCTTTGTTTGTTTGTTTGTTCGTTTGTTCATTCGTTTGTTCATTCGTTCGTTCGTTGAAGAGAAAGGGGCATACATTCTGTCCTCTCATCCCACTTTATCTGCTGAGGTAGATTGAACTGAGGCGGAATGAGACCACCTCAAGGTACATAGCAGGGGGAAATGCACAACAGGGTGTACAGGAAGGAAAGATCTAATGGTGATGAAAGAGAAAAGGTGTCCTTTATACATTGGCCATTCCTGAGATTAAAACTGTGCTGAAACATCCACTTGCTGCCAAAACCTTTACAATGTCTGCAACTCTGAAGATTTCTTATAAGACAAACTTATCATTAGTTAGGGTGAGGCAGCCACCTCAAGCTATATAGATACTATATGCCATGACCTGTGTAGGTGACTTGGCGGGCTAAGTGGCTGTGAGTCATTTGAGATTTTCAGGCAGTGCAATGACTGGGCCTAGTTGTCGCACTTGTTCTGGGTAATGAGGATATGCTGCAAAATTTTGTTACAGCCCCTGCTTGTTCACTCCTTAAAATATTGCTTGGCAGCTGATTGCCGATTCTTCAATTCGTATTTGTATGAATTGATAATCCCTGACAAATATGAATCAATGAATATTTAGCAATTTTTGTCTCAAACCAAACATGTAGAGCTGGTAGAGGAAAGGCATGGGAATAATCTTTGCAGGTTTGTTGAATTTGGTGCCATTTCATAGGGTTTTAAAATAAAAAATGATCTGACAAGTTGATTCATCTGCTCATAAGAAATAAAATCATAAATCCACTATTCATAATTTGTCAACCTTAATGAAACAGAAGAGCATTTTTCTCATTCATGTCCATCTCTAGTTGCCATATTACCAAGTTAGATAAGTCCTACCCAGGTTTAGCTCTCATGTATGCTGTTTATGCTTTCTTTCATGATTAGTTGTCCTAGAAAAAGTTCTGCTCCCCTCCCAATCCTTGCCTGCCCCACCACTATGACATCACAAGAACCTACATCATAGAATTTCAATGACCCCATGACATTGCAAGCCCCCACCCCACCCTGTTCCTAGATTTTGACCCTGAGTTTCAAGAAATTGAGTTCTTCTGGGAAGACTGTTAGAATGCAAATACTACCTTCCTTAATGAGCAGATAACATTGTTAAAGAGGGATAAGCAAGTTCCATGTCTAATCCAAAAAAGCCCCTGAGCTTCTCCTGGAAATGTATGTAATATACAGTGGTACTTCTACTTACAAGTTTAATCTATTCCAAATGCATGTTCTTAAGTTGAACAACTCTTAAGTAGAGCAGCCCTATCTAAAAAATAAAAATAAAAAATGTAAGTAGAGCAGACCGCATCTAAAATTTGTAAATCAGCAGTTAAAATACCAATGGTTTTTTTGTTCTTAAGTCAAGCCGCTCCTAAGTAGAGGTACCACTGTATTTGTATGCCTAACCATTTGTATGCCTAACATTTTCGAGACTGAGTGCCCAAACAGCAATTCAAAACCCACTAACCCTAACCCTAACGCATAACCCACTAATTTTTCACAAAGTGCCAATACAGCAATTAAACCTGAATACAGGTGGCTGTGAAGGGGCGATGTCAGGCGCCCACAGAAAGGGCTCCGAGTGCCACCTTTGGCATAGGTTTGCCAACACTGGCCTAGGGGGTATTTCCTAGTGATGTGGCATGATATGTGTCATTGATATTTCCTAGGGAGCAGACCCTTCAGGAATTATCGCAAAATGGGATGTGTCATACAATGGGGGAACCAAGGGCTTGTCCAGGTATGCAAAAGTTCTGAAATCAACAACACATTTTCCCTGAAGGGGGGAAAACAGTAAATCCACTCAATTTCTCTAGCTTTCCCTGAGCTAACTGGTTACCTGACTGGATATTTTTAATAGATTATTGTCTGTTACTGTTTTGAATGTATTTTTGGTTTTGCTTTTTTGTATGATATTTGCTTTTTTGCTTTTTTATTGTTTGTACACTCACTGTTGCTAGTTTTAAAATTCTCTTTTTAAGGAGAAAGGTGGAGTAAACATGTTTTAAATAAAAATACTAAATAGCTTTGGCTCTGGAGTTTTCCACCTATGGATAGCTACAATTGCAATTTAACTCTTTGTAAGAAGTGCTATAACTTTAATGACCAAACCTACAAACCCTGCAAAAATGATATAAAAAACTACCACCATCTCAAGAACAAATAAGGATGGAAGGATAGCAGAAAGGCACTGCTCATATCAGACCAGACATTTTGTCTTCATGACAACTTGAAAAACACTAGAACAACCTATGCTGAATCTCGGCACTTTTATGAGATCTTTGTCCCTCAATGATGCCCCCAATGATGAATTCAAACACCATTTGAAGGATAGGTTCTAGAGATTGAGATCTAAAGGCTAAAAGCTACAGCACACAGTAGAAAGCAAGGGAAAAGAACAGTTTTCTAAATAAAAGCAGGGACGTTCAGATCTGCTGATGGATCTATGGATGTTTGGCAGTACTTTAGGATTAACCCCTACCCAAAGCAGAGTTTTTAGGTCAACAGCTTCCCACCTCAGTCCCTAAGGTTTCAGAGTCAAAGCCTGAAGACCAGGAAACAATCCCAAAATTGAGTCTTGGGGCCAAAACCTGAACCCATTCCCCGTCTAAGAGAAGGTGCTCAGCTGGCAGACAACAATAGTCTAGACAGAGAAGATAGCAGCACTACCCCCCCCCCCCAATTCACAAAATGTCCTAATTCTGAAGTGACATTCAAGTGGCTTCAATACTAGGAATAGCACTTTTGCTGGTGGCAGCTACTTACCACAAAGAGCCACATTTGCCCAGAAAGCCTTTCCCTGGGTGGGTGAGAACAAGAAGTTCTTAGTCTGTCCAAGCTCCATCAGGTAAGGATTTAAATCAACATGGTGGTGGCGGCACTGGGGGGAGACCAGCTTAACATGAACATATACTCTTGAGGGAGACATTTAACCCGTAGGTGGAGAAGTGTGTCCTTCAAGATATTGTGGGTCTGTAAATCACATTAGTCTTATTAGCCAACATAGCCACTGGTAAGGAATGCTGGGAGATGTAGTCCCACAGCACATGAATGGTTGCACTACCCACCCCCTGCTCTACCTTTTCAACTCTCTTACATATTTAAATATATTAATATAAAACATGCAACATACCTTTATGTTGGCTGATGGCTGATCATTAGGATATGGAAAAGGCTCCCTCTCTGTTGATTTTTAACCCTTTAATAAAATTGCTCCCCCACACACAAAAAAAGAAAACCTCTTCAGGCAATTATTCTCCAGGCAGGCACTTATTCAGTAACCTCTAGATAAAACAAAAATGGAAATTCCTGTAATCACGAAGTCAGAAACCATTGTGGAGTTCCTTATCTGAATCAATGCATGTGAACAACTTTCTACTAGACATGGGCACGACTCGGCGAAATTGTCTTTTCCATTTTTGGTTATTGTTTCCGTTACGTAACGGTAACGGTAACGATAATTAAGTCGTCAGAACTCGAACTCGAACCGAAAAAAGAAAAATTTGGTCGGGCTTTTCGTTTCCGTTTGTGACATCGCGGCGATCGCGCGATGCGAAGCACAGAAAAAGTTTTTAAAAGCTTTTTTTAAAAAACTCCAACTCCCGGCCAAAAAAGCAGGTGAAAATATGCCTGCCTGAGGCTTTGCCACCTACCAGAGGGGTGGTTTCTGGGGGGTCCCCGGCCTTTCCCCCCTCTTCTCCTGTCCTGGGCTGCTTGCACCAGGCTGGGGGGGGGGTCATCCTCATCATCTGTCTCGCTGCATGCCATGCGGGGGGGGATCCAAAATGTCAACCGCAATTTTTCTTTTGAAATTGTGGTAAAAAAACACACCAAATCACCACAGAAACATGTGAAATTTATTTATTTTAAATGTCTGAATTTTTATGGTAGCAGCAGTGGGGTTTTTATAGCAATAAAACGTCATATTGATTTTATTTTATTTTATTTTATTTTATTTTATTTATTTTTAGACCTGCCCATTTGGGCTGGGCATGGGATGGGACCATGCAATTTTTTGAACCATTCCACCAATGGCATCGCCAGGTTTTTGACTGACACTTCTGGATGTCTCGGAGGGCATAAAATGCCGAGGCACCTTCCAGAAATCGCAGTCGGGTGTATGGATGTGGTTGAGGGAGGAGGGCTGGCTGCTGGTGCTGGTGTGATCCGATCGAGATTGAGGAGGGAGGCTGGAGGCTTTGGGATTTAAGTTAGGCAGGGAGGGAGGGAATTGAATTTAGAAAATAATTTCTTTGATTCCCTGCAGCTTTGTCTGCTGAAGGGAATAGCAGTTTATTCTTTATTTCTTCTCTGGCAGTTTGAGGATTTTTTTCTGATATTGGATAAAGGGGGAGGTTTGACTGGGAGTGGGAGGTGTGGATTTATTTCAAAAATATATTATATACTACCATTTATTTTCTATTTTCCCAACTTCAATTTGCTTGCACACACACACATTTGGGGTGCAAGCCAAGAACAGAACCTCTATCCTAAGTGATATCCTAACTGCCCACTCGCCCGTCGGCCCGCGCCGCTGCCTGCCCACTTGCCCGCCCGTTGCCACTGCCTGCCCATGCCCCCCTGCCCCCACCACCCGCCCGCACCTCCCCCCGCCCCGCCCACCACCTAGGGCTCAAAAACACCTAGCGCTGGCCCTGATTGCGGGACGCCCCTATGCTCTGGGAAGTCAAATCGCGCTAAATTGCAGTGGAAACAACAAATGACAAACAACAAACGGAAATGACAAATTTTTGAAAAATTTCACAACAAACAGAAACGACCCGAAACGGACCCGTTCCGACAAACGAAAACTCGAAACATCATTTTTTCTGGTCGTGCCCATTTCTACTTCCTACCCTAAAAGAGAGAAAGAGAAAGAGAAGGAAAGATAGAGATTACATGTCCCCGTGCAATGCATGCATACATGTGCATATGCAAACCTGTGTTTGTGTATCTGCATATCTCTGCATATCCAGCTATACTGCTTAATCTGTTTAGAGTTTGTATGTGAAATATTTGGCCAGAATTATACTTTGAAATACCAAATTGTATTTATACCAATTATATTTTAACATACCAAAGAACCCTGACAACCCTAATGTTGTCAGGGTTCTTTGGTATTTCAAAATATAGTTTATAAACTTGCTGTCTGCTACCTTGAACACTATTTCTTAATATGCATATGAATGTATGTGTCTATATCTAGCTATTACTAACCACCTATTTATTTTTATTTTAAGACCTATTATTTCTTAAGATAAAGATCCTATTTGGTATTTTCACTTATCCAGCTCCAACTGTTCCCATTAACTGCAGTAGACATTTACATTTCCCCATTTATGACCATTTTAATTGGAGCCTCCCTGTTTCAGCTCGTACTAAACATGAATGAAGCTGGAGAAGTGGAGCCTAGCTGGAGTGTGATGCTGTTTAGTGCCGCTTACTATCTTTAGCTGAGAGGCTGGGATTCATTCTCATCTCATTTGCTGAGCGCCCTATCATTAAAATGTCATTGAAAACTGACACCACTTAATTTTAGCAGCTTTCAATTCTCGTTTGCAGCAAGAATAGCTTTAAATGGAGAGGAGCGCAAATTACAGAGAGAAAGGATATTTTTACACAGCACTCAGCATTTTATCAAACAAAAGCTGCCTTGCAGGAATAGGGGAACAATACATTATAAAACCAAACTCTCCTCTGATGCTAGTAAATGGCCATTTGTTATTTTTCTTTTTCTGCCAGGCTTCTGGTTTGCATAGACCTCACGCCTTCTGTAGGCTTTGCTTTTAAGTGACCAGCTTTCCGGTACTCCAAAGTATGCAGATTTTTATATTCTGTAAAAAAGGTCTAACAGTTAGTTGATTTATTTTCGCAAAACAAAATTTTATCTTGATAATTCTTACTTCTTTTGACTGTTATTGGCTCCTCCTCCACCACATTTTGAACCATGATGGAATTAAAGTGGCAGAAAATATTCAGGATATTGATGATGCTTAACCCTTTCAGTTTAGTTTTATCCCCCGGTTGAATATTTGTTAATATTGCTGAACAGATACTGAATTTGGAGCCCACTGCATCTCTTAACATATGACAAGGATCATTTGTAAGGCGGAATGAAAAGTGCATTTCTTTCTATACCTCACTCACTGCCATAAGCATTTTTTCTTCAGTGTGAAAACTGTACTCTCTCTCTCTCTCTCTCTCTCTCTCTCTCTCTCTCTCTCTCTCCACAAATAGTCATGTTAGGAAGAAAGCAGATGCATCTATTCACACATATTTATACATGTGGAGGGATAGCCAACATCAAGTACAAGAAAGACTTATAGTATGATTTTTCTTTCCATTGCATGCAGTCTGTAGTATTTATATTTGCTTCTATGCTGAAGTTCAATATTTTCTAGTCTCTACTGTTATATTCAATATTTATCATTTATTTGAGAATTAATTTTTTTGCTGTTTCAGTTCGTTTTAAATCTCCTGCCCAAGCTAACATTTTTCCTTTAAAATAAATATAGTTAGGGTATGACACGGGTTATATAATAATATGCTTGAGTCATATTCAGCTTAGGTGAGATTGAAGTACAGTGAATTTAGTTGCCATTTATTTAAATGCAAAATTAAAATACCTGTGCATAACATTAAGCCTTTGCATGGTAATATGTGAGTAAATTGAAACACAGTAAAGATTTAGTTCTAAGTCAACATCTGTAAGAGTATACTGTATATCAGACCCTCCACCTTTTTATGCAATTTATGGGACTTACTCTGTTTTGGTCATGTACCATTCTCATGCTATACTCAATCATATGGAATCATTTTGTTTTGTTATTTTATTTTGCTGTCTGGATTTGTTTGTCTTCATTTTAAAAGATATTACTGCCTTCTTTTGTGTGTGTGTGTGTGTGTGTGTGTGTGTGTGTGTGTGTGTGTGTGTGTGTGTGTGTGTGTGTGTGTGTGTGTGTGTGTGTGTGTGTGTAGTGATGTTTTAGCAATTCTCAAGTAATGCCTTCCAAATTAATAAATATGACTATATATTTGACTGCTATAATATCAGAATTGTCAGTTTTTAAGATTTCTTTAGACTGGATATATGGATAATTTTAAAGTTGGTTTACATATATTTTGGATAATCTAACTGGAAATTGATTACTTTACACACCATAGTTTATTCCAATTTGTTTTCTTTATTTTTGGCACTAATTACTTTATAAACTATCCTTTAATAACATTAGCATGGTAGGTTTTTAATTAAATTCAGTAACACAAATTCAAATACATTGAAAATGATTTTTATGCCAGGTTCCCATTCTAATTTACATTAAACACAAAACCTTGCTTTATCAATTATTTATTTCATTTACAATAACCACATTTATTCTACATGAAACACTGAAAAATAGCATTCTGTGATATAAATTATATTTAAAATATATCATGTTGCACTTGCATGTTAATTTCTGAATCTGGAGTGAAACATTTCAAGTCACTTTTATTCAGATATTGATTTCCGTAATTTGTGAGATTAATTTTATTTCACAGGCAAAATAAGTTTTAAAATAACGATTTGCAGGCACAATTATGCATCTCCCCTCCTTGCATTATGGAAGCATAAATAAGGGTCAGGGCAGGACATGGTCAAAGCCCAGTAAAATGAGCTCTCTGAAAATGCCTCATACAAAAAAAAAAAAGAACAAGTAATGATTCATAATAGAAGTTAAGGACTAAGACAAAGGCCAGCAACACAGCCCAAAGTTAAGCAGATGGGAACTTCTGAAAATAGACAGGAATGCAGACTTTGAGACATAGTTGAACATGTCCCACCCTGCTATTCCTAATTGCCACGTCTCCTTTGGCTAAATGGTCTAAACTAAAGTATGAAAAATTCTGTCCAGATGCAATTTCCTTCCGTGCTGATCAGCAACATGTATCATGAGGAATGCTGGAAGTTATCTGGAAGTGGAGTCATGGCAACTGGACTTCTTTTATAGTTGTTGTGAGTTTTTCAGGCTGTTTGGCTGTGTTCTGGAAGTTTTTTTTCCTGATGTTTCGCCAGACTCTGTGGCTGACATCTTCAGAGGACAAGGAGCTCAGGGAAAAAGGAGTTTCTCTCTCTATGCAGGACAATAGGAGTTAGTGATTGTATTGTGATGGAGGGATTAAGAAATTTCAATGGAATCAGGGGTAGCAACAATACTAATATATCGTTGATGGGTGTCGTTAGTTGTTCTGTTGTATGAACTGATCACCTTTGCTTGTGGCTGGATGGGAATCATTGAGCTTTGACCTTTTTGCAATCTGCAGTTTTAGTACTGGAAGCCAGGCTTAGACTTTCTTGTTTTTTGTTGAAACTCTGGTTATGTTTGTGGATTTCAATGGCTTCCCTGTGTAGTCTGACATAATGATTGGTAGTAGAGATGGGCACAAATAGAAAAAATGATGTTTCGTTTCGAGGTCAGTTCATTTTGTTTTGTTTTTCACGAATTTTCATAGAAAAATTCATTTTGTTGGTTTGTTAATTCATTATTCGTTATTACCCATTTTTTCCCAGCGCCCACCATACAGCCCCTGGGACCTGGTCGGAGCTGGGTTTTTAATTTTTTTTTATTTTAGGGTGCTGGCCAGGCCACCCTTGGGGCCCAGTCAGCACTCCCCCTTTTTAAAATTTATTTTTAATTCCCCCCCCCCACTTTTGGGTTCAGGCCCCGCGCCAAAGCTGTAGTGCAGGACTTTTTGTTGTTGTTGTTTTTCTTTAAGCGCCGGCGGCGTGGCCCCTGGGGCCTGGTCGGCACTGGGTTTATTATTATTATTATTATTATTATTATTATTATTATTATTATTATTATTATTATTATTATTATTATTATTATTATTATTATTATTATTTTAGGGTGCCGACCAGGCCACCCTTGGGGCCTGGTCAGTGCTCCTTTTTTTTTAAAAAAACTGTGCTGAGCACATGGCCATGCTACAGCTGTAGCGCGGCTGTCATTGGCTTTTTTTTCCTGGTCGCTGTCCCAGAAGCCAGGAAGACCGGACCTCTGGACCAGCACCAGGTAGGAGACATCTCCGCCCCCCCCATTAACAAAATGAACCTAACTGAACCAATTTTTCTCTGTTCAGTTCAGTTCATGTTAAATTTGCCCTAGGGTCGTTATTCATTTTGTTATGTAACAAAACGAACAACAAAATGAAAAAATTAGCTTCGTGCCCATCTCTAATTGGTAGTGTTGTCCAGTATCTCTGTGTCCTGTAAGGGGATTTCATGTCCAGTTTGTTTCAGGATGTGTTCGGCTACTGCTGATTTTTCAGTTTGTTTTAGCCTGCAGTGTCTTTCATGTTTTATGATTCTGGTCTGGATGCTGTGCCACAACTACAAGGTATCCAGTATACTCCTACAGTGGTAAGTGGGTTCCTTTTGTCCTTTGCTGAGTGTAGCATCTTTTGTATTTTTGTGGTGGGTCTAAATACTGTTTGTGGGTTGTGTTTTTTCAACACTTTGTCCATGTGGTTTGTGACTCCTTTTATGTATGGCAGAAATACTTTGTTAGAGACTGTTTTTCTTCTTCAGTTTGGTGTTTTGTTTCTAATGGCTCTTTGATTTTGTTCTTGGAATAGCCATTTGTCTATAGGGCCCAATTCAGGTGGCTGAGTTTAGTGTTGAGGAATTCAGCTTCACACTTTCCGTGTTCATGGATAACAAGTACCTTGATTCTTCTTCTTTTTTGTTGTGGGTGGTGTTTGGAATTTTTATGTAGGTACCGATCTGTTTGGGTGGGTTTTCTGTAGACCTTGTGTCCTAACTGGAGGTCTGGTTTGCATATGACCATGACATCTAACAATGGGAGTTTCCCCTCTACTTCTTTGTCCATGGTGAATTGTATATTTGGGTGGATGTTGTTCATGTAGTTTAGAATTTCTTCCAGTGTATCTTCACCGTGGCTCCAAATTAGGAATGTGTCATCCACATATTGGAACCAGATGGTGGGTGCAAAGGGTGCCTCATCCAGAGCTTGTTTTTCTAAATGTTCCTTGTAAAAATTTGCTATTATTGTCTGTTCATTGTCTGTTCATAGAAGTCATTATCCCACTGAACGTAGCTGGTCATTAGGCAATGTTGGAATAGGGCCTGGCATCCAGAGGGAAGGCGTTCCACAGTCTGGGAGCAGCAACAAAGAACACCTTCTCCCATTTCCCCTACAATTGCACCCAGGAGGGTGGTGGGACCAAGGATAAAGACTCCTCCAATGTCCCTAACTCCTGAGCTAGCTCATTAAGGGAGAAATGGTTTCTGAGATAGCTTGGATAGGTTTATATTATACAGTAGTATACAATAAAGTACATGGAATAGCTTTTTCTAATTGGAAGAAGTCCTGCCCACCCTTAAAAATAAAATAAAATAAAATAAAAATCAGCAAATCATAACAAATGCTGATGTTATTGTAATAGAAATAGAAATAGAAATAGAAATAGAATACTTTTTATTGGCCAAGTGTGGTTGGACACACCCAGAATTTGTTTTGGTAAAATATGCTCTCTCTCTATAAAAGGAAATTTAAGAATCATATAGTTAACAATAAAAACACAGTACAACACTACAATATAACCTATTATTTAAAAAGAAGAAAAGTAAAAATTAATTATTCAACAGTTTGATAGCACTTGGAAAGGAACTATCTTTATATCTAGTTGTCCTAGTATGCAATGCCCTAAAAATGTCGCCCTGAGGGTAACAATTGAAACAGATTATGTCCAGGATGTGTGGAATCTGTATATATTTTCATTGCCCTCTTTTTAGCTCATGTGGTATACAATTCCACAATAGATGGCAAATTAGTAGCAATAATTTTTTCTGCAGTTCCAATTATCCTTTGAAGTCTATATCTGTCATGCTTAGTCGCAGAACTAAACCAGACAGTTATAGAGGAACAGATAATAGATTCAATAACACCTCTATAGAATTGAATCAACAGTTCTTTTGGCAGTCTGAACTTCCTAAGTTGACGCAGAAAAAACATTCTTTGTTGTGCTTTCTTAATAATACTTTCAATATTAGATGACCATTTTAAATCTTGAGATATAATAGTACCTAAAAATTTAAAGGAGTCCACTATCAACACTTATTTGATATCATAAGAGGTGGCTGTATAGAAAGAGTCCTCCTAAAATCCACCACCATTTCAACAGTTTTGCATGTATTTAATTCAAGATTATTTTGAGTGCACCATAAAACTAGTTGTTCAATCTCTTGCCTATAGGCAGATTCATCATTGTCTTGAATGAGGCCAATCACTGTAGTGTCATCTGCAAACTTCACTATTTTAACAGAGGAATACTTTGAGGTACAATCATTAGTATATAAGGAAAACAGAAATGGAGAAAGCACACAGCCCTGAGGGGCTCCTATGCTAACCTTGCTAATATCTGATATAATTTTACCTAACTTCACCTGCTGCTTTCTGTCTGTTAGGAAGCTTACAATCCATTTACAAATGTGATCAGGTACAGCCAGCTGTTTTAATTTTAGTCATAAGGGTATCCGGAATAATTGTGTTAAATGCAGAACTAAAATCAACAAAAAGAACCCTTGCATAAGATTTTGGAGATTCAAGATGTTGCAATATATAATGTAAGGACATATTAATAGCATCATCTATTGATCTATTTGCATGATAAGCAAATTGCAATGGATCTAATGACAAATCCGTGATAGATTTCAGGTGAGCCAACACTAGTCTCTCAAAAGTTTTCATGACCACAGAACTTAAGGCAACTGATCTACAATCATTCAATTCCTTGACAAAAGATTATTTTGGTACTGGAATAATCAATGAATGTTTGAAGCAAGAAGGAACATAACACATCTCCAGTGATCTATTAAAGATGCGGGTAAAAATAGGAGCCAGTTGTTCAGCACAAACTCTTAAACAAGAAGAAGTGATTTTATCTGGACCTGGTGCTTTTCTTAACTGCTCAGTGTAAAACAGACTTTGCACCTCCTTCTCTGTGATCACCAAAGATGGAGGACCCGATGACATGGGATAAATTTCCACTGGCTCAGTTGTTGTTAAATCTGAGATGGAAATTGCAGGAATAGATGGCTGCAGTTTCCTCTCAAACCTGCAGTAAAACATATTCAAGTCATTCACCAGTTGATGATTTCCTTCAACATGGAGAGGGGTTTTATTATGACCAGTAATGGTTTTAAGAGTTTTCCACATATTTGCTGATTCATTTGTTGAAAACTGGTTCTTTAACTTTTCAGTGTAGTTCCTTTTTGCTGCTCTAATTTCTCTGGTCAATATATTCCTAGCCTGATTATACAATGTTCTATCACCATTTTTATAGGCTTCTTCTTTTGCATGACATAGCTGTTTGAGTTTAGTTGTAAACCACGGTTTGTTATTACTGTAAATTTTCACATTCCTAGATGGCACACATAAGTCCTCACAAAAGCTGACATATGATGTTATAGTGCCTGTGAGCTCATCCAAATCAGCAGAAGTGTTTTCAAATAGGTCCCAATCAGTGCAGTCAAAACATGCTTGCAACTTTAACTTTGCTTCCTCAGTCCAAGTTTTCACTGTTTTAATTGTTGGTTTAAAAGTTTTAAGCTTTTGTTTGTAAACAGGTACAAGGTGAATCATGCAGTGATCAGAATGTCCCACAGCTGAGCGTGATAAAGAGCGATAAGCATCCTTTAAAGTTGTATAACAATGATCCAAAATATTTTCCCCTCTAGTAGGGCATTTAACATGCTGGAAGAACTTTGGTAACTCCTTCCTTAAATCAGCTTGTTTAAAATCACCTAAAATAATTTTAAAAGCATCAGGATATGTATTTTCGGCCCATATAATTTGACTAGTTAAAATACTTAATGCATTTGTCACAGAAACATCAGGAGGGATATATACTGCAACCACCAAAAATGTAGAAAATTCCTGTGGGGAATAAAAGGGGTTGCAGATAATGATTAATGTTTCTAAGTCCACATTGCAAAATTTCTTTAAGGTGGTTATTTCTTTAGACCAACGATTATTGATATATAAGCACAATCCTCTGCCCTTCTGTTTCCCAGATGTATCAACAATTCTATCCACTCGTTGAATTTGAAACCCTGGAATATGTACAAAGTTTTCAGGGATTAAGTCACTCAGCCATGATTCTGTAAAACAAATCAGTGCTGCATTCGAGAAGTCTTTGTTATATCTATTCAAAAGGAGTATTTCCTCCATTTTGTTGGCTAGTGAGCATACATTCGATAGTAGAATTGAAGGGAGAGGGGACTTCAAACCATTTTTCCTCAGACGATTCAGAGCCCCTGCCCTCTTACCCCTCCTTCTCCTTCTCCTTCTTCTCCAACTCCGACCTCGACCTTCATTGCTGATAACCCAGGGATTTACAGCTCTCAGGAATTCCCCTTCATTAACAAGCAGTGGAGGAGGCAAGAGAGGCAAAGCTTCTGGTAGCTGTTCCTCATAATGTTGACAAATGCTTAGCAGGTCATTTCTGGTATAAAAAATCTGATGAAATGCACAAGGAACAGCAAAGCAGAGTAGATAAAAAAGATAAAAAGAAAAAGTCGAGGAGCATGTTACCAAGGCTGCCGTCCGCGGCGCCATCTTAGAGGAATTTAAGAGAATGCCTTCTACACAGTTAAGGAAAAGCCTTTGATCTTAAGCCAAATGTCACCATATTTCTGCAAATGGAAATAGAAAGTGTCTTCACATACTGCATTACAGTCTGGTATGCTGGTTTGACAGCCGCGGACAGAAAGACTTTACAGAGGGTAGTGAACACAGCACAAAACATCATGGGCTGTCCCCTGAGTCCACTGGATGACATCGCCAGAGACCGCCATCTTAGGAGAGCAAGGAAAATCATCAGGGATGATACACACCCCGGTCAGTACTTCTTTACTCTCCTATCCTCAGGGAAGAGATACAGAAGTATAGCAAGCCATACCAACAGGCTAAAAAAATAGTTTTTATCTGTGGGCTGTTAGACTGTTGAATGAGACGTGATAACTCATGATAGACTCGTTGGGCTGGCGAGTTGTGCAGCAAGCACACAGAGTGAAATGAAATTGAGTGCTTTTTTAGTGGGATGGTGTTTGTTTGGGGGGGGAGGGAGGGAGCCTCAGCCAATTTCACTGTACACTGGTTGTACACTGACAATAAAGGTTGTTGTTGTTGTTGTTGTTGTTGTTATTATTATTATTATTATTATTATTATTATTATTATTATTATTATTATTATTATTATTATTATTATTATTATTATTATTATTAAATATACAGAGTGGATAGCTGTGGTCCTCCAGATCTTTCAGGATTGTAGATCCCATAATTCCTTACCAGTTACTCTGAGCTTGGTTTTCTGGCTTGCTCTCATGGGAACTTGGGATCAGAAATATCTAGAGGGCCACGGTTTTCATTTAAACCACAGTTTTCCAGTTCAACTACCATTATGGAAGATATGTTGGGTTGGATTCAGGATTAACCCTCTTTAATATCATAGCTGTGATCTTGGGGAGAGGGGGAGGGAAGGAAATCTGGCAGAAGCATTTTCCAGGAGTGAAACTTATCAGTCCATGGAACAGATATACCAGTAGAAATCCTTGCTACCCCCAGCCACTTTTGGGACAAACTGAGTGTTGCCATCCAAAACATTCAAAAGTCTCATCCATCCTGATTTCCTCTGTGATATCATTATTTGTACCATTGTGTTAAGACAGTCATGTATCATCCATTGGTGGGTGGTTGCCTCAGTGTCAGTAGGACACTGAGTCCAAACTCTGTAGAAACTTTGTCAAGGTGTGGAACCCTATTTTCCAAATTGGTCTAATACCTTGAATAACTACTTTAAGGTTCGAGTTAACACCCAGATTTGCTTATGTTTTTCAAGAGGGTGCCATAGAGCTGTCCAGGAGAGAATTCTAAATACCTTATCAAAGTATAAATCCCAGGATTGTATAGGATGGGACCAGGGCACTTAGAGCTATCAATGTGCATTGATGCTGCATCCAAAGTATCAAGCAAGTGGAGAGGCACAAACAGAAGTTGAAGACAGACACTCATGCATTTTAATGGGGTGACTCTACAGGCAGGTCACCTTGTGTCTGCACACCCCTGTGGGGGAAGAGTGAAATGGAGAGATTCAGAATGGGGAGACACCATTCAATAGGACAGTTTATCAACAAATACCTGCTCATGGGAACTCTCTGCTGTATTTGCCACCCACCACTCAATGCCACCCCCTTATTTTTCTTTACCATGATGGCACAGCTTTTCAAGCAAGGAGGGATGTTCACCACGTTCACTCCACCATCATGGAGATCATTAGCAAGGTGAGTGACCAAGTGAAACCAGTGGTCCTGATGTAGATTTTCAGTTTTGGACTGTTGCTGTTGTTGTTCTAGCAGGGCTCCTATATCTGAAAACAGCTTCACAGACAGTAACTTAACAGCTGCAGCCATGCCAGCCATGCACAGCATAGGGAGATAAGTAGTGGGGAAGCTGCATCTGTTGCCAATCTGTCTGTTGCGTTGCTTTCCGAGATGCTGACGACGAGCAACCAGGCTGCTGAACCCATTCCTTGGTGTTTCTTTTCAAGCTTACTTCATGAGCCATGTGTTCTGATAAAGACTGCATCTGCTATGTCTCTATTTACAGAGTGATAAACCAAACAAGTTTTACAGCTGGCACCCATCCTTAAGATGGCACCAGCTCAAAAAGCAAAGGAAAGTGTGCTGCTTATATACCGCCCCATAGTGCTTAAACCACTCTATGGGTGGTTTACAAGTAATTTTGCAGGCTACACATTGTCCTCTCACACACACCTCCAGCAAGCTGGATACTATTTTACTTACCTCGGAAGGATGGAAGGCTGAGTGAACCTTGAGTTTGCGACCTGGAATTGAACTCCAGGTCGTGAGCACAGTTACAGCTGCAGTTCAGCAGTTTAGCCACTGTGCCACAAGGCTCAGGACAGTTACCTCTGTTTCTTGTCTGCCATGTCGAAAACATTTAGCCATCTCAAGAGATTCACTGCCAAAATGCCCCTGCCATCCAAGGTAAGCAAAGGGGCAACTAGAGGGCTAACCAAAAATGTTTTGATTCTTTCAGCCATTTAAATATGGTTTTACCACATTGATTGATTGCAAACTACCCTAAAATCTTTGACACAGAACTCTTTTAAACAGAGAAACAATATTTCTGAATGCTTTTCTGGATGTGCCATTTTCAGATCCAGCATGTCTAAGAGCTGGATTTCCAAATTATCCATTTTTAACTTAAAAACAATGTAAGCTCAATGAATCATTCTTCAGAACATGGCTTTTGACAGGGGTGCATTTCTGCCCAAACACTCATGGGACTCAAAGCTGAATCCTCTCATTGGATATGACATAAAGAAATGTTATTTACAGATGCATCATTTATATGACTAAGTGTGCAGGGTTTTATTGCCACTGAAACTTTCCCTATTTTGCTTCAATGTTATTTTTTCATGTCAAGATATTACTCATATCAGATTTAAAATGTTGGGACTTCACTGTGGTTTGGAGTGCATTTTGGCAGCCAAAATTCACCCAATGTTGCAAAGAAATTGTTCCAGTGGTCTTTCCATCTTCAAATAAATCTTGTACTGAAATCATGAAGACCAATCACTAAACAAAGCAAGCTGATTTGCATAATTCCAAAGGCAAGAGAAAAATCCTGCTATGACACTCGGATGTTTTCATTAGTTGAGAATTTTTCTGTGAGTCACGATCTATGTCTAACATATGTTTCTGGCCTCAAAATATATTGCAGTTGTCATAAAAATCCAGCTGATCATATCATAGCATGTAATGATTTGCTGCTTAAAATTTATATTGTATTCAATTTTATAATACGAAGGCCTTTTTTTCTCACACACATTAAAATATTTTCCATGAAAAATATTTTTAATAATCTAAAAGAAGCTTCCCAGACACTCACTTATATTTCTCACTTGCTGCATTTTGTTGGCAACATTGGTCCAAAAGGGAAAAACAAACACATCCCATTTCCCTGCTTTATTTTACTAAACTGCTATAAATTCGTGAAATTTACAGCATCCTTTTTAAAATCAGTAAATGTCTTTCTAGGCAGCACAGATATAAAAGATCCCGACACTTGCAGAAGAAAAAGGAGAGCAGGGAGAGAAGACACACCAAAAGGAACTTTTCAAGATCAGCGCTTAACATAAAAATTTCATCACAATCTTTTATCATCTTGCAACGGTTGCAGAAAGGGCCCGAACGCGCGCCACCTTTAACTTCCTTAAAGTCGCCTATTTTACCTTCAAATCTGATGAAGTGTCAAAGTCATTTACCGGTAATGAGTTCTGCTGCAAATTTTATTTTGCTTGGAATTTAATTAATGGGCCAAAGACTTTCCATTGTGATTTGAGCAAATGAATAATAAATCAAGAAAGGAGATTTGTCAGGGATGGAACATCTGTTTCTTACAAGCGTTACAACATGACTACAGCTTGGCTGTGCATTACCAGCATAAAGACAGTAGGAGTTCTCTCCTCTCTGGCTCTCTTCATTTATTGCTCCACTGAAGGTGAACAGAGAGCACTCTAATGGGCCTCTGGTGTTAATAAAACTTTTCGCTTCTCCAGTTCTGCCATCGCCCCCTTCCCTTTTGGGTGCGACTGTCCTTAGTCCATGGTTTGTTGGTCAACGTCAGGATTCTGCAGTGTCAGTGCTTTATGAGATGATTAATAACAGAAAGACAAATTCATAAGCAGAAACAATATGAAATTACCATCATATTAGTGTTAACTGTCATGCTTTTTTATTTTTGGAGGGAGGGGGCTGTAAATGAGATAGTGATTGAAGTTAAGTACTTTGACTTGCCCTGTCAAAAGCAAAAGTAGGTCACCGAACCTGTTGTGCTGCAGGTAGTTAACCGATAAAAGGGCGACATAGCTCAGTTTAGCCCCTTTTTATTAGTATTATGGATTTTTTTAAAAAAAGAATATCGTCATGAGTGTTGTCGGTACAATTAAGGCAAAATTAGAGTTCCGTGCACTCAAGGTTTTACATGTTTAAAACGGGAGGGGAGCAAATCATGGGGGAAAGGTGCTACAGTTTTTTCTGCTGCGTTCATTGTCGCAAACCCTCCCTACCCACCACCAACAGCCCCTTTTGCTCCTGTTCACCAAGTTGATTTTTTTAAGTGCCCACCAGGTAGGAATAAATTGCCTTGTGAAAATCTGCATGGCAGGTTTCATGAGAGTCCCAGTGTAGTGGTTGTAATATATGCAGAACATTAATGACTGCTAACGATATGCAGAAATAACACAAGGTCTAACATGCAGCGTTTCTCAATAGGCAAGAAGGAATCTATGTTGAAGAGAAACATATGTACCATTACAATCCGTTGCTGTGTTTTCTCCCTTTACCCTTCCATAACGCACACATCTGAAGCTTTTCAGTTATTTTGTAGCACAACCAATTAAAAATGTAACTGGATACAGGCACTGTACCGGTGCAAGGGACCAGAAATCCCAAGTGATAAATGATACGTTACACAAACAGTGCCAGCCTGTAGTAAGCCAGCTGCCTACATACAATATTGCCCAGGCCTTAGGACTGCTTTCAGAATCAACCCTCTCAGCACCATTAATCTCTTGGGGACAGCAGCTAGCAAGGAGAGAGAGAGAGAGAGAGAGTCTTCTCAGTGGTGGCCCTTCAGTTACAGAATGCAGTCCTCAGAGAGCTTTGCTTGATGCTTAATCTGCTGTATTAAATCCTTCCGATTTTGGAGCCCCATGGCGCAGTGGTTAAATGCCTGTACTGCAGCTAAAACTGTGCTCACGACCTGGGGTTCAATCCCAGGTAGCAGGTTCGTGGTTGACTCAGCCTTCCATCCTTCTGAGGTTGGTAAAATAAGTACCCAGCTTGCTGGGGAGGGTGGGCAATGTGTAGCCTTGCATACTGTAATTAAACTGTAAACCACCCAGAGACTATATAAACATAACACTTTGCTTTTGCTTTGCTTTGCTTTTTCTCTTGGATTGTAAATATCCTCAGAGGCAAGAATTGGCGATGCCATAATTTTTCTCAACTGCTTCTGTTGATCCTAAGAATGAATTAAAAAATTAAAAACCCAATACCAAATCAAACCATAACGACTGCTGACCTGTTTCTTTATTTCACATGCCAGTGTTAAGCCCTCTGTGTGTGTGTGTGTGTGTGTGTGTGTGTGTGTGTGTGTGTGTGTGTGTGTGTGTGTGTGTGTGTGTGTGTGTGTGTGTGTGTGTGTGTGTGTGCGTGCGCGCGTGTGTGTGCACGTGAGTGCCTTTACTAACAAATAATGAATCTTTTTGTGCTTGTTATGTGCTTAAGAAAGCTTTTTCTTCTTCCTCTTGACAGATGAAAGGAACCTCGCAAGATATCTGTCAAGATTCTCAGTCATCCAGGTGAGGTTGCATGCATGTCACTCCAGTCATTGGAAACTTGTTCACATTTCATTATTTTAAACATGGTGTTTCCCCCTAGATGTGAAGAATCAGGGGAAATGATCAATAATGGCAAAATCAGATATATGAACTATAATAAATAAATTACTTGTCCTTGTCAGCTCAGGTGCCCTGACACCACAGGAAATTTCATCCAGGTGCCTGATAGTCTTTTAAGGTTCTCCAAAAGTTGAGTCATGGCAACTGGACTTCTTTTCTTGTGAGAGTGAAACATTTCACTACTCATCCAAGTACCTGAGCTGACAAGGACAAGCAATTTATTTATTATAGTATAGTATACTATAGTTCAGTGATGGTGAACCTATGGCACGGGTGCCAAAGGTGGCACTCGGAGCCCTTTCTGTGGGCACCTGACATCGCCCCTTCATAGCCACCTGTGTACAGGTTAAATTACTGTATTGGCACTTTGCAAAAAAATTAGTGGGTTTTGAACTGCAGTTTGGGCACTCAGTCTCTAAAAGGTTCACCATCACTGGTATAGTTCATATATCTGATTTTGCCATTATTGATCATTTCCCCTGATTCTTCACATCTAGGGGGAAATACCATTTTTAAAATAATGAAATGTGAACAAGTTTCCACTGACTGGAGTGACATGGTGGGTAAGCAAACATGCAGTTTGTACCCAGGCAATCCTGTTGAGCTTTCGTTTGAACTAATAATTTTCTAGACAATAACTGTAGAGTTTCATCATGCTTTCCCATTTGCTAGATCAAAGTGATACATACTATCCCAAGTAACTGTGTCCCTGCTGATATTTTCCCCTGCAATTCCCATGATTCCTCACCAATTTACTATTTCCTGCGCTAATAGTAAAGATGGACACACACATCCTTCAATATGGGAAGCATGGTCAAATTTGATCATGCCTGGGCACAAAATGCATGCTTACTCACCATGGGTATCCATGAACCATTTTGTACCTTCCAGGACTCAATTTGTACTGCAACACCACTTCCAGTAAAATCTCAGAAATAATTTGCAAAGATACAACGGGGCAGCACACCTTAGAATTAGAAGAAAAGCTCTTCCCAAGGCTTCTCGAAATATAATACTTCCCAAAACAATTAGTTGAACTGAGACCATGGATTCCGACCCTGGCATAAGGCATGCAGCCAGATAAGAGTTGAACAGGAGTGTAGGTTTTCTGATTGAAGCAAAACAGGTAGAGGAGCCATATAGCCATCTCTAGAGATGGGCACAAAACGAACATTTTTTCATTCCCATTACTCGTTATTCATTCCATTATGTAACGAAACGACTAACGAAAATTGTGATGAAAATGGAACAAAATGAACAGAACCATGAAAATTGGGTTCGTTACATTTCATTTTCGTTAATGGCAACGCGCAATGAAATGAGCTGTTTTAAATGTTAAAAAAATGCCCTGGACATCCATAAAAATGCAGCAATAATTATTTATACTGTCTGATAATACCTACCGGGGGGGTTGGGGTCCTTACAATGTGCATTTATGTCTTTTCTCAGATCGCTGTATTTTTTTCCTTTAGGGGGAGTTAGGGGACATCGACCCAAAATGGCTCCCAGATGCCTAATATTGATTTCTTGGGTATTAAAATGCCCTGGACATCCATAAAAATGCAGCGATAATGTGATAATTATTTGAAATTACTACCTACCAGGGGGTTGGGGTCCTTAAAACATTTGTTTTTGTCTTCTCCCATCGCGATGTATTTTTCTTTTCCCTTTAAGGATGACAAAATGGATGTTGCCACTCCAGCCACAAAATGGAGGCAAGCCATGTGATGGGATCATGTAAATTCTTGGACAACTTCAACCAATAGCATGCCCAGGTGGCAGACTGGGCAGGTCTCGCAGCCACAGAGGGGATAAAAAGCTCTGGCAGCCCCCGTCCTCCTTGCAGTCTCCGGTGGGAGTTAGGGTGGGATTGCTGTGTCTGCAACTCTAGCTTCAGTCCTGCAGCCTCCCTGTGCATGTGTGTGCGTACCTCTCAGTGAGTACCCTCCCCTTCCCCACAGTGCAGTCACTCTGCGGCTGCCTTGCACCCTGGGCAACGCCCACCGCTGCCTTTGCAGCCTCCCTGCGTACCTAGTCTATACTGTGTCTCTGCCAGCCTCAATTTTTTTTAGTGTTTTCCCTCTTGTCTGGGGCGTTGGGGGACGTCCATGCACAGAAATGCTTTAAAATCACACAAAAAGCGGGTAGAAATGAAAAATGAAAAAATGAAAAATGAAAACAATTTTTCCCAAAAATTCACAAAAAACGGAAACGAACTGAAACGGACCTCTCAATGAAAAACGAAAAACTGAAATGCCATTTTTTTTATTCTTGCCCATCTCTAGCCATCACCAAAGCAAAATACAAAAGTAGAGCAGGTGATACCCTTAGGCTACTAGAAAAATAACAAAACAGTTGCTAATATTTTGAGGCCATTAGCCTCAAAGAGCCACATGGAGAGAGGTGTGTGAAAGTAAATGAGCTGTGACATGTTCTTTGAAAGAATAAAAGCACCACCCTTTACCTCAGATGCAGCCTCAGAACATCTAAGCTGCAGGCTTCAACTAAGAAACTACCTGGCATATTTTCCATCTTGCCAATAGCTTATGGCAACTCCATCTTTTGCCATGTTTTAACCTGTTGGTACAGCTCTGGGGAAGAGGGTTTTGCCCTCAAAATATTAGCAACCTTTTTGTTATTTTTCTAGTAGCCTAAAGGTATCACCTGTTCTACTTTTGTATTAGGTTTGGAGACAGAGAAAGGAACATGATCACACTCAACTTTCCTATCTTTGAAAGAAAGCAAAAGGGGGGGGGATTGCGCCATGTGGCCATCACAAAGCACAAATCCAAAACTAGGCAGCAGCCTAGTTTTGAAAGAAAGCAGTCACATTGTTGGCAAAAGAGAGGGAATTCCCTAGATCTGAACTGGGACAGCAAACACCACAAAAAGAAAATCCTATATCTGGAAGAAATATTTCCCCATAACCAATCTCTCTCACTTTTTTTTTGACAGAAACAGTGGAGGAGGAACATGAAATAGTTGTTTGCAAGGAATGGAATTGCATTTCGTCCACCCCGTAGGATGGATTTTATGGGTTACATACTTTGGAGGGCAGAGAATGGCAGCACATTTCCCTCAACAAGGTAGCAGGGGGCTTTCCTTTCTATTGTTAAACAGGTTAACAGGAGTGAGGGTTGTACCTTTGCAACCCTTGTTGTTTACCATCCAATCTACTGACTTCTCCCTCTTGAATGTGGGCAGACAGTAATTCCCATCTAAGGCTGACAATGGATTGTTGTTGGTTTTTTTTGGGGGGGGAGTTTTGGATGGCATTTTTCTTAACGGACTACATAAGTTGCCCTGTGTAATTCACTGGATCCATTTTATGATTCTACAGGAGAGGAAATTATATGGTAATGAAAAGCTTGAAATATTAATTAAGTGTATCATGAAGTTTCAGAAAGGACAAATACTGTATGTAGATTCCCCAAACTGTCATTTTAAATAATATTTTATTTTAACGATTTCTTTGGAGCCATCGTTTTAAAAGGAAGCTGGCACTGGCCAAACTGTTATTCTTTGCTTTGCCCCTCCATTGTTGTACAGTCTGCACTTTTTCTGCTGAAGCACAGCAGCATCTGTGGGTGAAAGCCAGACATATGTCTGGCTACCACAGTGAACTCTCAGCCTGGCAGGGATAAAGCCATACTTATTCCAGGTCCATATTTTTCATTCTCATTTTAACTGTTACAAACACTCTCCCAGTGCAGAAGAACAACAGGGCTAAACTCAGATTTATGTGTCAATTAAGAGGTGTTCTCCTGTCCAAGACTTGCGCGTTTCTCAATTATTACCTTATGGGCTGTCGGAGTGGCTTCACAGGGGACACAGCACTGTATACGTTTTTAAGCATGAAGACCGAGTGGAGAAGACGAGTGATAGATAAACCCCTAAATATAGATCAGTATGTATTTAATGGTGTAAGATAATGGAGATAGCATGCAAAAGAATAATTGCTCTGCAGCGTAAGCTGAGTAGTAGTAAAGAAGGGTGGCTGTGTATAATTCAAAATTCTGAAGTGTTTTCAACAAGTTTAACTGCTATGAATGAAATTGTTAATATGGTCACTGTAACAAAATACATTACATACTAGGATACAATTTTTTGAAATCCCCTCTGATTTATGAATGAGTGGACTTCAACATAAGAGATGGGGATGGATAAAAAAACAAATTGTGATATTCAGCAAATACCGCTGAGTTGTTAAACATTCATCCCTTCATATTTGCCAGATCTGGAGATCCAAACAAATGCAAAGGGACAGATCTTTACCTGTTTTTAATCATTGCATTTGTTTCAATAGGCAGAGAGGGAAAGCTAACCTTCCCTCTCTGCCTATGGAACAAACAGCCCCCTTCCTCCTTCCCACTGCCCCTTTTGCCTCCTTACCTTTGCTGGTGGTGCTACTGGTGCCACCAGTGCAGGGGCCTCTGCCGCTGCCACCGCCACCATCTTTGCAAAGATGGAACAGGGAAGCTGTGCCTTTCCTTTGCTCTATGTTACATTTGTGTCTTGTTGCTTCTTGTTTCCCTATATTTATATTTTCTCAGTTGTTCATATTTCCCTTCAGCAGTAAACAACTGAATTTTTCTGATCCCTATAAACAGATTTTTTTTTCCAATGACAATCTCCATTGGTTTTACCAAGATGGCAAAATATAAGTCTTGTCACTTACAAGGCTGGCAAATTGCCCCCATAGCAGATGACAGCTCCCTCAGGTTTTCTTCTTTTTTTCTTTTTTGTTGTGGAGGGGCGACTCTTGTACAAGACAGGGATAATATTGGACCTGACGCTCACTATGGAATCCCAGGTGGTGTCAGTGGTCTGCACCATATACCTCCATCTACATGTTGTAAGATCAGCTGAGGAAGACCTGGAACCCAATGGGTTATCAGCAGCCAAAGGAAATGCAGAGCCATTAGCTGGACCATCAACATCTCTGGCACCTGCCTCTGATGGGGATTCACCACCAGATTCTCCCCCTCCCTTCACCAAGGTCAGGGACAAGCTTCGGCAACAACTCACAACACAGAGAGATCAACCATATATGCATGCATCCTGCAGGCATCTCTGGTCAAGGAGCCCTGAGGTTTAACAGAATGGGTCACCTCAGAAGCAGAGTAATTACTATGTCCATATAACTTCCACACTGTTATCTGGGAATTCATGGAAACAACAAGTCATCTCCATGGCTTGCATTCATCCTTCTTACTGATTCCAGATCCTGAGTGACTGATATTTATTTCCATCTGTGTTTTGGTCATCCATGTGGCCATCAGTCATCAATTTTCAGGTGGCATGCAGACTGGGCAGTGGTGGAAACTACTGCTTTGCAGACATGTCCATACCAGCAGAACCAGCCTTTTCTCATCCTTTCTGTTACCAATACCACACTTAGTTTCTGTCTGGTAGCATCATTTGTGACATGGTTAGTAGGGAGTAGAGATGGGCATGAAACGGAAAAAAAATTGTTCCATTATTTGTTACATAACGAAATGAATAACAAAAATTGTGATGAAATTGGAACAAACTCAACAAAACCACAAAAATTAGGTTCGTTATGTTTCGTTTTTGTTA
Source organism: Phrynocephalus forsythii (assembly GCA_029282475.1). Classification (NCBI taxonomy): domain Eukaryota; kingdom Metazoa; phylum Chordata; class Lepidosauria; order Squamata; family Agamidae; genus Phrynocephalus; species Phrynocephalus forsythii. The sequence continues at coordinate 112,713,053 of JAPFRF010000002.1, forward strand.
ATGGCGACACGCAATGAAATGAGATGTTTTTAAATGTTAAAAAAACGTCCTGAATATCCATAAAAACCCAGCGATAATTATTTATTCTGCCTGATAATACCTACCAGGTGGTTTGGGGTCCTTAAAACATGCATTTATGTCTTTTCTCAGATCGCTGTATTTTTTTCTTTTAAGGGGAGTTAGGGGACATCGAACCAAAATGGCTCCTAGATGCCTAATATTGATTTCAGGTATTAAAATGCCCTGGACATCCGTAAAAACGCAGCAATAATTATTTGAAATTATTACCTACCAGGGAGTTGCAGTCCTTAAAACGTTTGTTTTTGTCTTTCTCCCATTGTGATGTATTTTCTCTTTTGTCTTTAAGGATGACACAAAATGGATTCCAGCCACAAAATGGATGCAAGCCATGTGATGGGATCATGTAAATTCTTGGACAATTTCAACCAATAGCATGCCCAGGCTGCAGACTGGGTAGGTGTGGCAGCCACAGAGGGCATTAAAAAGCTTTGGCAGCCTCGTCCTCCTTGCAGTCTGTGGTGGGAGTTAGGGTGGGATTCCTGTCTCTGCGACTCATTACTTTAGGCCAGGCAGGCAGGTGTGTGTCTCTGTGTTCCTGCTGGCTGCAGCCTGGCTTTTAGGGGAGAGAAAGAAGAGATTTCTCTTGCAGCCTCCCTGTGTGCATGCGTACCACTTGGTGAGTACCCTCCCCTGCCCCGCAGTGCAGTCACTCTGCAGCTGCCTTACGCCCTGGGCAATGCCCGCCGCTGCCTTTGCAGCCTCCCTACGTACCTAGTCTATACTGTGTCTCTGCCAGCATCATTTTTTAGTGTTTTCCCTCTGGTCTGGGGCATTGGGGGATGCCCGCGCACGGAAATGCTTTAAATCGCGCAAAAAGCAGGTAAAAATGAAAAACAAAAAAACAAAAAACAAAAAACAAAACAATTTTTTTCAAAAAATTCACGAAAAACAAAAATGAACCAAAACGGGACCCACAACAAAAAATGAAAAACCAAAACAAAAGTGCCCATCTCTAGTAGGGAGATACCCAATGGAGCATATGCATTTCCATGGCACAGAAGTGGCTCTCTACACCCATTGGTGCTGCCCAGTGTTCTTTGCCAGACTGTGCAACAGGGCAGACAATCATCTTGTAAATCATGAATGGGAGATGGATTGGCATTAATCTGTTACAAAAAGCACTGGTGAGTTCTTTCATTCTTGTTCATACATTACCACTGATGCCACTATTGCTTTGGAGATGGGAGCTAAGATATCGGAAAATGTCCATCTTCTTTAGGTTTTATCCATTTATTTGCATTCTGTAGGTGGTAAGAATCTCTAGGTATTCAGTTTTCTTGATGAGTGGTTCTGGTACCCCATGGTTACTGAGGGTGAGAACTACTCATCCACCCTCTGTAACTGTCAGCCATTAAAAAGATTTGTATTGAAAAGCAATGTGGTTGCAAATTTGCCTTGTATCCCAACTTGGTTGGAGAGCTGGCTGATTATTTCAATGTAACTTTTAGTACCAACTGCTGTTCAACTGTTTGCATTTTCAATTTTTGACCTCTCTGTATTTCACAACTTGAAATATTTAGGCCTTTTCTTTGTACTACAGGAAGAGTCATTTTCCATTATTTTCTAATATCATTACTGGTTTCAATCCATATTTCATCTGGTTCATAATCAACTGAGAGCCTTTTCACATGACCCCTAAGATCCGCTGGCCACTTAAATTCGGACCAGAGATCTTGGGGGTTCGTTGCTCTTCCTGCGTTCCCACCCCTCCGCACATCCTTGCTCCTGTCTGCGTGAGGGGAGGGAGGAAAAAAAGGGAGAAAAGAATGCAGGCTCACCTCCATGTGCCGGTCGAAGCCACCCCGAGCCTGTCGTCATCCTGATTGCTGTCTCTTAAAGGGCGGGGGGCAAAAAAAAAACAAACCAGAAGCGAGGAGAGCCTGGCACTCACTAGGTTACATCCACATCAGGGATTTTCACCCCTGGAGAGCAGGTACCTGAAAAGTGTGCTGGGACGCGCTTAGGTGGGCGTGGTCGCACTTAATTTTCTGTAAACTCCGGAGCTGGTGGGGAAACAATTTTAAGCTCCGGAGCTGGGAGCCATTTCCCGCGGAGTTTAGGGGTCGCGTGAAAAGGCCCTGAGTTTAGTATTACAAATCTCTTCCTTCTGTGGATTTTAAATTCATCAGTAAGAATATCTAAATTATATTTTAGCACTAGGATTCTTTCGGTGTTCTTCAGCTTTACTCTAATGTTAGATAATATTAACAGTTCATGATCAGTATCACAGTCTGTTCCTTGTCTTGTTTCAGGAGAGAGAATACAGCTTCTCCATCTCCTGTTTCCAATCATGTAGTCTATTTTATATCGTCATTGTCCATTTGGTGATGTAAATGTGTATAGTTGTCTGTTCAGATGCTTGAAACATGTATTAATGACAAACAGATTGTTGGCTTTGCAGAGTTATGAGTCATTTTCCTGCTCTGTTTCTAATATCTAGGGCAAATTCTCCTACAACATTTGGTTCTACTTTGCTTCCCTCTTTTGCATTACAGTCATCTATGATTATCAGCATGTCTTGGTTTTGTGTGTGATCAATTTCTTCCTGGATAGTTGCAGAAGCACTTTTGATTTCTTCTTCAGCATCCATAGTTGGGACATAGATGTGAATGATAAAATACAATGCACACATATATCATGGAAATGTATTTTACATGTACTGCATGTACCTTGTTATACTTCCTTCTGTATCTTGAATTGTGCCATAATATCAGTTTATCCAAGGAAAAATGATCTTAGCCTGTGTAAATAAAACCATACAGTACTTTCCAGGCTGTGGGATGTAATAGTTCCATTGAGATCAATATTACTTAGAGCTGTACTGAAGAACTATGATGATTCTTTACTACATCCTTACAGAAGAAGGTAAACAAACTCGAAAATATCGAGGAAAAGACAGAGAAGGTAGTGAGTGTTGTGGAAAACAATTTCTATAGGAAGGTTGAAAGAACTACGTTGACCCAGTGATATGACAGAAACATGGAGACAGGCTTACACTTTTTAAATGCATAAAGCTCTCTGCTTTGAAGAAGAAGACAGAGATTTGTTCCCATTCATCTCAGAAGTCAAGAATAATCTTATTTTATCTATTTGCCTATTTGTTTTTATTTCATTTTAGAAGTAATTATTGATTTCCAAAACATGTCAACTCAGAGACAGATAGAGAGGTTGAAGCCCTATCAAGACACATAAGGAACAGTAAGGGGACTGGCTTTCAAGACAAGAGAAAAATAGTGAACAGTAAATGTAAACAGACATTTTAATGGAGTATGGTTCAGGCTGTTCTTCCTTTGTGGGTAGACTTGCTTGAACACTGGTGGCTTTTATCTCTTTTGGAAGTCAGTGAGCCAGAGTACTTGTTTACTTCCTTACTTCTAGCTCTTTGCTGCACTAATGGAGTTAAAGCAAGCCACTGTTTCTGTCATGGAGGAGATGCATTTCCAACAGATGCATCCTTTCTGGCCAATGAATGCACCTTGCTTGGTCAGCCCTTTGGTTTTTCCATGGGATGTAGAATGGTGTCATGGTTGGTGGCAGTGTCCAGAGCAATTTGTGAACCAGACAGGGAAATCTTGGGCATCAGCATCACTTATCCCAGTTATGAGCCATCGGTGGATGAAGTCAGAATGTGATTCCTAGCAAGCTTAAGTTGTTGGTGGGTGGGCTTGAATATTAGATTGACACACCATGATGTAAGAACAGATTAATAATGGAATAAATTGCCTAGTGGATAATCTCTTGGTGAACATTTTAAAGCAAGGACTGGACAATCATTGGTTGTGGATATGCACTAATTATAGATTTCATGTATCAGATGGCCAAATGATAAGGCATTCCAATTTAGATGATTATAGATGAGGATTTGAGGGGGTCAGTGGCTGAGGTTGGTCTACCAATAATCTTCCTGTGGGGACCACTCCACCATCCACAGCCCGGAAAAAGCACTTTTCTAGACTACTGCAATCTGTATAGCCACTAGTCATACGGGCTGGTAGGACCCTGAGAGTTGCAATCCACAAAACTAATCCCCAGACTGATATAGTCATATACAACCACTCAGTTTTCGCAGCCCTATATTATCCTATATTATCTCCATGAGTTTGTCTAAGGCACTGAAATGTATCCCATTAAAACCCCAATTATGCCAAAATTCTACTATCATGTCACCTGTGGATATAATGCAGATGACTATCTTGTGGGTCTGATATCAAACTCTCATATGGATATTAAATAAAAAAATCAATTGAGCATAAGTGTAAACATGAACAATAAAATAGTTCTTAAACCAGGGATGAACAAAGTTATGGGACTACTGCACATGAAAGCACATGGACTTTCAGACATTTCTGGTTTCATTTTCTGCAGTCGCCTTGTTCAAATTTGGTCATCTAAAGCAGTGGTTCCCAACCTTGGGTCTCCAGATGTTCTTGATCTACAACTCCCAGAAATCCTGGCCAGCACAGATAGTATTAAAGGCTTCTGGGAGTTTTAGTTGAAGAACATCTGGGGACCCAAGTTTGGGTACTACTAATCAATAGTAAAACGTCTCAGAAGTAGAAAATTCATGTGTAAATCTAGCAAAGTTGCACACCCTCCTTCAGAATACATGAGTCCAACAGGCTTCCCCAATCTGGCACCCACTAGATGTTTCATGGTGCAGCACCCATCATCCATAACCAACATAAGTAACAGTCTGCTTTGATGGGCATATAGTAGAAATTTTTGGAGGCCTCCACATTGGAAAAGGTAGGCATGCAAGAGCTTGATATTTATGCTGTTTCACGCCATCTAAGAAACAGCATTACCTTCTGCATGAAAATGAAAGGGGCTTATTCTAAGATAATGCTTGTCATGGGCAGTTTCTATATTTGTATTTTTAAATTACTTTGAAAATGCTGGATGATAACATGTTTTAAATAATCAAAAGGTTTTAATCAGCATATCCTACAGATTAACATATTATTTGCATTCTAATGGAGATATGTCCAGTTTGTGGAATGGCTTCCATTTGATTCTCTGGGGAAGCCATTTTGTAGACAACTTTGATAGCTGTCTGACCCTTGCGTGCTGAAACCAGGTTAATTTTTCAGTTCTGCTGCATATGGAGCGGGGGGGGGAGTAAATAATGATTCCCCAACATAATAACAATAACAACAGCCCTAAACAGCTACAGGGCATACTTTTTCAAATAGTCAAGCCAAGATTATCTGGGGAGAAAATGGAAAAACAGCAAATTAAAGGGTCTTAATTTTGTGGGTACAGTTATATACCAACTACAGGAGGGGGGTTGCATTAAAGAGAGAGGTGGGGCAAAACAGAACCATCCAATGTGATTTGGTATAAAATGCCTGAAAGCAAAGTGAGAATTATTTTTGTTCAAAATCCCCAAATCACCAGAGGCTTTTAAATCACCCCATTTAAACTGGAGGCAGGTGCGTTTTACTGTATTTTTCTCCAAACAGCCATTTGAAGACTAGGTTGCCTGTTTATGTTCTTTCCAATAAATGCAGTCCCTGGGCTATCTTTGCCATTTAGTAGAACTGAATTAACTGTGGAGAGTTCTGACACATGCAGAAGGTATCATATGATCATAGACAGTACCTTCTTACTCTGCCAGCCTTTTGCCTCCTATGAAGAGGTTACAAGAGGTTACGGCGTTCCCACCACAACTATTGTTTATTTGTATTTTACTAAAGCCTTCCAATGGCAATGGCTCCACCCCCTTCATCCTGCCAAACAACAAATCTTTTTGGCCCAGCACCAGTTTTCAAAAGGAGCTTTTGTTTCTGCTAAGGGTACTTATGTGCTGCCTGTTGCCACAAGCTTTGGGGCACCTCACAAATTTTTATGCATTTATGTTTGTGCCATCTCTCATTGATTAAGCTTCTTGGCTCCAAATGAGGGTGGGGGGAGCTTCCCCTTCTTTCCAGCCTGTCTTGTCAGGGAGGGATAATAGTGCCCTGCAGATCTTGTTTTGAAAGCTTCTTATACATCACAAAATACTGTAAGTTAACAGCTTGCTTAGGGAACAAGAATTTGTTCCAGTTCCTGATTTAAATGTTTATGCTAATTGCTATTTATTGGCTCAGATGCAAATGATAGGTTGGCCAAAGTGAAATTTTATGACGAGCAAACTCCCCCCTTTTGTGCAAATTGAAAAAGTGAAACAAGAAGAGGATGAAATGAGCCGAAGATGGTCTTAATGGCTGCTTTTTAATGGGGAAGATAAAATTAAGACTGATTTACGTGGCCAACTCCCCTGTTTTCTCTTATCAGCTCATTTGGCAGGAAAAATGGAAAAGTAATTGTTCCCCTTTCAGTGTGGACCTCAAACCATTATTTATTGGCTGAAATTAATCGCTGTTTATCCTTCATTCACGTGGAAACCGCTCTATCAGCATTATGAACCCCAGCAAAACTCAACTAGTCCCTTGCAATTTAGCCGAGAGCAAGCGCAGATCCTGATGAGCCGTGCCTTAATTTTCTGGGCTGTGGGAGTTAATGAAGACTCCTTTTCTGAGGTGGACATATTTGTATTTCTACAACATTAATAAGAAAAGCCCACACTTTCCTGTTCTGTGGTACGTAAACTTTTGTTTCATGTAGTGGGGCAGGGGGATTCTTAACTGCCTCTAAAGACCAGGCCGGGGGGGTAGGGGGGGACAAAATAAGAGAAGAACCCAGCATCTATTCTGAATTTGCCTTTTTAAAAAACAACACCAAACAAACAGTGCAGACCACAATGGTCATAAAATTCTCCTCTGCTATAAAATGTCCATTGCCCAAAAAAGGATTAAGAGCTAAGCAGTGTGTACATTTATCTTTTTTTTTTCTTCCTCCTTATGTTTTAGCCTCATTATATCCACCTTCCAGCCTAGTGGATTCACTGAACTGGCTGCTGCCACAGCTTTATGCTAAAAGGGAACTAGGCAATGGGGACAGGTACAGCTGTATCTTATCTAATTCAGCCTGAGGGGACCAATTGGGTCTGGCAACCTGAACCTCTGTCCATGCTTTCATCCTCCTTTCTGACATATAACAGAAACCTTTGGCTTGGCTCCGCTTTTTAACCAGCTAAAAGGATATTGCAAGGCCTGTATTCCCTCCATCTTAGAATGTCCTTGAAGGAAGGCTTCATTTCTCCCCCAAACACACACACACAGACACACAGACATACACAGACACACAGAGACACCCACACACACTTTTCTGTTTTTGCACATAATGGGATTTAGTCGACTATAAATATGAGAAATAAATCAATAGATTTCATACAATGTCCTGAGGAAAAGGGGGGGGGTTGAGGGATAGGTTGAGAAACTATATCTTTCATTTTCCAAAATAGCATCCAAGAGTAAAATGTGGTTCACAAGAATTCTTGCCCTCTACACCATCTGATAAATGTTTTATGGAACACGGAACCCACACCTGTAATAATCACATAGTCACAGAAAAATGGGTGCAAATATTAGTTGTGTGTGTGTGTTGCATTGTTACAGTCATGACCAACTCTTCGTGACCCCATGTCCATGGAGTTTTCTTGGCAGGAATACTGGAGTGGTTTGCCAGTTCCTACCCCAGGCGCCTACAGCACCTGCTATTCCCTGGTGGTCTCCCATCCAAGTGCTAACCAGGGCTGACCCTGCTTAGCTTCTGAAATCAGGCGAGATCGGATGTTCTTAGGGCATTGAGGCAGCTTGCAAATATTAGTTACTAAATTACAATTCAAAATCCATTTTTTCCTTGTGAGGAACAGCTGTACCAAGATATTGAGATGACCTCCTTTTCACAGGAAGTGATGCCTTTTACAGCCTTGTGTACAAAATCACATTTACAGTATTTTTTGCTGCTGAAGCCTCACTCTCCAGCTGATTGGCACTTGTTTCGGTGGCAATAAAAAGTGTTAAAAGCCTGCGCTTTTCACCCAATTGGGCACGTTAGGAGGGGAAAGCATGGCCTTTTTAAACTTTTTTCACCAACGAAACCCCATGCATTAGGTGTTCGGCGCTTGGGGGGGCAGCCAGTAGGGCTCTGCTCGCCATCTTATCAGTGCTTGGGGGGGGCAGCAGGGCCCCATGCACCACTTAAGTAGTGTAAAAAATTAGATAAAATGAAACAAACAAAAATGAAATGATTTTTTTTTGAAAAATTATTTTCAAATGAAGCAAAACTAAATGAAAACAAACTAAATGAAAAACTAAATGAAACGTCATTTCTGCATTTCGTGCCCGTCTCTAGCAAAGAAGTTCAGGGACAGAAACCTTTCCATATACAGCAGCGCCCCTATATCCACTGAATCAGCATCCACTGATTCAGTTATCCACTGTTGGCTGCCAAAAATAAATAAATAATAAATGAATATTAATTAAATAAATTGCAGTTACAAAAACGTGCCGTGAAGCAAGTTACTGTCACAAACTGCTACAAGTAGCTTTCATAAATTGCGTGAAAATACAGCTCCAGACTTTTGGGTGTTTTGGGGGGTACCTTTGATTTTTAGAGGAACTAAAAGGGTGTTCACTCTTATCCATAGCTTTCCATATCTGCGAGGTGGCCCAGAACCAATCTCCTGCAGATACGGGGGTGCTACTGTATGAGCTGAGGTATTGTTTTGCATGAATCTTGTACATATATTATTCCTTTCTTCAGAAAATGCATGTACGTGGAGGTAAACAAATCTTGTGGCTCATGTGAGGGTTAGGCCTTTTCTTCCAGTCAGGGAAGACTGGTGACTCTGTCATGGAGCCATCAAATCTGCTATGGGTTTTTAGTCAGTACTTTAAAGGAGCAATCCAATGTGTTTCCCCCCCACAGATCGGAATGGCAGTCACTATAAAATGGATTATCTTGGTCCATTTCAGTTCAGGTTCTGCATGTGGTTTGGCCAATGATTTCCCTCATACGTGAGCCCTGTTAGGAAAGAGATAGATTGAGTGCTGCCAACCCTTTTGATTCTGCTTGCTCTCTCAGCAGCTTGTGATATCATCAACTGTGGCTTTGTGGATTGACCCTGAAGCAGCCATAGTGATGCAGCGGTTCCCTTCACACCTGTAGTGCCTTTTTAAGGTAGTAATGAGGGATGTGTGTCTGTCTTTGTGGCATTGGAGCTGCGGAGTTCTGCAGGCTATCATCTTTTCTGCCACATGTACTGTAAGAGCCATGTAAAGCTGCTGGATGCGGTCACCAAGATGGCGTCAATATGCCAGTGGCCTCCAGTTCTGCTTCTTTATGTCACCAGAGACAGATGCACCACTGTCTCAACTGAAACTGAAGGACAAGAAATGAAATATGCAACCTCAGAAGAGACAAACAGTGTGGGTAGGTAACTTCTGAGTCTGGGAGGTTCATATTTAACCTCTGGTGACTGGGGCTGTCTTTCCCCTGAAGACGTAGGCGTGTAATTAAGAGGTACTCATCAAATAAGCAATGCCAATAAAGATCCAAGTGGCCTTACTGTCTAGGAGCATCTCTGATACATCATCAGTGGAGGCCTTTCCTGAATAGGGTTCATGACCTCTGCTGTCATATCATGCACTACAGTGACTACACTGTCTTTATAAAAAGTTTGGAGACTCAAGTCTCTGACTTGTTTGCTTTAATAGAACTAACACCAGTTCATTTGAAATTACAGGTGCGATGTTCTGTTGCAGAGGTCTCCAAGTGTCTAATGAAACAATTACTTTGTTTACAGAAATTTACAATTCTTCTTCATAGGAACAATCCCAAAGGCTCAAGATTCTGTCCAGAATTCCCTCAATCACATAGGTCCTGTTGGTATCTACCTCTCACTCCACCTCTCACTCATTGGAGACAAGTTAAATGCTGAAAAAGGGCCCTGAATGTGGAAGTTAACCAGCCAGATTTCATGGGTTTGCATGCTTGCATGACCTGTCCCATTTGGTTTGTCCTCTAAACCCAAATGGATTTGTAATTTTAATTCTGCTTTGCTCTAGAAATAAATATGGCAATTCTGCCTTATCTGGGCCTCAGATTTGTGCTGATCCAAATAAGGCCAGTTAGGATTCTAGGGCACACAGATGTCTCTTAAGGGGTGCCATGACATTCACTTTCCTTTCTTCTTTTGTGGCTACTGAGCCCAACTGAAGATCATCACATTTGAATCCCACAAAATCTGCAGGGCTGAGCATATGACGGGACTATGAACACCATGAGGGGAAGCAATATTCTGTGTGGAGGAAACCATCTGTATGGTGGCTCCTTAAAAACTGGCTCCAAGAAAGGCTTCAGAGGGGGAAAATATCTGCCTCAAATATATTTTGAATAAAACAAGACCTGATTATGGCTGAAACGGGCTAAAGACAACAGCCTAGATACTGATAAACTGACCAGAGTGGATGTTGCAATTGATGGCCCTGTGATTTCAGCAGTATTTTCAGCTTCATTTGGGCATTTCCAAGGTTTCACAGCATGTTTTCCTTAAAAACTGCTAAAGGAAGGAGGGGTGTCTTCACAGACAGTACTGCTTTGTATTTCTGCTAGGCTGTACTCTTCAGCTGTCGAAGGAAAATGGAGGCTTAATATCTCCCAAGAGGCCTAGATGTGTCCTTGACTATCATGAGGTGAACATAGGAGAACTCCAGGCTTGTAACACTCTCCTTTCTTAATTGTTTTCCAATATATGAAAAATGCCTTTGCATATTAAAAATCCATCATCTATTGAGAACCTAATGGGAGCAAGACCCATGGTGGTAATGCTTCCTTTGCTAGTGTTCTTGGATGAGGGTTGGTCCAAGGTTGCAAATGACATGAAAATAAAGGGACCACATGTGAAAATGATATTATATTTTAAGAACTAAAATGTATAAACTTTATGTGGAGCAGTTACTGTACATGGGGACAGAGTTCAGTGAATCTTTTCCCTTTCCCTGGGCAATCAATCTACTACTTTGTCCCTATGTATGCATTAATGCTGCATGAAAGTGCAGCAGTGATCTTGTGCTGGCAAAGTAAACTGACATTCTATAAGGCAATTTAATAATGGGGCAGTCGAAACAAATATATAACTGGGCATCAGTACCAAATTTGGCACAGTTGTAGCAGACTGTCCACTTTTGTGCTGTTCCAAATTTGAGGATGGTTGGACAAGTCATGCTTTAAAACTATTCTCCCCATTCAGAAATAGTGCCCTCAATGTCCCGGATGCATCTTGAAATGATTGGGCCCATCTGAAAATTTAATATGGAAAGAATCCAGGCTGTAGGGGCTGAAATATTGGTCTTCATAAAAGGACTTTCAACTGCGAGAAACAGTGATTTCTTATTACACTGAACATGCATGGAACAAGGTTGGCCAACAAGAACTTTGTACAGAAGATACATTGTTCCAGATTGGTGCATGAGAAAAGGAGGTGTTTGAGGAGTTATACTGCAATGAAAGGTCAAAAGGCAGGTTTTCTTTAAAGACTCAAAAAACAAACTGCTTTAAAGAATTAACAGAGTGACCTTCTCCCAGAAATGGACATTTTGCTATATATCATCAAGGAATTTGCAAAGAATTTTGTAAGGCATATTCAAAGTATTTCTGCACTACAAAAACATGGAGAAGTTGTGTTTGTCCCTGCCCTGAATGGTTTCAGTGAATAGTCTCTCTGGATTTCTTAGAACCAATGCTTGAAACATGTTTTCATGGGAAATCAGCACCAGGGCTGGGCAACCTGTACATATGAATATAAGTCAGAATCCAATAAGTTAACTTTTAGCCAGCTCTTAACTAACTCCTTCCTGGTGAAACAGCCAGGAATTCATGTTTGCAAAGGGATTCTATGTCTGGATGGAAAAATATTTACAAAATGCATATTTTGTAATGCAATATTTACAAAAATATTTTTAAAATAAAAACAAATAGAGCTTCACACGTTTAAGCTGTGAATTTACTGTTTTTGCTTTGTGGCTGGGGAGTCTTTGTTGATGTTAGCAGAGCTTTGGTGTCTGTATCATGTCATTCTCAGACTGATGAAGCTGATTGGATGAGCAGTGAAACGTTTCAATCTCACAAGAAAAGAAGTCCAGTTGCCATTGCTATTCCAGATAACCTCACCTGGATGACTGAAAATCTTCACAGACATGCTCCTCATGGTGCAATAAATGTTCCAGTTAGGTTGAATAAAAGAAAACAGAGAAAAAGAATATTTTGGAATGGGGGAAAAAACCCTATCTAAACAGCAACTGTATTTCCCTTCATGGTACAGCTCTGGAAAATTGCTAGCAGTATGGGTGTGAGAGAATATACACCACACAATAACATCAATCTGAGCCTCCCTAGTAGGGGATCCAGGGTTCGCCTTTGGTATGTGCAGCTCAGTCTATTGTTACTTGATAAAAAGCAAAATGTTCTGCTTATATACCACCCCATACCACTTCAAGTAGTCTCTGGGCAGTTTACAGTTTTAATTACAGTATGCAAGCTACACATTGTCCCCCCCCACCCCCCGAGCAAGCTGGATACTCATTTTACCAACCTCGGAAGGATGGAAGGCTGAGTCAACCATGAGCCTGCTATGTGGAATTGAACCCCAGGTCACGAGCACAGTTTTACCTGCAGTATAGGCATTTAACCACTGCGCCACAAGACTCCTAACAACTAGAGATGGGCACGAAACACCAAAATGGCATTTTGTTTCAATTTTTGTTGTTTTTATTTTTTGTTTTGTTTGAAACATTTTTTTAAAAAAATCATTTCATTTTTTGTGTGTTTTCATTTTTCATTGGTTTAAAAATCCAGCACCATCCCCCCAACATGCCAAATTGGGGGGAAATTGTGGGTTTTTTAAACTTTTTTTAGCCACTGAAGCAAGCGGCACCTGGAGACATCACCGCTTGCATTGGTGGCTAAAAAAGTTTTTAAACCCCACCCCACCCCCAATCGGGCGCATTGGGGGGAATGGGAGCGTCTTCAGATGGAGGAATTTGGAATGGTTTGCACTTAAAGAGTTATTTTCTTTAGTTCAATCTATTTTACTTCTCATTTGACCACTTTCCCCATTCATATTGGAGATATTTATTATCTTGTGGGGAAGCCTCTACACAAGACTTTTGATTGCTGGTTTTCTCGCTGGTAAGTTTGCTGTTTACTCTCAGGTAGGGACAATAACCCTGGCAGGGCACCCTTATGGGAGTGGTACTGGTGTGAGGGGAAAATGTTAAGGTGAAGGTTGGGAGGAAGGAAGGAAGGACCCTCCCTCTTTCACCTTCTTCCACAGCTGAGGCTCTGGTGGGGCTGTGATTACCCGGTGGGATATGGAGCCCATAAAGTCAACATGGGCCCCTTCCCTGCCTTTCCTTGCAGCTGTCATCCACGGGGACACATTGGCTTTTCTTTTCTTTCTCTCCCCCCCCCTTTTGAAAAGTGTGTGGCATATCAAAAGAACAATGTCACCCACACAGTATTGTATTAGAACTGTGTTGTGTCATCTAGGGAGTTAGAGAGGGACACAAATTAAAATGTGTTCGAAAATTGCCAATTCATTTATTTATATTCAATTCCCCCCAATGAACACATATTGATGAATTTTTAGCCATTGTTGATTCTTCAATTCATTGGGCTATAAAATGGTCCCCAAGCCACCTAAGAACACTTCCCCTGACTCTTCTCTATAATCCCTCCAAGTTTGGTGAAGATTTGGTTTCCCCAAGCCAGTTGCTAAATGGCACTTTACTGGGGGAGGGCACTTTGTGGGTGTATAACTGAGATGTCTGAAATCCATCAAAATTGGTGGAATTGTTGAAGAGATTCCTGGGAAGGTTTCCTCCACATTTGGTGTCTCTAGGTGCCTAGGTGGCATTTTGGGGGGAGGTGTAATCTTTGGGTTATATAACTCAGATGCCTGGGATCAAAACATCACCAGACTTTCATGGTTTCATTTTCTTTTGTTTGTTTATATACCTACCATCTGGCCCAAGAACCACTTGTAGAGGAGGACCACATCTCTGAAGATGTGGTGTTGCTAGGTGTTGGGGAGTTATAGGTTTTTAAATTAAAAATGAATGTATAAATTGATTCAATCTCACTGGGTGAGGGGATTGTAACTTTTTTTTTGTATCTGTGATCTTGATTTTCTGCCTTTCTTTGGTGAATGGCAGCTGGAGAATGCTTTTTGTTTTTGTTCTTATGAATGGATTGTTGTGCTCTGTTGTTTTGATATGAGTTTTTAGTATTGATTTTATTGACCGTTTTAATAGTCTTGAAAAAATAACAATTTTTTCCTCATCATATTGCACATTTCCTCCATTCTGTCCTGTTGCTCCCTTTAACTTCTTGATTTGCGTGGATCTGTCCAGCATTCTTGTATTTTTGTTACTAAATTAAAAAAGTCTCAATTTAAATATGTCTGTGAAGATTCTCGGTCATCCAGGTGAGTTTATCTGGAAGTTGAGTCATGGCTACCGGACTTCTTTTTGAGAGACAGAAACGTTTCGCATCATCCAAACAGCTTCAAAAGAAGTCCACTAGCCATGACTCAACTTCCAGATCAATTTAAATATATTAAATGAAACAATAAATCAAAACAATGAAACAATCAATCAAAATGAAGCAGTGAAGCAAACAGATTATCTGCCACCACCATATTTGGAGATAGTTGCCCCGCTTCCCTTCCAGGAGCTGAATCTGCTGTCTCTATGCATATAGATGACTATAAGTTGATAGGCATGCACAAGTGCAGAGACAGACAGCCCATCTCCTGGAAGCCAGGCCTATTGTCTCTGCATATGCACTGACTTATCAGCATGGTGGTGGCAGCGGTGGCGGTGGCATGGCCGCAGTACAACTGGAGAAGTCCCCTACCTGAGAGCACTCTTGATGATAGTGTTCAGTATTAGTAAAACACTGAAGAGTTATATGACTCCACTGTTACATTAAGAGTTTTTCAAATTTGCCATCTTGCATTCGGAAGCTAAGCTGGGTCGGCCCTGGATAGTACTTAGATGGGAGATCACCAAGGAATACCAGGTGCTGTAGGCGCCTGGAGTAGGAACTGGCAAGCCACTCCAGTATTCCTGCCAAGAAAACTCCATGGACATGTGGGTCACGAAGAGTTGGTCATGACTATAACGACACAACACACACACACATGCTACTTCACTATAAAGCAGAAAGTAAAAGAATGTATTACTAGATGTAAACAAGTATCTATTTTTTTCCCCATTTTAATGTTAACACAGATTTGGTGTGGTCTGTAAGTATTCAGAAAGAATATACACATGAAGGTAACATACAAGTCTAACTTTCCTGGCCTTATGAAAGGTTGGATTCATTATGTAGCCCAACCAGGAAACAGTTCAAGAATCCATTGCTGAAATCTCTCCCTGAGGCCTTGAAAGCACAAAACAATTATGTGTCTTTCATATGAATCTATAGAATCACATAGACTTTGTGTTTATAACCACTTATAACCTTGTGTGATTACACTGGCACTATGTTTTCAATGTTAGTTTCCATCAGTCATAACTTTACATGGAATTTTACTCTCCTTTTAACTGTTCACGTTCTTTTGTAGCTTTAAAGTAATTTTGTCTTTTAATGCTGCAAGATGTTCCTCAATTCCCTCAATTCTCAGTACTTGAACATGTCTTAATTGTACTGGACTGCATATTATCACTCATTACTGTAAGCCGCCTTGGGTCCTTTCTCCAAGGATAAAGGAGGGGTAAAAATACTCAAAAATAAATAAATAAATACAGGACATGAACTGGAAATTGAACCAGCTTGTAAGGTTTTCTTCTTTGGTTGGTTCATGCTGGACTGCAGCTAAATTTACAAGGGACAAAGAAGCTAGAAGGGGTAGATGATGATGCTGTAGTTCCTGTTGATGACAAAGTCATCAGGACTTTGACCTTATGATGACCCTTGGCTTCACCATACCAGTAGAAAAGACACTGATGTAGAAGGATAATTGGGTCACAGGAAACTGGCATTCTCTTTAACATCTAGTTTAATATTAATCAAAAACCCAAATAGTGTCTGTCTAACTGTCTCATATTGACACTCTTTTCACAGTGCCATGCCTTTGTGGAATATAATAGAATGAAGAGTTGGTGCATGTACTGGCATTCTTTATTTCTAAAACGTTATTATTTCAGTGCTAGTTTACCAGCACTTATAACTGTCCATTAGGAACTACACTGTGATGGTTGCAATCAGTCACAAGGCCCTTCACTTCCTAAAAGCTCCAATTTAGAAAATGCACATCGCAAGTCAACAGGGATTTAAGACATGCTTAAACTTAAACACGTGCATTAGTGCTTTGCCGGAGAGTAATGGATTTCAACATATGCTTGATGCTTAAGTGGCACACTTAAGCATTTTGCCAAAGCTGGCAAGCGATAGCAGAACTCTGAAGCTCATCTCTCCAAATTGGAAAATAAAAACATTGGCATATAAATGCAATATGGAACATACAAATAGACGGTACAGATCTGTTTACAGGCCATTTGCCTAATATGTTGAACTACATGATCATTCTTTTATGTCCTCTAGAATAACATATAGGCAGCAATTAAGGAGCAGAGGTTTGGGTGGAAGGAGGCAATTAGTTATACAGTAGGGCTACAATTTCCAGGATCTTGCAGCCACCAGGGCCAATCTGTGCATGAAAGGTTTTGATAATTCATGGAACTTGGCATGCAATATCCTATCTAAGTTTGGATCTGATTCCACCTTGAGGTATGTCTCTTGCTTCTAATGGCAGATCATGATGGTGACTCCATCATGAGGCATGTCCCTTGCTTAAAAAAACAGATATCGACAGGCATCAGAGCTAACTGACCATTCTCTGCACCTGCTCATGCCCACAGTATGTCAGCCCACAGCCTTCTCACACTATCTCTCCATCGCTGCTTGCGATGACAAAACTGGCTCTTCGGGAAACGTCTTTTGAAAATTGTTCAAAATGCAGCAGAAGGATATCATTCCTCCAAGAGCAATGACTGAGAGTTAAAAAAAAAAGTTACTCTGAACTATGCCTAATTTAAAAATAGGAAGAATTCTCGCCATTCTAAAATTTTGTTCTCATTCATTTAGGGCACTAGTTCTGACGGTTTAACATCAAAGATGTATCTCACCATTGTACGACCTGTTGCACTCTATGGTGCAGAGTGATGGGGAGCAATTAAAGAAACTGAACATTACCTTGGTGTCATGGAGACAAAGATGCTGTGATGGACCTCTGGCCTCACAGGAAAGATCATGTGCACAAAGATGGCATCAGAGCAAAATATGGCATTGCACCTATCACCAAAAGCCTGACTGCATTGGTTTGGACATGTCCTGCGTGTTGATTAGGAAATGCTGGCCAAAAGGGTCTCATTCTGCAGGTCAGTGGATCTTGACCAAGGGAATGTCCAAAACAGTGATGGACTGACACCCTTGAGAATGACATGAAGTTGTCCTGGGTTCACCTGGACCTAGCCCATGACCGTGCCAAGTGGAAGGCCAAAACAAGCATAGTGGACTCCACCACCAAGTGGGACAAACGCTAATAAAAAGGAGAAGACATTCTGAACATTGGGTCCCCAGATGTTATTGGACTAGAACTCCCAGAAATCCCAGAGGGATTTTCAATACGCCTGTGAATGGCTTCCCTGACCCCTGTCTCAACAGGGTGGGGGACTTAGGCACAATCTGCCTGCCACTTATCATGCTGCCCTTTCATCAACCCCCAGACAAATCAGAACAAGCACTTCACACCTCCACCAGGAAGGCCATGGCTAATAACCTTAATGGGTACTGGGAAGGGCTTCATAGGTGTAACTTTCACACATCCCAGGCCATTGTACATCAGACCAGGGTGATGTGAAACCAAGGTGAACTATACATTGGAAATCTTGCACCAGCCTTCCTCAGAGTGATGAAGATACTTGGATGAATAGTAAAATGTTTCATAAGAAAACAAAGTCCAACTTCTGGGTAACCTCACCTGGATGACTGAGAATCTTCACAGACAATTAACAGAGTAATAATAAAATAACTTGATTTGGAACAAATAGTCCTGAGGGTGAAGAATGCACAAAGTCGCACAATGCTTTGGAGATTTTTATTTCTTTTTGTTTAGTTTGTATATTCTGTTTTGTTGATTTTTTATGTTTTCCTTCACCTTTCTGTTTCAACTAATGTTTGTTTTCTACAACATTCTTTAATAATAAAGCAAAATTTAAATTGAGGAAATTTGTATGTTTGGAAACAGTTTTTGCACAAATTACATTAATGACTCAAACTGTCTACCTCAACTATGATAGTCCTTGGCCTTTTGTGAGCTTTCGAAAATTCTAAATTAGTGGTTGTTTTGTAGTTATTGTATGTTTATCCTTTGCTTCATAAAGGGGAAGTATACTTATTTTGCACAAAGACATTTTGTGCAAAATGTGCAATCCCCACTGAAAATGGGGTCCCTTTTGTTTTGCTTTCATGGTGAAGGTAAGAAATCCTTTGGTTGAAATCTGATTTGTCTCAACACTCGATAAAAGCAAAGCAAAGCGAAGTGAAGTGTTCTACTTCAAGTAGTCTCTGGGAGGTTTACACTCTTTTTTAAAAAAATTATGCAGGCTACACATCCCCCCCCCCCGCAAGCTGGGTACTCAATTTACCAACCTCAGAAGGATGGAAGGCTGGGTCAGCCATGAGCCAGCTACCGGGGATTGAACCCCATGTTGTAAGCACAGTTTTACCTGCAGTATAGGCATTTAAACACTGTGCCACAAGGCTTGTTCAGGATGGAGAACATTTAATTTGGAACCATATTTCAATCTGAAACAGATAAAATTACTATAGCAGTAAGTCACTGACTCAAGCCTTAAGAATAGCATGGCTGATCCAGGAAATGTTCTTTCTCATGTACAGTGGTCCCCCGCCTTTTCGCAGTCCATATTCTGCGGTCCTGCTATATCACGGGACTGTAGTATTCTGAAAGGCGTTGACGGAGGGGGAAAGGTTTTTTTTTTAAAAAAAAACCTTCCCCCTTCCCCAAGCCCCGGGCTCCAGCTGATTGCCGCTGGGATGGGGAAATTTTAAAAAGGCATTTTTAAAGATCGTGTACTGCTCCCCTGCACCGCCAGGGTGTGGGGAAGTGGTGCGTGATGTTTAAAAGGCTTTCAGCCACGGAGCCAAGTGCTTGGCTCCGTGGCAGAAAGTCCTTTTTAAACATTGTGCACCACTCCCCTGCACCACCACCACCCCAGTGCTGGTGGTGTTTAAAATCATGACCCCACTAGGACCGACCTGACCTGCATCTGCATATCATGGATTTTCAATGATCGCAGGTCAGGTCAGTCCCTAACCCCCATGATAGATGGGGGCTTACTGTATATAAAACCTGGGATCTGCTGCTTATCAATGAGTAGATGTATACATTGTTCAGCAAAACATCCCCCATTCCCTTTGTTCCTGTTGCCATTGTCTATCTGAAAGAAAGAAAGAATCCTGGAAATAAAAAAGGTGCTAGGAGTCCCTTGCAATAAAGAAATAATATTCTCAGTGTTTTGACGTCCATACAGTATGTCCATATTTGAGTTCCCTTCCCCAGCAGCTCATTCAGTTCCAAA
Organism: Phrynocephalus forsythii; assembly: GCA_029282475.1. Taxonomy (NCBI): domain Eukaryota; kingdom Metazoa; phylum Chordata; class Lepidosauria; order Squamata; family Agamidae; genus Phrynocephalus; species Phrynocephalus forsythii. Next base: position 112,732,687 of record JAPFRF010000002.1, read on the forward strand.
ACACCGGCTAGATTTGTTTCAGCTCTCGATTTTCTCTCACGAGTGGTTTTTGACAGCATACTTGTCAGTTTCTGGATTTATATTTGAAATGTTGTCTCCCCATCCCCCCCCCACACACACACCTTACATACCTGATTTGGGTTTTCTCTCATGGCTCAAAATCAACCTGTTTTCATTTAATCTGTGTGACATTTCAGCCAATATTGCAGCCTCTCATTTCTATGATTCTCAACATTTGTCGCAGCTCAGAGGAGAAGTAGCCACTTACAAAATGAGCCATCACACTCGCTTGCTACATCTTCCTTTTATTTCTCTGGCAGGTGAGGAATGTCAACTGGTTATTTTTTCCCCTTTTCTTTTTGGCTTGTGGACTGACACTGAGAGATACTAATCACCTGTAAGTCTCACTGAACACTGGAAGAACCTCTGAGGCTCTGGGGGTAAGCTAGCAAAATGGATTGCTGATTAGGTTCACCTCCAAAGCAAGCATGAAGGGGCAGGGGTGATGGTATTTTGTGTGTTTTTGGTTTCTGGTTTTCATTGGTTTTTGTTTTTAAATATTCTGCACTGGTTTCTTTTGCAGAACGCATTGTTTCATTCTATCTGGCAATCTAAAAAATAAAAAATAAAAGTAAGGGAATAAGACATGGAGTAAAAGATGGTGAGGCTTAAAAGTGCTTGGCAAATATATTTCTTTCATTCTTTCAGTATTACCCAAAGTATGTGCCATGGGTCCACAGGGCACTGAGAAAACCAGCCAGGGCCCCATAGAATCCTCTCCTCCTCTTCCTCCCTTCTCTCCCTTCACCCAAAGTATCTTACTATTGCACTTACTTACAGCTTCTCTGGTGTCTGTGCATGGTGCCTCAGGCTTGGCAACAGAGTGGGTCTCATAGAATCATAGAGTTGGAAGAGACCCCAAGGGCCATTCAGTCCAACCCCTTGCCATGCAGGAACCCCCCCCCATCACAGTGCTCCTGAAATACGGCCATCCAGCCTCTGCTTAAAAACCTCCAAAGAAGGAGAGTCCACCACTCTCCATATCCCACTGCCGAACAGCTCCCACTGTCATGAAATTCTTCCTAATGTTTAAATTGAATCTCTTTAGGAAGAATTTCATGACAGTAAGAGCAGGCATTTCCAGTAAGCCACCAGTCTATGGAATAGTCTCTGGTTCCGTGTAGTGGCCATTCTTGGTAATACAGCTTTGTAATGGGAAGAACCTAAATAAGTAAATGTAGAATAAGCCAAAATAGACAGGGCAACCAACTGTCCAGATTCTAGGCTTTCAATGTTTTGCAAGTCTGACTTTAAGTCTTGTGTAATTCAAACTTGTTAGTACAAAACTAGATTGCCAACTTTTTTCTGAGAAGTTCCTCATCTCTATCACATGCATTGTAGTCAGGTAAAATGCAGTCTTGGGTGGAAAAAGGCAGGATAGAAATATGTTAAATAAATAAAATGACTCTTTCCACTTATTAAATCTGTTTGGAGCAGATGGTGGGAGATTTGTTTTAGTTCACCTTTCACATATTTCCCAACATCTGCAAATCTCACCTTTGGGCATTCTTAAAACTAATGTGTAAAGACCCAAATTAAGTAGGAAGTGAAACTGGTAGAATTAGCTACTCCTGAGCCTACCAAACCGAGATGGCAGGGATTTCAAATATCAGAGTACTCTATAGGAAAGAAGTTGACATATTTTTAAAAAGGTTTTCTTTTTAAAAACAACAACAAGATTTCTTCCTCATCTATTGCCAGTATTCATTCTTTTAAAAGATTGTACAGGTTGGTAGATTCGATTCCTAGAGGTTGTGAACTACGTCCGGTTTTTAGTCTGAACATCACAGTTTGCTAACCAAGGTGCTTCTTCTCAATTGCCAGAAGAAATTCAGAACCTTGGATACCTCCTGTAAAATTCACATAACAATCCGAAGAAGACTCCCCCTCCCCCAAAACCTGGAGTCGTGCAGCCATTAGCAGACTGTGTACTCTGGTTGTGTACACAGAAAGAAAACAAACAGTACGATTCTGTTAACATCCTCCTCCTTTAAAAGCAGTTGCAATTTCACCTGCCAATTTTTTTAAACAGGTTTGAAACTCCATATGTTAAGTTTACTTTTCTATTGGATGCAGGAGAATCTCCGGTTAATCTTCTTTAAAGTCCTATTCGCTTAATGGAAATGCTTAGATGTATAATTACATTGAGCAGCGATTGCTATTCCAAAAAAGGGGGTGGGGGAAATAATATAATAATCTAATGGTATTGTCTCTATAAGCGAATGAGAATTTCAGGAGTAGATGCTGGTGCCACCCATGTGATCCAGAGAGGTTAATGCAGTTAAAGTTATTTCACAGTCCATTAAGGAGCTTACGGTGACCTAGTGACCTTTGAGCCAACAACACAGAATCCATTATCATCACAATGGAAGAGCGTGGGTTCAGCTGATTTGACAATGGGCCCAGGAAATCCCAAGTTAGTACTTAGGAGGCTTTCTCTCCCCCTAAAAACACACACACATACACTCTTCTCTTTCTGCTTCTTTGGTATGGCTATTAATACACCCTCCTATAATTTGTAACATTAACATTGCTGAAGGTACAGAAAAGGACACCGGAATGAAGACGTCAGAACTGCTGACTTAGTTCAGCGTATGTTAATCTGGCTCCATATGGAAACGGTGGCAAGGTAACCCAAGAGATCGAGATGGAAACAGGGAAGAAACTCCGTAGCAACAGTCATAAATTATGGAAATCAATCTGATGCTTTTCAGCCCATTTTGTACATCTCTGTTTCTTGATCCATGCTTGCTGTATCACAATTCACATGTGTGATACTTCTGTAAAGAGTGTTTCTAATGCTGTTTCTTTTGAATTCTACTAGGAGTTTTCTAAAACGGTGCCTTCGCAAGCTGAGCAAGGCAATACTTAACAAGACACAAAGCATTGCTTATATTTCTTGAATGGCAAGTTTTCATTCTCAGGGAAACAGACAACTTTAAACATGATTTTTTAAAAATCATTTTTTGATCCTAGCATTTATTTATTTAATTAGATTTCTGTACCACCCATCTAAAGGCTACTGTGGGTGAATTAGAATGATGCAAATTATATAACAGAACAATAACATGTAAATATATGAAATTGAATAACACAATATTCTTCTTCCCATGCTTAGGACTGTTTGGGACAAATACATTTTAGCATGCCATTTTAAATATTCAGTTAAGTGTCATCATATTGTGCCATAGTCTGTTTTTATAGCATATCTATGTGTTAACATTGGCAAACATTACAACAATTTCTAAATCAGTATTTATCTCTAGCAGGTTGTGAAATGATTTAATGCAGGGAAAGTAAATATGAAGATCTTAATTACCAGCAACCGTTCAGCTATTTAGTAAGCAAACATTTCCAAGAAGTTCCCTTAATATATGAAGCAAAACATTAACCATTAAGATTTACTACCTTATTGAAATAATTATACGGGAATATTTAATATTGATTGTGTTCCTGACAGGCACTAATGCATTTACAAAGAAATCCTGTGAAGCTCGAATCAGAAATAAGTGACACCATATACGGTGGATCTTACTCCTAGGACAGGGTGCATCAGATTGCAACCTTGACTTAATTTTACAGGATATTAACTGTTTATTAAGTACATAATTATTATAAAATTAGAAGAAAGAGAAGGAAACTGGTACTTGTTCAATGTTCAGCAAAGAAATATAGTTTTATTCTTTTTTAATGCCATGAAATATGCAGCTAATTAAAGAAGTAGGTGATCCTTTTAAAAAAAGAAAGGTGTGATGGAGTTATATTTTAGCATAATGGTTTGTTTTCAGGGAGGGGGGAGCAAAGATTTATACTAGGAGGAAATACCATTCATGTATGGCAAGGTACTTGCTGTTCCCAAATATACTTACTAAATTTTGTGCTATCTTGACCGCTCCTGAAAACAAGGGAGAATTCAGGTCTGGTATGGAAAAAGAGACTTTCCATTAGGTTTTGCTACAGGATAAATACATTGAATTTTAGAACCCAAGATTATGAGGATATATTTTTCCTTAGAAGACACGTGAATTCTCCCTAGCTTTCAGGAGTGGTCAAGAGAGCACCAGTATAAATAAAAAAGGATAAGAAAGAGGGGCAACACTGGGGGGGGGGGGGCTCTTAAACCTGTCAACGGCTACAGTTTCATGTTTTAATTCTGCCCTATCTGGTCCTACATTTTAAGCAATTGTGAACAAATGCGGCAGGAAATGCCAAGTATCGCCCGATCGAAGGCTGAGCTTGGGGGCTGGGGTGGGGGAGAGTCGGAAGGGACACAGCTCCAAACGTACAAGTTGCTCCAGCGTGCGTCTCAGCTTTCAGTGGCCAAAAATAAACCAGCTCTTGGCTGGAAGGCGTAAGTGCGAGGGTGAAATTGATATCCTTCCTTGGCTTATTCCCAGACAATATGCTGCCTTTCTGGGGGCTGATCAATATGATTGATGTCATGTGTGAAAGCCAGGAGGGAGCTCCCCTTTAATCAAGTCCATTGTCCTCGACAGATAGGCAGCTGCGGAGTAACATGTTCTCCACACTGTCTCCTGGCTAGCCAAAAAGCAGAAGCAGAAAGGAGCGGGGGGGGGGGAGAGGAGGAGGAGGAGGAAGGAAGGAGCAAGCTGCAAAAGAGGGGACATGAGAAGGCAGCAACCTACTGCAGAGGCCCTACACACACACACACACACACACACACACACACACACACACACACACACACACACACACACACACACACACACACCTCCAAGTGTCATAAACAAGGCGCACACACAAAAAGATGGTCCTTCCGGGCTCCTTTGAAGGGCTGGTGATGAAGTTGTTCTTTTCTGCTTAGCAACCTGGCTTGGGAGTCTGGCTGCTGTCCGAGCGCTTCCGCTTTCAATGCTCTCTTATAATATTGATTTGCTACCATTATCAATTTTTTTCTCACCCCCCCCCCCCAGCTTGTGCAAAGATGAAATAAGTCGAGCTAAAAATATCGAAAGAGGGTTGCAACACTGTACTCTTTTAGACATGATGCAATTATCTGGGCAAAGAATTTTAAGTGCCTCACCTCTCCTCAGTTTCTAGGGGGTGGGTGGGTGGGAGTACTCTCTGGGTTGTGAGTCTTCTGTGTTCATACAACACAGGCAAATCTGAACTTCTACCAAACTGCAAGGATTTTGAATGAAAGGGCCAGGGGGAGGAAGGGGCCTGCCCCCCATTGTTTAAAATTTAGCTGCAGTTAATTTTGTTTATCACATTTCCTTTAAAAAGTGTAATGTAAGAAATGGGTTTCATCAAAGAGATTTAACTTTACCACAGATTTTGCCTCTTGTTTTAGACTTTCTTCTCTTCAGTGTAAAGATCTCAGAGCAACATGCTTGGCGCCCCTTTCAACCTTTTACAGTACTGTACTATGGTACACTTTGCAGATCCTTGTCTGATGCCATCTTGCCAGCTTACTGTGTCACAAGCAAGCTCTTCATCAGGTATAATTGGCTTTAGGAGATTTAAAAGCAACAAGGAATTAGGATGATGGGGTAGTGTTTAATGAAAAAAGCAAACAATTAAAGAAAAATAATTGAAGGAGGAGATATGAATTATACTTGCTTCTCGGACCATTGGGAGGGCAATGTCTAGCCACTTCAGACAAGACCAACCTTTGCTGGAAATGGGCCTCAAATGCGCAAAACTTCTAATGCACGAATTTAAAAAGAGAAGGCCTTAACTCAGTGTTATGGCACTGATTCTGCAGATTTCTGTTTGGTCCCATCTCCATACAGAACACAGAAGAGGAAAAAGTTTCCTCTGGAAATCTGGCCAGCCATGGCCAGTCAGGGGTTGACAATGTGTCGCTGACTAAGAAGCTCTTGGGTTGTAACTCTCATCAGACCTTTTCACTGGTTATGCTAGCTAAAGGATGATGGGAGTTGAAGCCCACCAACATCCATAGGACTACAGACCTACAGGAAGGTAGCATTTGTCTAGTCCAGTACCGTTAGAAAGCATTCCAAGGAACAGAGCTAATCAATGAAGGGAATTAATCTAGTCTCAGGAACCAGATGTGGATCTGAAGGTGGAGGTAGTAAAATAAATTACTAGGATGGGCCAGTTTGAATGATAACAAAACAGGGGAAATGATGCCATGGCCTTGATGACCTGGGAACTTCGCTGAAAATTACAGGCATTCATGTTCTAAGAGAAGTCTATCCCATGGTCCCCTCATAGTTGGAAAAAGCTATTTGTTTTGCATGACAACTTCCAAAAGACACAGACAGCCTAGCTACAGGGACTGATCATGCTGGCTGTGCTACCCTGAGAAATGTAAGTTTAAAATGGAATATTTCCCATCTCTGTTTCTCCTAAAAAAATTTCCAGAGCTTCAGCTGGTTCACAATGGGCAGGCAGTGGAAGCAAGTAGGTAGCATGTTGCACTAGGGAGTGGTCTGGATTCAAGTCTCCACTCATGTCTCCAGCTCAGTGGGTAATGCTGAGACAGCTATGCTTTCTCAGTCTGACATAAATCATGGGATTATGAGAAGAAAGTCGGCAGAATGAGAGTTCTGCTTCAGAAGAAAGTCTCACCAAGCTTTGGAAATAACCCAATCAGTGTTTGGAGAACAGGTCTCAGAACCTCCCATCCAAAACAAAGATGAAAGAAAGCCCAACCAATGTTTCTGAGATGCTTCAGGCTTGGAAGGGCAGCTCTGTGGGGGCTGAAAGTCCCAGGTGGGGATACGTTTTGCATCAGTGAGCCGAATGGGCAAAGAGGGAGCAGCCCACGTGATCTTTAGTGGCCGGAGCCTTTAAGAGGTTTCCTGCTGGCATAGCTCCCTCTTTTGCTGCTTGCAAGCACCCTAGTTTTAATAAGAATGAGAGCAGCTGGTTGCTGCGGGGCCAGATGGGAGTTTTTGCCTGTCATGCTGATTGGCCATTTTATGATGGTGAATTTTTGCCCATCCCATTCTCATTACTTGGTTAGGCAGGGTGACATCTTTCTGGTCGCAACTGGCGGTTAATGCAAGTTGTTGCTGGAAGGTGAGTTCATGGTATGGTCCCATTAATGGGACTAGGGCAGCCTTTAATATAACATTAGATAGTTATTAGCTTAGCATTGATAAATTTATAGGTTGTTGTTAAATTATTATAATGGTTTCCTTTTGGGAATTTGTCTCCCAGAGATTGGGAATATGCTGAAAAAAAGTGTACAGCATGTTTCCAGTTAGGAACTCACCTAAGATTTAAGGGCCTGAAGCAGGCATGTCCAAACTTTGGCCCTCCAGATGTTTTGGACAGCAACTCCCACAGTCCTTTGCCATTGGCAATCTAAGCTTAGAAATCTGGGAGTTGTGGTCCAAAACATCAGGAGGGCTGAAGTTTGGACATGCCTGGCCTGAAGGATAAGCACAAATCAGGCCAAAGTTTACTTGCACTATGGTAAACCCCCTTTTAATTCAGAGATAATTGATTAAATTTGTTCAATAAAGTTGTGGCCCAATTTAAAACCCAATACCTTGTATTGCCTGTTTATTTCGGGTCAGGGGTGCAAAGTTTGATAAATCTTTGGGGGAAACCAGACACACACTGCTAAATATCTTTTTGGATTCTCATTCCTGACCATATAGTATATGAAATACTTTGTTCTTCTTCTGCCATCATTTGCACAATGGAGAGTTCACTAATCCCTTGGACGAGCAAAAGCCTTTCAAAGCTTTTATAATGTCAAGCTAGACACAGAGTCCTTATAGTCCATGTTTGTGAACAGGATTCTTCCCTGGGGAGCAAAAACAGCTTATTGTAGTCTGTGGCGCAGTACCCACAGAAGACTAGGTAATGAAGGAAATAACATGGGAGGGATGAGGCAGGATGATGACTGAAAACTCACAATTCACATTCCCAATGGCTATTCGTTCCATGATGCCTCTTTCTCCTGTTCAGTCATGGCAGCTTCGAAAAATTACTTTTTGGACAAAGACTTCCTCGATTCCCCAGCCACTCTGGACACAAAAATTATTCAAAATATTATTTAAATGGTACTAACATAGACTGCCACATATCTGTGAACACTGGAACTTGATTCTACCCAGAGATATGTACAAGATATATAAACTTTAGGTACAAGATCTATCTATCTATCTATCTATCTATCTATCTATCTATCTATCTATCTATCTATCTATCTATCTATCTATCTATCTATCTATCTATCTATCTATCTATCTATCTATCTATCATCTACTTTTCTCAAAGGCCAGCAGCCCTTTCCTAAATCAAATGGGCAACCAAAACTAGTTATAAAGGCTGATCTCCATTAAACACGTTAAACAGAGGAACCCAGAATATGTGTTTTGTTGAATGTGGCATTGCCCATTGAGTATGAAAACCATATTTTCAACGAAGTGATTTACAGCCTGAGATTGTTTTTATCCCAGATACAATGCAAACCAGCACTAAAACAGAAAGGCATTTCAAGATAAATAAACATTTCAAATGCTAATCAGTTCCTTGAGCTATATACATGGAATGAGTTTTTTTAAAAACCATCAACACTTTTTGTAGTGGTATCATAACAGTCCCAGCCCAGGTGTCAAAGGGTTGTTGAGTGAGACAAGCATCCCATTAAATACAGTTTCAATAAAGTCACACACAAGGATTTCACAGGCTGATAAGGGCTGGGCCACTTTGGTGTATACTGCAGATAATGTCTAAAATGCAAAGGCTGCCAAAATCTGATTTGTCCTTCAGATGAAATCCATATTGACTGCCTTTTTTAAGAAGATGGGGGACCCACAAACCACGCAGCAGCTCTTTGTGCGAGCTGTTATTTTCAAATTGTTTCCCAACTTATCCTGCAATTGAAAATTAGACAGCTCTTCAATGGTGGCTGTATTTCAATTGATTATCAATACAGTTTTTCAGATTTAAGAATATTGTTCTATTCTTTTCCTTGGCATCATGTTGACTTTGTGTCGTGTGGTCATTTCAATATTGCTGTACAATTGAGGTGTGGATTTATTTTTTATTTATTTATTGCATTGGACTCTCTGGCATTAAGATAACACATGGGAGAATCAATTAGATTTATTATCTCCTCTTGAAGCGTACTGTAGGCGATAAGGCAGACTCTATACATAATGTAGGATTTATTTTCAAGGGCTTCTATGATTACATAGCTGCAGTTACCCAGGTGCAACTTGGATTGTCACATACAAAGTCTGGATGGGTCTCTTAAAAAGCCAGAAAAACAGTACCAAAGTATAAAAGGGCATTGAAGGTGAAATTGTAAGGATCATTTTGAAACTTAGGAATCTGCCTTATACTAAGTCAGACCATTAGCCCAGCTATCACCATACTGTTTCCAGGATCTCTAACAGTTCTGCTCGAAGATGTCTTCCCCAGTTCTGGGGATGCCATATATTGAATCTACAGCAGTCTCCGATGATGGTGGGCCAATTGATTGGATCTGACTTTTAGTCTGAACTTTAAAGGATCTATCTAGAGCAGTGTTGGCAAACCTATGGCACGGGTGCCAAAGGTGGCATTTGGACCTCTTTCTGTGGGCACCTGATATCGCCCCTTCACAGCCACCTGTATTAAATTGCTGTATTAATTTGCAAAAAATTAGTGGGTTTTGAATCACAGTTTGGGAGTTAGGGTCCAGATCCTTGGATAGCTCTTGCTCCATTTGGATTGAAACCTGGAGTGGATTCACCACCCTAAGTATCTCACAGCCATCAGTCCATATTTTGAACCCTGTCTCTCCACCAGGAAAGCATAGGGACTTAAAAGGCACAAAAGCCCTTCTCATAACCCCTCTTCCTAGGAGTGACAAAGAAACTACATCAAATATTTCACATGGTTGGCCACTCTGGAGTACCACAGAAGAAGGACTTTCTAAAAGGGTGAACACTTCTAACTGGAAATGTTATACAGACTTCTGCCATCCATGAACATACAATCAGCAAACACAACAGAAACTTAGGATTCTACTCACAACCCTACAAACACAAAATAATTTATGAATCAGAAAGTTTCCATGCAGTTTTGCCAAGTGGCAAAGATGGAGTACCTGTAAATAGGTCTCTGATCAAACTCCAGCTTGTAGGTAGAGCTGGCCCTACAGTTAGGTGGAATGAGGCATTCTTTTTCGGCAGCATTTTGAGTGGCCTGAAATGCTAGTAAAATTGTTACTCACTTAACTTGCTTTTTATTGCATTTTTGCTGTGACAGGTCTGGAGAATGGTTGAGAGACTTCCTCCTGGATAGGTAGGGTGCTATTTGATCTTCAGCCCCAGGCAGCAAAGTTCTTAGCCTTGCCTACTTGTATTGACTGCTTGATTCCAGAGGTGTAGCCAGGATTTGGAGTGCCTGGGGACAAAGCTCATTTTTGTGCCCTTCCTGCCCCCACATATAACCCCCACCCAGCACCGGGAGGGGGAGGAAACCCTCCAGGTGTGTGTGTGGGGTGTGTGCCCATGTGCATGCAGACACATGAGCAGATGGGTGGACGGGTGGATGGGTTTGTGGGTAGGTGGGTGGGTGGGCATGTGTGCGTGTGTGCACACCTTACACATCTCCCACCAAGGTGAGGAAGAGGAGGAGGAGGGCGCCATGGCCACTGTGCTCCTGACTGATGGACTGCTTCACTGCTCACCTGGCACGCGGCGGCGGAGGGGGTCCCATCACCAATCCTTAGGGGTAAGGAGGACAGCTGGGCAGGCAGGAGGGTGCATGGCTTCCTCCTCGTGCTCCCCCTCCAGGTGCCCCCAGATTGCTGCACCCGGGGCAGATGTACCCTTCTGCGCGCCCCCATACACCCCTGCTTGATTCCATCCCTTTTCTTTTAAGATCATTCCAGGAAAATCATTAAGGTATGCACTTCCTCTGAAAACCCTGGATATCCTTCTCTCTCAGGGTCCACTGTGACACCAAAGGTCAGAAATGGGACTTCTGATCAACCATTCCATAGGATAGCTCAGTAGTTTAGGCATCTGGCTGGGGAGCCAGAGGTTGGGAGTTGAATTCTCCACTGTGCTTCCTTCATAGGGGCTTGACTAAAGGATCCCCTGTGCTCCTTCCAGCTGTGCAGCTCTGTGGTTGTTGTTGTTGTTGTTGTTGCTGCTGCTGCTGCTGCTGCTGCTGCTGCTCTTGTATCTTTTTCTTCCTCCTGAGCTGCCCTTTTTCCTTTCTATTTATTCTCATCCATAATAGTTGGAAACCTTGTTCCCCCTTCTAGAACAACCTGTGGTTTGTCATGGTTGGATGTAACATGGAGCTGCGGCTTGTGCATAAATCCGAGGCTCCATTCTGATGTTTAAAATCCAAATGCATATTAACTGAGCTGTGCTGGTTGTTATGTTAGAAACTGAATTTGAAACAGTGGGTAAAATCTGAAACCTTGCACCTATTAATTAACCTTTTAGAAGAAACAGATCCATGCTTAGGTCTACAACAGCCTTCTAGCAAACACTGAAAGTGGCCCAGAGAGGGAAGATTCTCAAAATTGTAGCTCAAAGTACCAAACATTTACCAAACTTCTGAAATAAATGTAAATCACAGGTGGTAGGAAAGCAGTCTTCCTGATTCCCCAGTTCTCCTTGAACATCAAATATAATGAACACCTTGGCTGAAGACATATTTGTGTGTTAATTGTTGTTCTAGTTAATATTTCTAAGGAACAAGAAAGCTTTTAAAGATAAAAATGCATCTATTGATTTCCTTTATTTAAACTATTAATAAACTGACTCAAGCCATCTTTTTTTTTCCCAAAGGATAAAGAAAGAAATTCAGTCACAGGTGCTGGTGAAATATTTTCTGTATGTTTTCTAGTAGTTTATGTATTACAAGCAGAATTAAAACTGATTGTGTGATAATGACTGCAGATGCTGACCTTTGGAGAGATTTATTAGCCCCTGCAAACAACAAACTGGGCTCCTTGCTCCCTGTGACCTTGGCAGAGAAACATTGAACTAACCTGTGGTATATTTAACCCCTTCTGGGTGCTAAAAATGAACCCTAGAGAATGCACAAGTTATCATCAGAATTGCTCCACTCTCTAAAGTGGTGCTCTGAATTTTTTAAAAAAAAAGAGGTGGAGAAAAGGGAATGTTGCACTCAGCTCATAATTTTACTACCATTTCAGGATCCTGGCAAATTCTGCTAGTTCTGCAACATAGTGGAAATTGGTCCTTTTTTCTTGCAGGGCAGCAGAAAGAGAGGAGTGTTTGCAGAACAATAGAGCAAGCACCCGGCTGAGGGGGTGGAGCTTCTGACCACTTCCTACAACTACACTGATTGGGGTGGAGTTTTAGCTTTAAATAACTGCTGCCAGCAGCACGCACCTGATTGCGTGTTTTAAAAAAAGACCATTCTATCATACTTTCAGTCTGGGAGTGTCCCCAAATGCAGCTACTGCTGAGGAGAGTCATACAAACAGAAGGAAGTGAATATGGGTAAGTTTCTGGGCTGCTTGCAGTTGGAATAGAGATAGTAGATAGAAAGGTTTGTGCCCATCTCTACTTGACAGCTTTAAGAAAGGATTAGACAAGTACATGGAGGATAAGGGTATCAATGGCTATCATTATGGATGCCTAAGGACAACCTCCGAGTTGGAGAGATAGGCAGGATATCTCTCAATGCCATTTGCAGAGAATCTTAAGCAGGTGAAGACATCTGCTTGGGAATACCCTGAAGCAAATGGTGAGCCACTGTGTGAGACAGAATGCTGGACTGGATGGGCTGTGGCTTGTTCCTGCAAGGCTCTTCTTATGTTCTTATAATGCAGGATGTACATACATGAATTAATGGAAACTTGAATTTATTTCCTATCTGCTGCTTCTATTACAATTTCTTTTATTGTGAGGACTAGAGATGGGCACGAATCAAAAAAATGGTGTTTCATTTGTCATTTGTTGTTTAGGGGGTCCGTTTCGGTTTGTTTCTATTTTTCGTGAATTTTTGCAAAAAAATTCATTTTCATTTTCATTCATTTCGTTACTGTTTTGTTACCATTTATTTTAAGTTTTTGTGATTTTTTGCTTTTAAAGCAGTTCAATGTATTGCCATAACGAAAACAAAATGGATGACAATTTCTGGTGTTTCTGGTGTTTCTGTTCGTTTCGTTTCATTTGTCAAAATTCATTTGTCGTTTCATTGTGTAACGAAATGAAAAAACGGAAACGGAAACAAAAAATTGTTCGTTTCGTGCCCATCTCTAGTGAGGACTGCCTTATAAGATGTGCTTAACCTTATTGAATTGGTATAAGAGCTTTCCATGTGATGTTCCCATTAATAGTCATATCATCATCGAATCATAGAATCAGAGTTGGAAGAGACCTCAAGGGCCATCCAGTCCAACCCGCAGCAATGCAGGTACTCCCATCACAGTACTACTGATGATCATTCAGGCTTTGATTAAAAACCTACAAAGAAGGAGAATCCACCACCCTCTGTGGCAGCATATTCCACTGCCAAACAGCTCTAATTATTATGAAGTTCTTCGTAATGTTTAGATTGAATCTGTTTTCCTATAGTTTGAAACCATTGCCCCAAGTTCTAGACTCTGAAGCCATGGAAAACAAACCAGTCTCCTTTTCAATATGACATACCTTTGGATATTTAAACATAGCTATCATATCCCCTCTCAACCTTCTTTTTGTAAAGCTAAACATTCCCAGCTCCTTAAGCCGCTCCTTGTAAGACATTTCTTCCAGACCTTTAACCATCCTGGTTGCCCTTCTCTGGACCTGTTCATGGTTGTCAACATCCTTTTTAAACTGAGGGGCGCATAATTGGACACAGTACTCCAGGTGGAGTCTGAGCAGAGCAGAATGGAGTGGTACTATCACTTCCCTTGATTTAAACACCATGTTTCTATTGAAGAAGAATCACATTGGCTTTCTTGGCCGCTGTCACACCTTTGTCTGATGTTCAATTTGTGGACCTCCCAGACTCCACAAACCTTTTCACATGTACTGTTTGCCAGTCAAGTAAATTTCAGGGATGAGGAACCTCTGACCCTTTAGATCAGTGTTGGAGAACGTATGGCATGGGTGCCAAAGGTGGCAATCAAAGCCCTTTCTGTGGGCACCCGACATCGCCCCTTTATAGCCACCTGTAGTCATGGACAGACCATCACCTGCTCTCTTTTTCCCTGGCGGCTCCGGCCCCTCCCCGCGGGGACCCTCGGGCCTCTGTTTTGGCCCGCCCCCGGAGGCTCATGGAACCCCAGCGGTTCGGTGAGCTCTTCGGGGGGTTGCCTGGTGGTTTGACTGACGCTCCGGCTGAGGTTGTGGCTAACACCTGGCATGAAACAGCTGCCAACACCATCGGACACGCCCCCAAGCGCCTCCTCCGTTGCCGAGCCCGGCCTTCCCCTTGGTTCACCGGGAGCTTAGGGCAATGAAGCAGGAGAGGAGGAGGCTAGAGCGCAGCTGGAGGAAAACCCGGACGGCGTTGAGTAAGGCTGCCGTTGATGCCCAGTCTAGTCGCTATACCATCGCGATAAGGGAGGCTAGAACATCTTTTGCCTCCCTGAGAATTGCTGAGGCCTCGAACCGCCAGGCGGAGCTTTTCCGGGTGGTTCGTGACCTCAGCAATCCTAGTCTGGCCAGGCCTCCTCCTACTGATTTCAGTAGTGAGCAGTTCGCAGCCTTTTTCGAACAAAAATAGAGGCCATCCGTGCCGGCTTTGACTCGGTTGCAGTGGTCCCGCCCCGCCATCGCCAGTTGCTGGTCCGCCTTCGTCGCCTCGGTTGGATGCGCTTGGGCCTGTTTCCGCTGTCGAGGTCTCCAGGGCCATGGCGCATTGCCGGCCTGCCTCCACCCCTTTCGACCCTTGCCCTGCCTGGCTTATTAGAGCTGCCAGAGGGATCATGGCCGAATGGGCTTCTGCCATCGCCACCGCCTCCTTCAGTGAGGGGTTTTCCCTCTCGCCTGAAGGAGACGGTGGTTCCCATTTTGAAAAAACCCGGCCTTGCGGTTGACGATTTAACAAACTATCGTCCAATCGCTAACGCCCCATTTATGGGCAAGGTGATCGAGAGGGTGGCGGCGGTCCGGCTGCAGTCATACCTGGAGGATCGGCAGTGCCTCGATCCATGCCAGTCCGGGTTCAGGCCCGTCAAAACAGCTTTGGTCGCCCTGCAAGATGACCTTATCCGGGCGGCCGACAGGGGTTGCTCTTCCCTGTTGGTCCTCCTGGATCTGTCAGGGCCTTTGATACCGTCGACCACGGTATCCTGCTGGACCGGCTCTCTGAGGTTGGGATCGGAGGCTCTGCTCGCAGATGGCTCCGTTCCTTCCTGGAGGGCCGGCCGCAGTACGTTCAGCATGGGGGAGTTATCGGCTCCTTGGGTTCTCCCTTGTGGGGTTCCGCATCATCTCTGTCCCCATGCTGTTTAACATCTACGTAAGGCCGTTGGCGGGGTCATCAGGAGTTTTGGAGTCTGCTGTCATCAGTACGCTGATGACACGCAGCTCTATCTCTCCTTTTCCACCTCTGCTGTGGAAGCTGTTGAAGTTCTCGATGGGTGCCTGGAGGCCGTACTGACCTGGACCGGGCGAACAGGCTTAAGCTCAACCCCGAGAAGACAGGGAGGTTATGTTCTTTGGGAGCTCGCCGTCGGGGTATGGTGGCCCCCTCCCCTGTCTGGGGGAGTTTCCCTCCAGCTCGCGGAGAGGGTGCGGAATCTGGGCGTGCTCCTGGACCCGGCTTTCCATGGAATCCCAGGTGGCGTCGGTGACCAGGTCCGCCTATTACCATCTCCGTCGGATCGCCCAGATCCGCCCGTACCTCGACGCGAACTCTCTGAGAGCAGTGGTCCAAGCACTGGTGATCTCGAGGCTGGACTACTGTAACGCCCTCTAGGGGTTGCCCTTGACTCTTCTCCGACGTCTGCAGCGGGTACAGAACGCGGCGGCCAGGCTGGTGGCCGGCGTTCGGTATGATCATATCACGCCAGTTCTGGCCCGCCTGCACTGGTTGCCCGTTGCAGCCCGGATTAGATTCAAGGTCTTGGTTTTAGTTTATAAAACCCTCCATGGCTTGGGACCGGATTACCTGACAGAGCGTATCGCTCAGCGATCCACCTCGGTCCGTCCCGTTCGGCAGGCGCGAGCGCACTTGCTGCGGGTCGCCACTCCTCGAGAGGCCCGGAAGTCGAGTACTCGGGCCCGGGCTTTCTCCGTGGCGGCCCCCAGCCTTTGGAATTCCATCCCTCCTGAAGTGCGCTCTGCAGAGTCCCTGCTGGCCTTCCGGAAGGCTTTAAAAACTTTTCTCTTCCGGGAGGCCTTTGGCGATTCTTAATTCTTTTTTTTTTTTTCTCCGCCATTGCCACGTCTTCTGAATGATATTTTTATCAGATTTTTTTTTTTTAGATAGTATCAGGAACACTATCTGGTTTTTAACTATATTAGTTCTTTGTGTGTATGTCTGTCTGTGTTATTGTGATTATCAATGCCATTTGGGCTTTGTAAGCCGCTTAGAGATCTTTCGATATTAAGCGGGATATAAATACAATAAATAAATAAATAAATAATAAATAAATTCAGGTTCAATTGCTGTATTTGGCACTTTGCAAAAAATTAGTGGGTTTTGAATCACAGTTTGGGCACTCAGTCTCTAAAAGGTTCGCCATCACTGCTTTAGATGTTTAGGAGCTACCACTTCCATTCTCCTTTGCCTTTAGCCTGGATGTGAGGGATTGTTGGGCTATTGGAGACCAACAACCTCTGGAGAGCCGGATGTACCTCCAAGCCTGACCCACAGTGTCTCTAGCAATGTTTCTTCTAATTTTTGCCAGTGCCTGTTGAGAGCCCTGCCGCACCCACATGTTCTGGCCATGAGCAGAAGCAAATCGGCAACAACACTGGCTCAGGTGTGCAGTATCAATGCAGCACTGTGCCGGTGCACAGAGGAAACAATGGTTTCTACTAATTTGTTAATTCTCACCATTGAACATTGACATCCTCTATGACATTTTCTTTGCTCCAAAAATTCAACATTCACTCAGGCCTTGAGATAAGGATCAGGCTAGTCAAAAGTACCAGACTACACATCCCATAATTCTCTATTTTGGGAGTCTTGAAAACCTTAGAAGTGCCTAAATGTGATGTACCTGCAAGAAAGGCTTAAATCAGAAGGCTGTGAGGGTTAGTTGTGCCTGGCTCTGCCCCAGCATCCTATTGCTGGTCCAGTGCTACCTAGGTGCTTTCTTTTTGAGCTCTGCTTAGGTGAAGCTGGACTCAGCTAAGCCTCAAAGCCTTCCAGTTTATGCTTTATCCCAGGTTTAAATGCTGAGGAAGCATCAACAAGGCTGTCCAGAAAAATCTAGAAATCCCATCCCTTGTTGCATGTACCTAATCTTCATCCTCTGCTTTGTGTGACTAGAACTAGGCTGAATAAAGTGAAAGTTTCTTTATTTCAGAATAAAAAACACAGGTTTGGTCCATCTGGTTAAATGTATTCCAAAAAATACAACAACTGGTTACACAAGCATCTTGTAGATAAGAGTTGGGTTGTTTGTACAGTGCTTTGAAGAGCTCTGTGATCAAGGCAGCAATCTGTTTTGTCTCTCGCCTTTGACAGTATCAGACGGGACCTGGCTTGGCTAGATTGATTGGTACCTCCAGCTTAGCCATTTCCGTGCAGAATGGCTTGGTTTTTTTGCCTAATGATGTTACATTTGTCCTGCAGATGATGTAGAGCATGCTACCGAGAATGAACAGCTCGGCTCTGATCGCTCCTTATTTGGCGAGCGCTCACATTTCACACCAACCCTCCTCGGCCCCATTAATATTATATATAGATACCCTTGTCACAGATTTACATTCGGTGATCTGAAATCAGGATGGAAGGGGTGAAATGCGTGAGGGGGGTAGGAGCGAGGAGGTGAGCTGATTTATGATTGGGTATGTTGAAGAATAAAAAGGAAGTGATCAAATTTATATTAATGTTCTGACCTACATTCTCAAGCAGAGCTTCCCCCCCCCGCTTGACTCAATTCAATTCTCAATTCTCTTTTCTTCTGATGGATTCTGTAGCTGCATCCCCATATCTTTGCCTTCTTTACATTGAAATTCTAGGTGTCTTCTTAGAACTAAGCTCCACTGAACTGAATGGGACTTACTCTCAAGGAAGTGTGTAAAGGACTGGGATCTTACATCAAGATAACTTATCTGCATTGAGATTTGCACTCACCATGAGATAATCAGGAGTTTATCTTAGGAAATGGGACATACAAGAGACTGAATTCCTGTTTCATATAGTTCTGAAGTCTATTGCCTACAGCAACTCCTTTCCTTTTGGAAGGGGAGAAGATGGAGGTTATCTTCTTTCTAACACCCATGTTGTTCAGTGTGGTTTGGCAGCAAAGGGAGGCACTTAGGGCTGCAAGGAGGCACTGAAGGGGCACACTCTTGTTACAAAGTTTACAATACAAACAGTTGGAGCCATAATTTGGGCAGGGGTACTGCTTTCATCTAGGACAGTGGTTCTCAACCTGTAGGTCACCAGATGTTCCTGAACTGCAACTCCCAGAAGCCTCCGCCACTTGCTGTGCTGGAAGGAATTTCTGGGAGTTGCTGTCCAGGAACATCTGGGGGACCCACAGGTTGAGAGCCAATGATGTAGGGCAGACCTGTCCAAAGTCTGGCCCCGGGGCTAAATCCGGCCCGTTAGGCCATTCTGAGTGGCCCGTGGCTGGCTGGCCCACCCCTCCCTCCCCCTCCTTTGCCCCATTTTTTTTAAATCATCCGCCAACACTGACACCACTGGGAAGCTTGAGGGGCTGGGTGGACCGGCCAGTCAGCCATTGCGTGGGCTATTGCCACTGGCACTGCCGGCAACCATGTGAGGCTGGGTGCGCGTGGGAGTGGCGCATGGGGGGTTGCAAGGGGTCAGGGGGTGGGGCTTGCAGTGGGGTGGCAGGGTCGGGGAGCAACCGGCCCCTGACACATTCTCAGCCACCAAATCTGGCCCTCCTTACAAAAAGTTTGGGCACCCCTGATCCCATTGGAGTCTCCGGACAAGGATCAAAGACAATCCCACGTAGAGTGTGTTGCAGTAATCAGTCCTCGAGATCACGAGGGCCTGCACAACTGTCCTCAGGGAGGACTCATCGAGATACGGACGGATCTGGGCGATCCTGCGGAGGTGGAAAAAAGTGGCCCTGGAGACGGCCATCTCCTGGGCTTCCAGAGAGAGGGCAGAGTCCAGGACCATGCCCAGACTCCTGGCCCTGTCCATAGGCTGGAGGGAAACTCCCCCCAGACTAAGGAGGGGGCCACTGTACCTAGATGAGGGCACCCTGAAGAACATTACCTTGGTCTTCTCTGGGTTCAGTTTGAGCCTGTTAATCCTGGTTCATTCCATAACTGCCTCCAGGCACAGATCAAGGGAGCATACTGCCTCCACTGCAGACGTAGAAAATGAGAGATAGAGCTGTGTATCATCAGCATACTGATGACAGCGAACTCTAAATCTCCTGATGACCTCCGCCAGCGGCCTCATATAAATGTTGAACAGCATAGGGGAGATTGCCGACCCCTGGGGCACCCCACAAGGGAAGGTCCAAAGAGCCGACCACTCATCCCCCAGCTGAACCTGCTGAGACCAGCCGTCAAGGAAGGATTGGAGCCAGCAAAGTGCCGAGTCACCAATTCCCGCCTCAGCGAGCCGGTCCAGCAGGTTACCGTGGTCGACGGTATCAAAGGATGCTGACAGATCAAGGAGGACCAACCGGGTGGAATACCCCCTGTCACCCTCCCTGAGGAGGTCATCCTGCAGAGCGACCAGGGCAGTCTCGGTCCCCAGAAGCAGCTGGAACCCAGATTGGAAGGGATACAGGATATGATTTTCCTCCAGGTAGGACTGAAGCTGGACAGCAGTCACCCTCTTGACAACCGTGCCCAGGAAGGGAACAATGGCAATGGGCGATAGTTGGCTAAATCGTCCGATGCCAGGCCAGGCTTCTTTAAAGTGGGCTTCACCACCGTCTCCTTCAGGCAAGAAGGAAAAATTCCTTCCCTGAAGGAAGCGGTGGCGATAGTAGAAGCCCACTCCAGCATGTTCCCTCCAGCAGATTTAATAAGCCAAGCTGGGCAGGGGGCGAAAGGGGAGCCCGCCGGCCCACAATAAGCCATAACCCTGGAGGCCTCTGCAGGTAACACAGGCCCAAACTCAACCAGACGAAGAGACCGAGGGGTTGAGGCCCCTGGGATAAAGGAGTGATTAGTGCCACCGGTGTCGAGATCGGAAAGGATGGCCTCTATTTTAGATCTAAAATAGGCTGCAAATTGCTCACTAGTCAACTCACTAGGAGGAGGCTGCGAGTGCCTGGGATTGGAGAGGTCTCGAACCACCTGGAAAAGCTCCGCCTGGCGGTTCGAGGCCTCACCAATTCTCAGGGAGGCATGGGATGTTCTAGTGTCCCTGATCACGTGTACATAACGGCCGGTCAGCTGCTTAAGCGGGGCCTTATTCACTGCCGTCCGATCTCTCCTCCATCTGCACTCAAGCTTCCGCCATTTTTGTTTCATCACCCGCAGCTCAGCCATGAACCTCTGGGAGGAGCGAGCTCCACATCGGAGGGTGGACAGATGTATTCTTCCTTGTGCAGGCATTGTTCCCTTCCTGGGCATTTTCCTCTATCTTTCTCTTTTTGATGAAAATAAATGTGAACAACCAGTGGAAAGAAGAGTCCTGAAAAAGTTCTTGCTTATTTATAGAATACATTCAGGTAGACTTACCATCAAATCATAGAATACGAGAAAAAAAGTTAAGGGTAATTAGGCTCCAAATATGACAGAGCATGAACTAAGGAAAATTAATTCCTATCTAGATATACATCGATAATAATCAAGTGATGTACTGAACAAACTTAATATTCTATCAATGCAACTGGCCATGAACGATCCCATAATATCTTACTGCAATTATAAAATTTTCTCACAAAATATATTTATATATTGTTCATATTAATTTAGTTTCAGAGCCCAGAATTATGTCAGACAATGTTAATTTCAGCCTTCTGCATTCTCTTATTATCCAATCACATCACTTGATTTCTTAAGCCTACTTTACAATTACATTTAATTACCAGTTTATAATAAGTTTATTCTGTTAATTCAAGGTTGTTCATGCCCTGAAGCATAAACCAATAACAGTATCATTTGAACCTATGACTAATTAGAAATATGTAATTCCATTAGGTAACTTGTTAATGGAAATTATTTCATCCTTTAAGTAACCAACCTACCACCTTTTCTTCCTTCTGATTGACTTCTTCATGCAACTTCAGAATGAACACCTCCTCTCTGATAATTTGAGCAGACAATGTGTATGTCCCGTCTACAAAGGTTAAGCGTCTGACAGCAGATTCAGAAGGCAAGAGGGGAGACTCACTGACAGAAAATAATTCCTTTGATTGTTTCAGGAGAAAATCATTAGAGCAATTAAATAAATATCTAGTCTTTCTCTGTTCAAGCTTTTGGACAATGATTTGAGAAGTCACAGGAGATGTACACGGTCTTCCAGGATAATTTGCAAAATGGACCAAAGCAAGGGGTTTTGCTCCTCTTGTTTTAGTTGGGTGGGTCAAATGATGGGTTGGAGCAGGCCACAGGCCACCGTAACGTCATGCAAGTTTGCTCCAGCAATATTGGGAGCAAAACAGCAGCACAAGGAGGAAACTCAATAGGTGAAAGAGACTGAGAGCTGAGCCCCAATGATGTGCATATACATATGGGTGGACAGATGTATTCTTCCGTGTGTAGGCATTGATCGGATGGTTCACAATCATGTTAGGGACTACCCATCTCCCTTATCTCCCTTTTGACTTCTTTTCTTCTTGCTCTATTGGCAGAAATCAGAAGAATTCAGTCTGTCTCAACTCGAACCAGCCTGTCTGTTCATGTAAAACCTTTGGTGTTTCCTGTTATTAGTGGGAACCAAAACCTGATAGTGCCTTTCCTGGGCATATTTCTATAAACTAGTTTGGAAGAATCACTTCAACAGAATGTCTCTCCAAGTATGCTTTGCCAACCACTGCAGTCACATTGCCTTCAGAATGGTCTGGCAGGTCATCCTTTTCCTGGTGGAAAATGCTGCTTTGGAGGCAACCGGAAAAAAGTACTTGATTATGTGAAATGGAATTATGCTGAACTCTTTGCTTAAGGTCTCCTACATGCTCTGTGGTTTGGGTGTCTGGCCATGCAGCCAGAAGTTGAGAAAGGTTGATTCCCTACTCCTGTGAGCCAAACTATGTAGCACCGGTCAAGCTGCAGAGTCCCAGGGTGCCCCCAGAAGAAGGGAATTTCTCAGAATTCTTGATATGGAAAACCCTGAAAAGGGTTGTCCTAATTGACTTGATGGCATATTGTTGTTGTTGTTGTTGCATATCCAGAATTGATGCCAAGTCATATGCCTTTGCTGTTTCCATATGCATTTTTTTAAAATGATGAACTGGGCAATTCTGAGAGTTATGATCCAGTCCCCTCTCCAAACTCTGCCTCTTGGCATGCAGGGCAGGAGGGTCCTTGTTTAATCCCTGTCATATCCAGTTCAAATATGTAATGAGAACCCAATGCAAAGAAAAGCATCTTTTTACAAATCGAAGTACTGCCAGTCAGAATAGACAATAGTGGATTAGATGCACAACAGGGTCATCTTGTACAAAAGTGACTTATGGACAACAGCCTGACTTGAAATGCAGCAACTTTCCAGGTGGATGTCCTGTCGATAAAATGGATTAGAAGTGAATCCTAAAGTTTTTAACCTCTCTGTGTGCTCCATTAAGAACACAGTATGGTCATTGTTGTTGCTGATGATGATGATTCTATTTTTTTTTAAAAAAAGAACAACAACATGAACAACAATAAAAATTCTTTGAAAAACTGTCATAGACGCCATCTATACATGAATGAAATGAGTGGAAAAAGTAGAGGGT
This sequence comes from Phrynocephalus forsythii, assembly GCA_029282475.1. Classification (NCBI taxonomy): domain Eukaryota; kingdom Metazoa; phylum Chordata; class Lepidosauria; order Squamata; family Agamidae; genus Phrynocephalus; species Phrynocephalus forsythii. The sequence goes on from JAPFRF010000002.1 coordinate 112,755,665, forward strand.
GGAGGGGGTAGAACATGAAAGGGAGGGAGCTGGAAGAGATGTTAGATTCTTTTTTGCAAATGTATGATTAGACCAAAAGAACTTCAGTCTCATATCCAATCAAACAGATATTATATGCATGCATATCTTTCTCCCGCAGATGCTAATATGAAGTGTTTCAGAAGAAGGCAAAAGGATGAAGTGGACAATTATGAGATAAATGATGTCTGTGTATGAGCCTATCTTTGAGTGGAAAATTAGACTTTATTTGCAAAACATTTCTTAACAAGAATTAATTTTCAGGATTCTTCTGAATACAGCTTCTGCCTTATGTGTTTTGTTTTAAAATTCTGGCCTCGTGCATCTGGTTATAAAGTGGAGATTTGATTAATCAGAGAATTGGGCTGATCATTTATTCTTAGGAATAATAAACGAGAGCCAATGAGATCCATACAAGCTGCTTCTTGAACTAAGCACTTTATGAACTCAGAGTAGGAACTGAGGGAGAATTCAGACAACCCAGGCCTACTTACTTATGGATACTTAATTATTGAGAAGTGTTGTCTGGAGAAGTTACTTGATTTACAAGTGTTTTAGCTTTAAGTAGCTCGTATAGCATCTTTTACAATCTGACAACTTATTAATATTACTCTGAGAAAAGCCATTAGTGGCAAAGCAACATGTGCTCATTGTCTTAGCAGAGAGGATGTGTGGTCTCTGGTTACAGAACAAGGAGTTGGGAGTTCAGTTCCCCACAGTTCCTCATTGACAGAGGCTGGACTTGATGGTCCATAAAGTCAATTTCAAGGTGGTGGTGGTGGTTGTTGCTGTTAAGCTAGGCAGTTGCAGCATTGGCCATTATCCTAGGGCCTTTTCACATGACCCCTAAGATCCACTGGTCCCTTAAATTCGGACCAGAGATCTTGGGGGTTCGTTTCTGTTCCTCCGTCCCCACCCCTCATCACTTCCTGCTCCCGTCGGCGTGGGGGGGGAGGGAAAAAAGGACAAAAGAAGCCTTTACTAACCTGCCGGTGACGGTTGAACTTGCCACGAGCCCCCCGTTACTTCCTGGTTCCGGCTCAAGGAGCTCTTAAAGGGGCGGGAGGCAAAAAAACAACAGACAAGCCAGGAGAGCCCAGCACTCTTATCCGCATCAAATTTTTTTCACCTGCAGAGAGCAGGTAGATGAAAAATGCGCTGGGTCGCGCTAAAGTGGGCAGGGTCGCACTTAATTGTCTCCAAACTCCGGAGCTGGTGGGAAAACATTTCTAAGCTCCGGAGCTGGGAGCCATTTGCAGCGCAGCTTAGGGGTCGTGTATAAACGTCCCTAGAGAGATTCTGCTGAGCAGAAAATCCCACCTGTAGTAATGTGAGATAGTGCCATTCACAAAAGGGTTGAGTAGATGGTGGTGCTGCTGGTGGTGGAATTCTTCTGGAGATCCCTGTTTGTGTAATGACAACACTTGAGCAATTGGCATGACCTCCCCTCAGTGGAAACTCAGTTATACTAGTTGCCATTTTTAGGAGCTTAAAACAAGACCAGTAAAACTTCTCTCTTCAATAAAAGGGCATCAGAACATTTGGAAATAAAATAAAAATAAAAATAAAAAAGCTCATAAGAAGCCTTTATTTATTTATTTATTTATTTATTTATTTATTTATTTATTTATTTATTTATTTGAAAGAACCCTGTTTTCCTGAGAAGGTCCTCAGGGTTTTCTGCTGCTCAATCAACTTAATCAACTTGAGCTGACAGATCTAGCAAATAGGATAAAAATTAGGGCTGAAGCAAAAGGAACCACATTTTCACTGAGCTCCCTATGAAAAGAATTTAAAATTTAATGAATCTGAGAACTATGATACTTTATTGAGGATAACCATTTGATATTTGCACTCTTTAGAGTGAAATATCACTCAGAAGAAACGAAGACATTCACCATCTGGAAAGCAGGAAAAAACTTAAGACATTTAGTCACAGTTGTGATGGAGAGGGGAAACAGCATGCCTGAACCAAGGCTACTTTTTATTTCATTTCTTGCTCCACTTATTGATTTCCCATCACAGGAAATGCAACATTCTCTGATAGAAAGGTTTTCGATATATAACACCAAGCACTGCTATACTTCTGCTGCCAGTGCCCACGTGCTATACCTCTAAGAGCCCCCATTTTAAGGTTTTGGATCTTTAAATTGCTCTCTCGTCTGGAAGGTGGCAAATGTTCATACTGAAATTCTCTACTGGCTTCAGTGGACAAGTGGTTTCATTCTGAGAAGGGCCTTCTTGATCAACGAACAGTCCAAGATCTGCAAGACTTTTAATCCAGAGCTTGGAAACGACTGGTCACAAATAAACTATGTGCTGTTAGTTCCTTTCCTCAATACTGAAGATTGCATTACAACTGCAGCTGAGCAAGGGACATTTGTGCTCCTTTTGCCATGTTACTACCATGTTCCCTTGAACTGCACGGCCCCAAGGAACATAATTTTCTTTATATAGATATATTTCAACCAACTAACTAACCAACCAACCAACCAACCAACCAATCAGTAGACAATAAATGGTGGGCTGCTATTCATGACCAGAACATGGTCTGAGACTTCCTGAGGCCCCTGTTGCTTCTGGTGCAGAGGTCCCTGGTCCAGTTGCAGCAGCTTGGTTGGACCCCTCTCCTGTCATGGTGGCTCCATGTGGAAGATTATGGGGCATGCTAGGAGGCTGATGCAGGTCAGGGGAGGTGACAATGACACACTGCTCCATTGGGGGGGGGGGAGAAGAGCTATTGTATCTCCATCCACTCCAATAGAGTTTTTTTGGCAGAGTTATGCACTGATTTGGTTAGGTCATGTGTAGTCTAACCAAACCGTTATGGAGAATGTCATATGGTTCATGCATTCCTCTGCTGCTGCAGCCCCATTTTTAAAAGCATAGTTACAAATAATTATTTGTTTTTAGTCAATAAGAATGTGGCATTTAACAATGTGTCTACAATTGTAACAAATTCTAGGGATTCTCAATAGTAACATTGTTGGGATACAGTCTGGAAAAAAGAATGCTGATGTTCCTGAGGGGATGCTGTGTCACTAGGTGACAAGGGCATTTATTGGAAGAAATGTTTGCCCTCTATAGAGGTTGAGGGCTTGTGTGAATGTAGTAGTAGAGGAGTATCATTATGTTAACAAACCACTTCCCTGGCCCGCATTAATCAAGTCTGACTTTTAATGTCTAAAAATACACTGGGAAGAATGCTTATAGATATGAGGATTGAACGGGCCTGCAGATACGTATATGGTGTATTGTCTAGATCAGTAGTGGCCAAAGTTTGGCCCTCCAGATGTTTTGGACCACAACTCCCACAGTCCTTTGCCATTGGCAATGCAGGCTTAGAATTCTGGGACCTGTGTTCCAAAACATCTGAAGGGCTGAAGTTTGGATACCCCTGGTCTAGATTACCAGCTTTTAGAGTTTGCCTACTGAATGACATCAAGGAAATCATTGGTTGTTTCATAAATGGCACAAGGACTGTTTACTCTTGGCACACTGGGGGTGAGGATTTGTCTCTGTTTGCACTTTTGCACAATGAAATCGCAAAAACACATATATTGTTGCAGTGGCAACAAGTCTTTGGCCAAATTGGAAGACAATGAAATAGTACAGGCTATGAAGTTGGATACTCTGAGAGAATCCATGCCCAGCGGCCGTGATCATGCCATATGTCTCAGGATAAAAGGACAATTTACTTGTGGGAAATAAAGAAAGATGGCACACTGTATTTTTTCCTCCTAACCTGCCATCTGCCAAGACAAAGCTGAGTTTTAGAGGTGGAAGTAAAGAAGCCAGTTAGAATGGAGGAAAATTAAGGGGAATCAAAAAGCAATTGCTGCTTGGAATAAAAAGGACTGAGGTTTACATTTGCTCACATTCACTCTCACATGCAGATGCTTTTCAGATTTTCTTGTGCAATTTTTCATTTGTTCTCATATAATTGTTCCCTCTGCAGATTGAGTGCTGTGGGGACATTGGGCTTTAGTTCGCCTTAAGGCCCTGAAAACTCACCTTTTTAGGGAGGTGTTTGGTGACCTTTCTATTTAGTTGCCTTTTTTTCTTTCTTCTTTCTTCTTTCTTCTTTTTTCTTTTTTCCTCTTTCCCACCTGTGCCATCCCGCTTTGGGTTATGCCCTTTTATCTTCTTTTTAAAAAAACTGTAACCTGTGGTCTGTCTTGTTTTATCTGGTTTATTGTAAGCCGCCCAGAGTTCCTTCCTGGAAGATGGGCGGGATATAAGTTGAATAAATAAATAAATAAATAAATAAATAATACATTAAGAGAAGCTATTGGCAGCGTTCCAGGAATCCCCCCCCCCGGACCATGAACCATTTCATTAGTGCTTCATTTGCTACCAATTTTGTTTGAAAAACTTCATATCAATCAAAACAAAAAAATGTGTGTGGAGGGGGGGGGAGGAAGGAAACGAAACCAAACATAATTTTTCTGTATCGTGCCCATCCCTATTCATGGTAGCAGGACCATTTTCACTCCCTCCCATTTCTGTTCTCTGCTGCTGTAAAAGCTTGATTTGGAGACATGCCAAGGTTTTTTGGAACAGGGAGGTGTCTTGCTCCCCCTCCTTTTTCCTGGCAGGACACTGGTCCTCAGTCATTTCACTGCATAACAATGAATTGGAAAGGCACACCTTTCCAAACAGGAGCTATGCATTCTGCTTTGTGTTGCTATAAATTTAGATAGCAAATACGCATTCTGGAGAGGCTGTGAGCCAGGCAAGGAAATGCAGTGTTCTACTTCCCTTTAAGGACAAGCATAGTTTGAGTCAGCCTCCCAGGTCTGGACCTTTTGTTCACATCCGAGCACTTTGTTGGCATTCAGTAAGCAGTGCACCAGTAGCACCAAAGAAGAAGAAACCCAGAAAATCAGAGGGATGTGTGGGAGAGAGCAATAGACCCAGCAAATCATAAGAATATGGCCAGAAGAAAGGGAAGATTAACACACCAGTGGAAAGACTATGTGTGAATTGCCTAAACCACAAGCAACACACTCAGAGCCTTTCAAACATGATAAAGAAGACTTGACATAGTAAATTGGTTAAAAACATGCAGATTTTCATTGTCTCTTGAGATCTAAGGGCTCTTTCTTATCCATGCTTTATTTAACCATGGTAATATGAGAAGGAAGCTGTGAGAAACAGCATTTGTTTCCTGGCCCTCTTACTGTACTATCTACAGTAGGTCATGCACATATGACTTATATCCCAGTGTTGCAGGACCATATCATTGATTTCTTTTCAGAGCTGATATCATTGATTTAAATATGGAACTCTGCTTTAAAATCCAATGGGGCAATATGGCCACTCAACATTAACACATTTGGTAAATTGGCAGCAAAGGAAAACAGGCCTGTTTTTTTCTCTTCAAAGCACTCCTTCTTGAAAACCTTACAATGTACCCCTCCAGGCTCCAGCTGTTTCATAATAGGCAGCAAATCAAGTGAATATGCCATTGAATGTGGGTTAACCGTTAAGAATATATGTGCTTTAACGAATGCTGTATGAACTGTACACGTACTTTTAATCAGATCACATTTCCTAATCAGTCACCATTGTATCCCACTCATCTCTGGTTACACTCATGTCTCACCCTCGCCCGCCCGCCCACCTCACCCCCTTGTGCTCAGCGCTTTGCTCCAGAGAATGTTCAGTGCAACCCATTAAGGAACACTTTAATTCAAGAGAGGCTGGCTGATCAAGAAAAATTAAGCTCCTAATAACTGCAAAATCGAAAGAAATTTGGATAAAATGACTCTCTGCATCACAGATTTTGTTTACTAGTGGGTAATTAATTCTCCACATATGCTGGGAACATCTGTCGCGATGACCTGCCATACTATCTGTGAAATGACTGCTGCGCAGTTCCTCCGCAAGCCATTAGCAGCCCTCAGAATGGTTTCTTTTTCCTAGCCCTCCCGCCCGCCCGCCCCCACCTAAATTGGGCATTTTTAAAACTTTTGCTCCAATATTCCACAAAGCTGGATTGTCCTTTACTCTTCCCTTCCTCCCCCTCACTCAACAGCCTTCCAGAAAGAAAATAGAACATAAAAAGAAAACAATTAATCCTTCAGTAATTGCTTGTTTCTCTGGTACCTGCTCTTTTTCACCTACCAGCTGGTCACATGTCACACATGAGGTAAAGGGGTAGGAACACATTAAAGATAACTATTTCTGATATTGTTCTGATGGATTATTTATTACGTATCTCATAATAAAAGTGCAAAGCCAAAAGAGAAGAAATTCTTATAAAGTTCTGTGGAGCCTTTCTATTGGGAAAGCATGTCACGTTTGGCCTAAAACTAACAGCTAGCCATAACTACAGTAGAGCCATTGCATTAACTGCTTAATGATTAGTCAGTTCTTATGGAAAGGCCACCAGTTAGGTGAGTCTACTTGAGGTGAGACCAGCAACTCTTTGGGTGCCATATAGTCTTGGGTCAGGATTGCAAAATCAACTTAGTTCTGGATTTTGCACTGAGTAGCTAGTGAAGCTGATCATAACAAAAGGCTAGTGCGCTTAAATGGCTAGAAAGAAATAGAGCAGGCATGACCAAACTTCAGCCCTCCTGATGTTTTGGACCACAGCTCCCAGAATTCCAAGTCTGTATTCCCAATGGGAAAGGACTGTGGGAGTTGTGGTCCAAAACATCTGGAGGGCCGAAGTTTGGACATACCTGAAATAGAGGGAGTGTAACAAGTGTGAATATCAAGTGTGGTGTAGTGGACAGAATGACAGACTAGGAAACAGGAGGCCTGTGTTTGAATCACTGCTCAGCCATGAAAATGTACTGGGGTAGTAGAATTGGTAAAACCAGTCCTTAAAGATAGTGCCTCGCTTATCTTGAAAGTCCTATTGTTGTTCTTAGATATCATCAAGTTGCACCCAATTTATGGCAACTACATGAATGAGCAATCTCTAAAACAGTGGTGGCGAACCTTCAGCACTTCAGATGTTTTAGGCTACAACTCCCACAGTCCTTTGTCATTGGCAGCACAGGCTTGGAATTTTGGGAGTTGTGGTCCAAATCATCTGGAGTGCCGAAGGTTCGCCACCACTGCTCTAAAATGTCATGTCCCTAACATCCTAGCCCAGCTTTTGCAGATTTAAGGAATTTGGGCAGTTAATTCATCTCATATTTGATCTTCTTTTCCTGCTATCTTCAACCTTTCCCAGTATTATTGTCTTTTACAGTGAATCTTGTCTCCTCATGATGTACCCCAAATAGGACAACTTCAGTTTCAACACTTTTACCTCCAGAAAGAGTTCAGGCTTGATTTTTGTGGGACCTGGTTTCATTTATGCACCATGAATGGAAAATAGCTTGAAAGCCTTGTTAGGGTCACTGCAAATTTTTTCTGACTTGACACCACTAACTAGCCAACTTCGCTTAAGAGCAGAAGCATACATTCACAAAGGGTGAAATCTTCCTGTGTTAACCCACTGATAGAACAGGATGTGCCCACAAAGAGGATTCCCTTTCCTTCCTTAAATCTCCTCCACCCACCCTACCATATATTCCCTACATCAGCCCTGAGGAGTTGAGGAAACATTCCAAGTTGTGTTGGTTTAAACAACACTGGACTGCTTGTTACCAAAAGAACCAAAATTTGGCAGATTTTCTTCTTCCAGAGTGCAAATGTTGAATGTTGAATTTTGAAGATGGAATTTATATTTTTTATTTTTTATTGTGGCTCTTATTTCATATTTAAATGCTTCAGAGTTGATAGCATATTCTTTTTATTTCTTGCAGGCGCCAATGTCAAATTATCATGAAATAGCTGCTAGTATATTAAGCCTGATATATTAAAAAGTAGAGTTATTCTTACCACATTTTGTTTTAGAAGACAAAATAGTATGGGGTCAAATCAACACTGTATTAACAATTTAGTGCTGAAGGCTCTTTCCCCCTACTAATAAATACTTTGGTTTTATGCATTTTCTTTTAAAAGTGTGTAGAATGTAATGTGTAGTTTGGCCCATGGTTAGCTTATGAAAGCCCATCGATAATCAATGCCACAATTATCTCATCTTCTCTTGCAAAACTCAAAAACAAAACAAAATAAAAGACAAAAACATGTGGCACCTTAAAGACTATTATATTTTAATGTAAGCTTTCGTGGACATGTCCACTTCTTCAGACATATAGTAGCAGAATGAGGTGTACTATACAAAAGAATATATGTTACATACCAGATGTTCATTGCCTGTTGGATTGTCTGAAGAGGTGGACGTTTTCATGAAAGTTTATATTAAAATATAACAGTTAAGTCCCACATGTTTTTGTCTTTTATTTTGTTTTGTTATGATTTTTGCCTGGGATTCTTGCACAGACTAATGCAGATACCTCTCATAAATCATCTTCTCTTTGTTTCTCCAAAGTGCATGTCTGCTTTGTTTAATACAAATTCCTTAGACTTGTTTGAGAACAGTAAGACAAAGACATAGATTATAGATATACAGTATATGAGAAAAATAAAACCCTAACCTGCACTCCCCTTTGAAAACCTTCCTGGCTGGTACATGGGAACCCTCCCTTCATATCAAATCCCTCTGCTTTTGAGCCTTCCTGGGATGTAACGTTCCAGACAATCACTCACAATCCAGCAAGGGGAGAGAGAGCCATCATTGGCTCACTTGTGATCATGTGACCTGCTCCAGTGCTTATATATCAAGACATTGTTTGTTGATCAAGGCAACATTTAGAACAGGCCTGCCCAACAGGTAGACCGTGGGCTACTGGTAGCCCGCGAAGGGTTCAAAAGTAGCATGCCGCCCATCAATAAAAAGTGTGAGGGGATATGTTCTCCACCCTCCCTCCCCCATCCCAAGGACCACCACTGCCCCAGTAAAGTTCTGGGTCTGCCAGCCCACTGTCTCAGCTGAGTGGAGCAGTTCAAGGGCCATGGTGCAGTTCCCTGTTCCCTCCACCAGCCAGATGATTGGTGTGCCGCTATCTTGTGATCAGCTGAGTCGCTGGTGCGGAGTGGAGGGATGAGAGGGGCGAGAGGTGGGGGTTGCAGGTGTGCCCATCTCCTTTGTGCAGTGACATCTCCCTTCTTCTCCCCCCTGGACAATTCCCTCCATAATGGATTAATTGATTTTCAATGCATTCCTATGGGAAACCACTGCTCTACTTACAAATTTTTAACTTATGACCATGTGCTTGGAAGGAATGGATAAAATTTGTAAGCAGAGGTTTTGGTGTAGTAGCTCTCAGGCACTTTGGGCCAGAAAAAGTAGACCTCAGCCTGTTCAAAGTTGGACAGCCCTGATTTAGAAAAAATGTTTGCTTGTCTTGCAAAATGCTCTTAAACCAAGTTACTCTTAAACCACGGTATTACTGTACTGAAATGGGGGAGTGGCCAACCAAATCCCTACGCATGCTTTCTTGGAAGTTAAATACTCACTCAGATAAGCACGCATAGGATTACAGTTTTCAGATGCAATCCTGTGCACACACACTTGTCTGGAAATAAGCACCAATGAATATGGTATGTGGGGATTATACTGCATGCTATGCATTCTTGCAGTGCACTTCATCTTTAGCCTTTTCTGATATTTTATGAATGCTCAGTTCCCTTGGCTTAAAATCTGCTCTTAGCTGGCCAAGGCCTATTTAGATGCATGTGCATAATCAGATACTATAGAATCTTAAGCATTGTCTTCAAGGACATGTATGATTTTTTTTTCCTACAGGGAAGCACTTTTATTTATCCCCATAGGACCAGATTATGCCAGAAAGGGAAGAGAACACCTGCATCTCTACTAGGACACCTGCTTATGCAATGAATGCCACATTGCTAGCACAGCCGCAGTCTGTCAGTCAAGCAGGGGAGGGAGGGAGGTTCAGGCTGTTAAAGGAAGAACATTGGACAGATCACAACTAGACATGGGCACGGAGCGGCGAAATTGTCGTTTCCGTTTTCAGTTATCGTTTCTGTTACGTAACGGAAACGGTAACGATAATTACGCCGCTCCAGCTCGAACCCGATCCGAAAAAAGAAAAATTGGGTCGGGTTTTTCATTGTCGTTAATGCGATGCCAAGCAGCACAGAAAAAAAGATTTAAAAAGTAAAAAACAAAACAAAACCCGACTCCCGGCCAAAAAAGCAGGCGAAAATATGCCTGCCTGAGGCTTTGCCACCTTTGCCATCAAATGTATCTCTAAAAAGTGCTATCTTTGGCAGAATCTCAAAGGTAGGCAGAGAGTGGGGCAGATGCAGCTTGACTGAGAGTTGATTCCGAAGGTGAGCCACCACAGCCGAGATGACCCAGCTGTGGGATAGTGCCTTCCTGACCTCTTTTGGTGTGGCCACCTGGAGGAGCATTACCTGGGAGGTCTGGTGACACAGGTGGATGATCTTGGGGAAAGGCACTCTGTCAAATGAACGGGTCCCAACCTATGGAGGGCTTTGTAGGTGGGCAGCAAAACCTTGAAGCTGACCCAGAGATGGCGAACCTTTTACAGACCAAGTGCCCAAACTGAGATTCAAAACCACTGATTTTTCACAAAGTGCCAATACAGCAATTTAACATGAATAAAGGTGGCTGTGAAGGGACAATGTCAGGTGCCCACAGAAAGGGCTCCGAGTGCCACCTTTGGTACTTGTGCCATAAGTTCGCCAACACTGAGCTGACCTGATTCTAGTCCCCAGTGGTGCATAAATACTGCTCAAACTTGGACAATAATACTTGATATTCAAGCTTGACCTAAATGTCACTAACCCAGATTTCTGGAAATTACTTTCCCCTGAAACACAGCTTAAGGTGAGACCCAGAGTTATTTCTGTAGTCTTGACCCATATTGCATGAAGTTATCCTGATAACATGTTCCAGAAATGACATTCCTGGGTCATTGTAAAGAACTTTGGAAAAAAATAAAAATATCAATAGGAACACCATTAAATATATCACAAACTAGATGGTTTTATTGCCTTGAGCAGTTTTTTAGATTGAAAAAATTAAAAAATGATAGATTCTTATGTAGATTATGTCTGAAATCACCAGATACATCATTGTAAAGCTAAGGTAGAGAAAAATTGAACTGTGTACACTACCCTTGAGTTTACTGGAGGAGAGATGTACTAGATGGGTAAAGGGTAGGTAAATATAATATAATCAGTAAATATTGTATTGACATAGGTAAGCAGAGAACTGACGTATATAAAACATCATCCTCTGACAATCAAACAAAATCATGGTACTTTGGTCTACCAACTGCTGGGTCCATGGCATCACTGGTCAACAACCAAGGCAAAGTATAAATTGGAGGCCTTGCACCAACTTTCATTTGGCTAACGAAGCTACTTGGATGAGTAGTGAAACATTTCAGTCTCACAAGAAAAGAAGTCCAATTGTCATGACTCAACTTTCGGATAATCTCAGCTGGTTGACTGGGTATCTTCACAGACAACTGGTCAACAACTACTCTCAGCCACTATTAAGAGGAAACCCACTAGCCAGGAATGGTAGCCTTGAATCTCCTCTAGCAACTTGAATCAGCCGTCATCTTTTTTTATCGGTTTCAAAAGATCCATCAAGGAAGAAGCATCTAAAATCTATACCAAAGGCAAGCTCATGGTAACTTGTCAGGATACATTTTGTGCACATGACCACCTATAGACATTTGCCATGAACCACATTGATATCATTAGGAAGTCTCCATGCCTAGGGAGTATTTTAAGCTCTTCCTTTCCTTCCTTTCTTCATGTTTATTACTCACAACATCCATATTCCACCTTATATCTAATAAATATTGTGTTCTTTCATACAAGTGATTTGACTTTTTCCAACCACACTTGAATAGAGATGGGCATGAACTGCCAATCCAGCAGTTCGTGACAGTTTGTTTACTGGCCAAACAGGTCCTCAGCACTTCCCAGTCCCACCTCCTCCAATGGGTAACCACTCAAAGGCAGCGTTCATTGAGGCACTGCCTCAGAGTGGATGCCCCCAGGGGGATACGGGTTTGGGAAGCGCCAAACACCTGTTCAGCCAGTAAATATACTTGCACCAACCACTGAACCAGTGGTTCATGCCGATCTGCCGGTTTCTACTCTAGAATCTGACCGATGAAACCCTGTCAGATCAGGTCAAGGATTAAGACACCTTGGCAAATTCATGCTGTTGTAATTAGACATGGGCACGACTCGGCGAAATTATCGTTTCCATTTTCGGTTATCGTTTCCGTTATGTAACGGAAACGGTAACAATAATTAAGCCGTCAGAACTCGAAGTCGAACTGAAAAAAGAAAAATTTGGTCAGGATTTTTGTTTCCGTTTGTGGCATCACGGCGATCGCGCAAGGCGAAGCACAGAAAAAGTTTTTTAAAGTTTTTTTTTAAAAAAAACACGACTCCCGGCCAAAAAAGCAGGCGAAAATATGCCTGCCTGAGGCTTTGCCACCTACCAGAGGGGTGGTTTCTGGGGGGGTCCCCGGCCATTCCCCCCCTCTTCTCCTGTCCTGGGCTGCTTGCACCAGGCTGGGGGGGGTCATCCTCGTCGTCTCGCCATGCCATGCAGGGGGGATCCAAAATGGCGACCGCAATTTTTCTTTTAAAATCGTGGTAAAAAAACACACCAAATCACCACAGAAACATGTGAAATTTATTTATTTTAAATTCCTAAATTTTAATAGTAGCAGCAGTGGGTTTTTTTATAGCAATAAAACGTCGTATTGATTTTTATTTATTTTTATTTATTTTTTTAGACCTGCCCATTTGGGCTGGACATGGGATGGGACCATGCAAATTGTTTGAACCATTCCACCAATGGCATTGCCAGGTTTTTGACTGACATGTCTGGATGTCTCAGAGGGCATAAAAAGCCGAGGCACCTTCCAGAAATCGCAGTCGGGTGTATGGATGTGGTTGAGGGAGGAGGGCTGGCTGCTGGAGCTGGTGCGATCCGATTGAGATTGAGGAGGGAGGCTGGAGGCTTTAGGATTTAAGTTAGGAAGGCAGGGAGGGAATTGAATTTAGAAAATAATTTTTTGATTCCCTGCAGCTTTGTCTGCTGAAGGGAATAGCAGTTTATTCTTTATTTCTTCTCTGGCTGTTTGTGAGGATTTTTTTTCTGATATTGGATAAAGGGGGAGGTTTGACTGGGAGTGGGAGGTGTGGATTTATTTTAAATATATATTATATACTACCATTTAGTTTCTATTTGCTTGCACACACACACATTTGGGGTGCAAGCCAAGAACAGAACCTCTATCCTAAGTGATATCCTAACTGCCCACTCGCCCATCCGCCCGCGCTGCCACCCACCTGCGGCCTGCGCCGCCGCATGCCCACTTGCCCACCCGCGGCCGCCGCCCGCCCATGGCCCCCCGCCACCGCCGCCCACCGCACCTCCCACCACCACCGGCCCCCCACCCCGCCCGCCGCCTAGGGTGCAAAAATACCTAGCTCCGGCCCTGATTGCGGGACGCCCCTATGCTCTGGGAAGTCAAATCACACTAAATCGCGGTGGAAACGACAAACGACAAAAGGAAACGACAAATATTTGAAAATTTTTGCAACAAACGGAAATGACCTGAAACGGACCTGTTCCGACAAACGAAAACTCGAAACGTCATTTTTTCTGGTCGTGCCCATGTCTAGTTCTAATCCAACTGTTTCAAATGCTTAAGTTACTTCTGAGTTCATAGAGGAAAGGGAGAATCTAAATGTTTCAAACAGATGAATAAATGTATTCTCAAACCTACATTTGCCAGGGGAATGTAAATCACTACAAAAAGAAGAAAAAAGAATGAGTCTTGCACAGGAATTAGAAGTAAGGGATAAGCAGCACTCACATCTTACTGTGGAACTAAAAACTGTTTAAGTTGGGTGGGATTGTGCCCTGATTTACTAGTTTAATGCTGGATAATCATTACATTACACTCAGGATTTCTAGGCTTCCCAGTAAATTAATTTAAAGGTTCATGGCATAATTCTCTCAAGAAATAAACAGAAGCACTAGTTGCCTAGGTATACAGAATTAAAAGCCTTAAAGACAGTGATGTATTCAGAGGGAACGATAGTAATGCCCAAGAGAGTTGTCTGTAATTAGCTGTCATTTATGCCGTTACTTCATTCAATGCATACCAAATATACATAATCACTGTTTGCTGAGAGTGAACTGGTTTTAAGGAGAGGAATGTTAGGCCCAATAAAACATGAGAACAACCTCAGCACAAAATGACAGATTTTGTTCTGTGGATGAAAGTAGCTGCACTGTTGTTTCCACAAACTAAAGAGAGATTATAGTCTGTTTCTGACAAAGGAGAGAGAAAGAGAGAGAGAGAGAGAGAGAGAGAGAGAGAGAGAGAGAGATGTGCTGGCTGGGTTTGCCAGTCTTGATTCCCTTTTCTGCTTTCTCTGTGATATTGAAATACGTTCACTGTAGATTGTTTTGATGAGTTACATCCCAGGGGACAGATGAATCCATCAGCATCAAATTCTTTATTTTTTACCTGTTAAGTTTGGTTCATTCTGAACTTTATGGAATTATTACATTTTAATTAACATTTGTAGGCATTTTATGCTTAATCCTCCTAAAATGTGGTTTCATATGAAATTTTGCCTTATATACACAGCTTCTAATATCATGCATTTTAATGTTATTGCTTGTCATGCACACATTTTTACATTTCATCATCACAAGATTCTTCAAAGGATTTTACAATCCTTGAATCTGTTCTGTAAAGATAGACCTTAAGTGTATTGCTTTCACAATCTGTTTTAGCCTGCCAGATAATACATTCCTCTGTTCATCTTTCAGCATTCCTAATCTAGGTTAAATTTCTATTTTATTTCTTCGATTTTGTAGAAGATATCTTCTTTTTCAATTTTTTGTTGCTCTCCTTGTTGCACTGATTAATCTATTAGTTCTCTTTGTCTCCACAAGATACTCACTGAAAATCTGAGATAGGATACATAAATAAATTACACAGCATGTTGAAAGGATTAAATATTGACCATAAAATCTTAGTTCATTTTATATATATTAATAAACATACAGTATCTGGGAAGCTTCTCAGTCATCCAGGTAAGGTTATTTAGAATTTGAGTCATGGCAACTGGAATTCTTTACTTGTGAGATTGAAACGTTTCACTCCTCATCCTAGTAGCTTTGTCAGTCTAAGGAAAGTTGGTGTGAGGCCTCCAATTTATAGTTCACCTTGGTTTCATGCCACCCTGGTCTAAATAGACTCATTAGGTGAACAGTATCCTGAATAGCCTCTATTGTTGCAGCATGGACATAGTGTTTGGTACACAGTTATGCCCCTCTTCAAATTGGCACAAGGGCTCACTGGCTTCTTGTCTGTTGGTTGCACACAAACATAATATACTTGTTTATGAAGTTGTACAGGTGAGCCAGAGTGTTTGCCTCATTCCCTCACACACTCACCCAGACATTACTTTACAATTGTTGGAAAGGCACCAGCCTCCTGTGATATCACAGGGTTCCACTCCATGAACTATCAGAGACCCACCCCATAGTATGTGGCCTCAGAAATCCCTGGGGAAGGAGAAGATGCTTCTACGGCAGACAAGACAACTCTTCAGAATCATTACAGAAATATTGGCTTTCAATAAATAGGCTAAAAAGCTTTCCTGTCCTTCAACCAGTTTCTGCCTGCCAATGTCCACCAGTTCCCCCCCACACACACACAAGTCCATATTTGAAAGCAGCCAGCTTCAAGCTACTGATCTCAACTGGCCTCAGGCTGCAAACTCACAAGCCTCCTTAGCAAATATGCCTTTTAGAGAAGATGTATGGCTCCAGCTGGAGCAGTTGTCCACTGCAGGTCCAGCCCCTGACCTCCACTGTGATCTTCTGCCCTGCAGTCAAGCCCCTTTTATCTGTGAGCAAGAGGTGGGCCCACTGTGGGGTCACAAAAATCACAAAATTTGATTGACCAGCATTTCCTTTGTTTTGTCTGAATCACTGGTCAGTTTGTTGACATTCATCCAGCATACAACTGCTGTCTGATCCTGATTTTAAACTAGTAAATCAAGCTTCCTTGACTTTAGATGGAAAGGAGTTGGGTATCTTTATCATATTGACATTAATGAACTCCAAATGACTTCTCTCAGCAATATAATCAGTGAAATTACTAGGTACCAATACAGAACCCTGAGGACCACTGTAGCCCTGTGATCACAGTACTATGAATATCCCAGACTATATTCTGAATTTGCCCATGCAGAAAGGACTGGCGACAACATCCCCCATTCCAATTCCACTGTAGTGACTCAAGAAGGTGAGAGTACAACCAAGACATTCAGTGCACCCAACAAACTTCAGTTCCTAGTATCCATCCCCCATGAAGATATGAATCTGTCCCAGATTGAAAGGGATGTTGATAATATATCTCATCCAGAACACCTGGAGTAAGAAACCTATGCCTGTCATGCCTTATGGCAGTGGTTCCCAAACTCATGTCTCCCCTTTATTTATTTATTTAAGAGTATTTTTACCCCACCTTTCTCCTTGGAAAAGGACCCAAGGCAGCTTACAGTAATGAGGGATAATATACAGTCCAGTACAATTAAGACATGTTCAAGTATTTGAGAACAAGGAATTGAGGGACATCTTACAGCAGGCATGTCCAAAGTTCAACCCTCCTGATGTTTTTGACCACAACTCCCAGAATTCCAAGCCTGTATTTCCAATGGCAAAGAACTGTGGGAGTTGTGGTCCCAAACATCTGGAGGACCGAAGCTTGGACATGCCTGTCTTACAGCATTAATAGACAAATAGGAAGCTGGATTAGATGGGGCCTTTGGCCTGATCCAGCATGGCTCTTCTTATGTTCTTATGTTCTTATGACTCAGATTATTGTATGCATCCCACTAAGGATAGAAAATCTGAGTGAATGGGGCACTGTTTAGTTGTTTTTTTACTCTGTGTATAAGTATGTGCTATATACACCAAGGTCTACACAGATCAGATACCATTACCATGATAAATCAGTTTTTAATCATTAATAATTTGGTACTAAGTGGTGTGTTAATGCCCTTTGTTTTACTACTTAAACTGACAGTGAGACTAGCAATGGAGGTGCAGTCCAGTGTCTGTCATTAGGGGAAATGGGGGAGAGAATGGGGGGGGGATCAATACAATTTCTAATTAAGGGTACCTCATAACTAGAGCTCTTAAACAAGGAATTCTCCTTGTCAGAACATCTAGCCTTTAAACCCTTTTCTATATTCTTTCAGCTCAGAAGTTAACAGACAGGAAAAGAGAAAAGAACTGCTATGGTCAACTCTGTTTTGAAACAAGGAAAACACAGATGTATGAGGACAGGTTTTAGAGGAAATCAGTTTTTAGATCCGTTTTGTTGTTTTGTTTGGCAGAATAAAACATGATGGTGTTCCCTGAAATTATTAGGGAATCTCTCATGGAAATGTTTTGAAATGATATAATAGAAGGTTAAACAAACATTCTGGTAAATAATATTTCACCTGAGCACAGGAGGAGGAAGTTTTGCAATCTATAATAGTATTTATTTATTTATTTATTTATTTATTTATTTATTTATTTATTTATTTATTTATTTATTTAATGTTTATTCCTCCCTACTAGTGTGAAAGCACTAATTCTGAGTAGTTTACAATCAGCTAAATCAATATATGTGAATAAAAATAACAATGACAGACCATACATCAAAAGATGTAGATAAAAACAGCTAATAGCAGATGATACATCAAAAGGCAGAAGTATGAAATGAAATAGAACATGAGAATATAGAGAAGCAGGAGAAGATCAAGGTAATAATAATTATATGCCATCAAGCTGAATCCAACTTATGTTAACTCTTTCCAAGGATTTTTAAGTGTACTGTACCCCAAACTGGTGTATCATTCCTTTCTTCTGGGGTGCTCCAGAATTGTGCAGCTTATCAAAGACCCCACAGGCTGGCTCTTCTCCTAAAAAACACATCAGGGAATCAAGCTCCCAGAAACTGGCTCTGCAGACAGGTACCAACTCACTGAGTTATCCAGCCAGTAAACTAAGGTGTATATTTCAATATGCACTGAAATACATCAGCTTTCTATAATGTTTTAATATTTCTTGATTTTCCACCAGTAATTACTCCCATTTGATCCCCCGCTTTGCTACATTTCTTAATTATTTGTTCCATCTGTCCTCCAGTGACTTCACAGAGGCATACCCCGCTATCATCCTTCCCACTTTTATCTTCTCCATGGCCCTATGACAGTGGTGGCGAACCTTTGGCACTCCTGATGTTTTGGAACAGAACTCCCACAGCCGTTTGTCATTGGCAGTACAGGCTTGGAATTGTGGGAGCTATAGTCCAAAACATCTGGAGTGCCGAAGGTTCACCACCACTGCCCTATGAGGTTGGTGAAACCAAGAAAGGATGAGGACTCAGACCTGGGTTTCACAGTCTAATGTAACCTGTCTTGTTTTATTTTTCCTACTTGGTGGTTAGTTTCTCCCCCTCATATCCATGATGAAAAGGAACACATTAAATCCACTGCTTATCTTACTCAAGTGACACCACCCAACTACAGAAATAGGAGTTAGCAAGTGCAACGAAACACCAAGGTCTGCTTGAGAAGAAAGAAAAGAGAAAAGGAAAGCAAAGGAACTTTGGACTGATTCCCCACAGGGTGGTGACTCAAAACCTACCTAACAGAACTGGGCATGTTCAGAAATGACAAAATGCCGAGTGATTGGCTTAGGCAGGAGGGTGGAATGGAAAACTGGGAAACAGAGTGGCATGAACCTGAGCACTCCACATGACAACATTTTATTGCTTCTAAAATAAGTTGCCCCTCTTCCCAAATATGTCTGTTAGCTATGGCGAGTGTGTCCTTCATCAGCATTAACGCTTCTCCCCTCAACAATAAGACAATGAAAAACAGCATTTCAGGGGAGATTGTGCCTTTTGATCTCCTCTCTGATCTAATGTAATTGTCCACTGGCAGAAGCGCTGTGAGGTGCAGAATAAAGTAATGAAGCTAATCTGATTTCCCACTCCACAACTCCAGGATCTATGTGCCCTTTTTGTATTAGGTTCCTAATGAGATTCTCCAGTCGGCATTCTAGCAACCGGGCAGGCTGAGAGAATAAGGAGGGGTTTAGTGTTTTATATAGAGGGCTGCCTCCATTTACATCCCATCCTTAATGGATGCAAACCTGCCTGCCCTTGAGGGAAGATGGGGCATCCCTCCCCCTTTCCAAAAGAGAGTCTTGGCTAGGGTAGACTGCCTTGATTTTCTGTACTGCAAGGCAAATGGAACTCGGTGCTTCTGGGATACTGCACAAATAAACCACCCCAACAAACACCATCACCATAGGATTAATCTTTGTTCCTGTATACCCTTATGAAGACTTTAAATAAATAAATAAATAAATAAATAAATAAATAAATAAATAAATAAATAAATAAATAAATAAAACCACTGACAGGTAAAACATTTTTAAAGGATTTCTTCATATCCTCTGACACCTTCCCAGTGTTGCACACTGTTGAACATGCTTCCATATTATTGACTTCTTCGGAGTTCTATGACTGCATATCCCTAGCAGGGAATTGCTAACTTGCCATCAATCTTTGTTCCAACAACTGATGGGGCAAGTACAGCCAGAGGATCAAAGATTATTTCAGGTTCACCTATTTCTGAAGTAGTGCCCACTTGAGTCCCCTCAATCTCCTCCTTCCCCATGCTGGATGTATGTGTACTCAAAGAGGAGTTCTCATCCACCACAATGCTGCTTTGCACAAGGAATATGTCTGTGAAGATTCTCAGTCATCCAGGTGAGCTTATCTGGAACTTGAGTCATGGCAGCTGGACTTCTTTTTCTCGAGAGATAGAAACGTTTCGCTGCTCATCCAAACAGCTCCATCAGTCTGAATAAAGTTAGTGCGAGTCCTCCATCTTATAGTCAGCTTTGTCCTCTTGTCACCCTGGTCTGAAAAAGGCTCATAAGATGAACAATGGCCTGAATAGGCTTCTTAGGTCAACAATAGTATCCATAGCCTTAAGGTGAACAATGGCCTAAGATGCTGAACCCATTTGAAAGACAAAGGACAGGACACTCATTCAAAGATGAGGATGTACACATATTAGACAGAGAAGATAGGTGGTTTGAGAGAGGAGTCAGGGAAGCCATTCACGTGAGCATTGAAACCCCTACTCTCAACAGAGGTGGGGGCCTCAGGCATAGTCTATCTGCTACTTATCAGGGTGTGCTTTCAACAGTACACAGACAAATCAAAAAGCCTTCACCACCAAGGCCATAGCTAATGACCCATACTTTATAGGTTTCAGCACCTTAGGCCATTGTTTGCCTTAGGGCTATGGGTACTACCTAACAAGCCTGTTCAGGCCATTGTTCATTGTTTTGTTTTGTTTTGTTTTGTTTTGTTTTTGTCCCAGCTGGATTGCATAAAATATCACTGGAAGATGTCTAAGGAGAGAGAGAGAGAGAGAGAGAGAGAGAGAGAGAGAGAGAGAGTACTGCTGCCTGCTGCTCTTTTCTAGTGTCACTGCTGAACAAGCAGCTGAGTCACAGATTATGTTTTGAGGTCTCATAGTTGTGTGCTGTTTTTGTCTCCCTCTCACACTTGTCTCAGTAGAAGTTGCTGCAGTGGTTCAGGTAGCATTCATGCAGCCTTTCCCAAGTCACTATATTTTCTACACATCTACATTCCAGAATGAATGTAAGTTGAGGGTTCAGGAAAGGACACAGAGAAAACTGTTGCAGTGCAGGCTTGAACCGCAGCATAAAATCATAGGATAGTGAAGTTGGAAGGGGTCTACCATGCCATCAAGTCCAACCCCCTGCTCCATGCAGAAACACAGATCCTAACAACAAATGCTCATGGGAGTTATAAGCAGCTATGGCCACCTTTCAATAGGAAAGAAGCAATGTGAAAAAATAACTTCTTCCAGATTTCATTGGTGCAACCAATCATCATTTACAAATTTTGCTGTTACCCCAGCTCTGCCCTTCCTTTAGGATGCCTGAGATATATTTATTTATTTATTTATTTATTCAAGTGCTTATATCCCGCTCCATCTTCCCAACGGGAACTCTGGGTGGCTAACAACGCAAAAACTAAAAAGGTAAAAGCTAAAAGCTAAAACTTCACTTTTACTTCTTCTAGGAAGCAGAGACCTAACCTTTTGCTTTCTAATTTAAATGGGACTTAGAAAGTTTTATTACAGATATCATGTAACAATTAAATTGAAAGGGGGCTATGTATCGATCCCACCCCCCTGCTCAATGCAGAAGTGGCTGTCCAGTTCTTTTCCTCGAATGCTTCCAGTGCTGGAATGCTCATCATCTGCTGAGGCAGTTGGTTCTAGATATGGGCACAACTTGGCGAAATTCTCGTTTCCGTTTCCGTTCCTCGTTTCCGTTACGCAACAGAAACGGTAACGACAATTACTCCGCTAGAACTCGAACTCAAACCGACTAAAGAAAAATTGGGTCTGATTTGTCGTTGTCGTTCCTGGCATCGCAGCGATCGCGCGATGCCAAGCGGCACAGGAAAAAAGTTTTAAAAATAAAAAAAACCCGATTCCCGGCCAAAAATGAGGCGAAAATATGCCTTCCTGAGGGCACCTACCAGAGGGGTGGTTTCTGGGGGGGGTCCCCGGCCTCCCCTCCTCTCGTCTCCTGGGCTGCGCAAAGTGCACATCCTCATCGAGTCGCAACTCGCCAAGCGGCGCGGCAGAGAAAAAAAGTTTTAAAAATAAATAAAAAAAACCGATTCCCGGCCAAAAAAGCAGGCAAAAATATGCCTGCCTCAGTGAGGGCACCTACCAGAAGTGTGGTTTCTGGGGAGGGGGTCCCCGGCCTCCCCCCTCTCCTCTCCTGGGCTGCGCATCCTCATCGTCTCACCATTAACTCGCCATGCCATGCGGTGCGGGCGGGGGATCCAAAATGGGGTGACCGCAATATTTATTTTGAAATCGCGTGGTCCAAAAACACACCAAAGCACCACAGAAACATGCAAAAATAGCTATTTTAAAACTGCCTGATTTTTACAGTAGCAGCAGTGAGTCTTTCTTGCAACAAAACGTCTCCATTGATTTTATTTTATTTTATTTTTATTTTTATTTTTTTACACCTGCGCAATGATGGGCTGGCCATGGGAGTGGACCATGCAAATTTTTGGAGCCATTCCACCAATTGCATGGCCACTTGGCCAGGTTTTGACAGAGACTTCTGGGATGTGCCTGTTGGGCATAAAAAGCCCACTAACCATAGCCCGAACCCGAACCCGAACCCGAACCCGAACCCTAACCCTAACCCATATGCCAGTACACTGTCCTTCTTAGTGGGTCAGAGAGGCACCCAGAGGTGCACCCCAGTAACTCACCCTAACCTTACCAGTAACCCTAAGCCTAGCCCTTGCACTAACCCCTAACCCAAGCCAGATCTGTGTACTTGCATTGCACTACAGCAAGTACACTTCCCTTCTTAGTGAGTCACAGCGGGCGCCGGTAGGGGTCCTCTCTCACTTCGTTCCCCAGCCCAAGTGCACTGCAGGCAGTGAGTCATAGAGGCACCCAAAAGAGAGGTGCCTCTGCCTGCTGTAACTGCAACTTAATGGTATGCATATCCAATTGGCTATGCATGCCATTTTGTAGCGGGCCAGAGGAGGCACCCACCCCAGAGAGGTGCCTTCAGGAGCCCGCTTTCCCTTCATGGCGGGCCAGAGGAGGCACCCACCCCAGAGAGGTGCCTCCAGGAGCCCCCCCAAACCAGTACTAACGACAGACGAAAAACCAACAAACGAAATGACAAATTTTTGGAAAATTTCGTGAAAAACAGAAACGAGCTGAAACGGGGCAGCTCCGACACACGAAAACTCGAAACGTAATTTTTCCTGGTCGTGCCCATCTCTAGTTGGTTCTATTGTACTGCTCTTGCAGCTAAGAAGATTTGCCTGATATTTCAGCCTAAATCTGGCTTCTTTTACCTTGTGCCCATTATTATGTCTCTGGGATGATTGGGAACTATCACATTTGGTTTTGGATATATGCAGAACAATCTGAATATGGCATTATTCAGTGAATTCCCAATTAGACATGGGCACAACCAGAAAAAATGACGTTTTGAGTTTTTGTTTGTCGGAACGGGTCCATTTCGGGTTGTTTCCGTTTGTCGCGAAATTTTTCAAAAATTTGTCATTTCCATTTGTCATTTGTCGTTTGTCTTTTCCATTGCAATTTAGCGCAATTTGACTTCCCAGAGCATAGGGGTGTCCCGCAATCAGGGCCAGCCCTAGGTGTTTTTGCGCCCTAGGTGGTGGGCAGGGCGGGCGGTGGCCGCGGGCAGGTGAGTGGGCGGGCGGCGACGCGGGCAGACGGGCGAGTGGGCAGTTAGGATATCACTTAGGACAGAGGTTCTGTTCTTGGCTTGCACCCCAAACGTGAGTGTGCAAGCAAATTGAAGTTGGGAAAATAGAAAACAAATGGTAGTATATAATATATATTTAAAATAAATCCACACCTCCCACTCCCAGTCAAACCTCCCCCTTTATCCAATATCAGAAAAAAAATCCTCACAAACAGCCAGAGAAGAAATAAAGAATAAACTGCTATTCCCTTCAGCAGACAAAGCTGCAGGGAATCAAAGAAATTATTTTCTAAATTCAATTCCCTCCCTGCCTTCCTAACTTAAATCCTAAAGCCTCCAGCCTCCCTCCTCAATCTCAATCGGATCACACCAGCTCCAGCAGCCAGCCCTCCTCCCTCAACCACATCCATACACCCAACTGCGATTTCTGGAAGGTGCCTCGGCTTTTTATGCCCTCTGAGACATCCAGACATGTCAGTCAAAAACCTGGCAATGCCATTGGTGGAATGGTTCAAACAATTTGCATGGTCCCATCCCATGTCCAGCCCAAATGGGCAGGTCTAAAAAAATAAATAAAAATAAATAAAAATCAATACGACATTTCATTGCTATAAAAAAAACCCACTGCTGCTACTATTAAAACTCAGGCATTTAAAATAAATAAATTTCACATGTTTCTGTGGTGATTTGGTGTGTTTTTTTTACCACGATTTCAAAAGAAAAATTGCAGTCGCCATTTTGGATCCTCTCCCACCTCATGGCATGGCGAGACGACGAGGATGACCCCCCCCCAGCCTGGTGCAAGCAGCCCAGGACAGGAGAAGAGGGAGGGAAAGGCCAGGGACCCCCCAGAAACCACCCCTCTGGTAGATGGCAAAGCCTCAGGCATGCATATTTTCGCCTGCTTTTTTGGCCGGGAGTTGGGGTTTTTAAAAAAATTTTTAAAAACTTTTTCTGTGCTTCGCATTGCGCAATCGCCGCGATGCCACAAACGGAAACGAAAAACCCAACCAAATTGTTCTTTTTTCTGTTCGAGTTCGAGTTCTGATGGCTTAATTACCATTACCGTTTCCGTTACGTAACGGAAACGATAACCGAAAACGGAAACGACAATTTCGCTGAGTCGTGCCCATATCTATTCCCAATATTTCTGAATCCAAATGCTTCTCCCTAGTAAAGATCATTTCCTGTTTGGTCCTGATTACTAAGAAGAAAATTTACAGGTGGGGACAAAAGAAGTCCAAAATCCTAGGGGATATCTTTTTTATGACATAGATTTCATCAGAATGGATGAAAGTCTATGTAATAACAAAATATTTGCTATAAGAAAATATGTTCATTTAGAAGCTGCTGCAAGACTCATTTCTCTAAAATGCATGAATAATGGGGGTTATTACTGCATCATGTATCACAAAATTGCATCCTGCCAAGCTAAATACAGATGCTACCAATCATTTATTGCATCATCCCAACAGTGGGTTTATCACACTCTGATACATGGACAGTGAGATGCATTTGACTTGATGGGTCACACATGGCTCAATCCCACTGTACACTGTTGATCATTATCAAAAGAATAATCAAAGATAGGAAACATGTATTTCTTTTTTGGACTACAACTGCCTGAATACCTCAATCCACCTCTGAGAAGGATATTAGGGTCTCCATTTAGTATACTGTATTCTTTATTGTATTCCTACTGCAGAAGCAAATCTCTGGAGACAAGTCATTTGGTTTAAAGAGTCAAGTGATGGTTTTAAAGCAGTTATTAAAAACAACAACAACCAGCAATGATACCTGGTACAAAAACAAAAAAGGACTAAAGGGAACCATTTTTCTTTAACCAAAGCATAGAAGAGCTATTAAACAGCTTTAGCGAGGTTTTCCACTGAGCACAGGTCTACATAACTGAAAGCACCATACATAATTCACTACATGAGAGTCCAGAACTAAGCAAAGAGACTGAATTACTTATCAGTTGAAGGAAAGGTGTTCTCTTCAGGTCAAGGTTGGAACCAGTGGTAAACTAGCAAGAAAGACATCACATCTACATCCCTGTATTGATACCATGGTTGTATCTGGCCCAGGTAGGGTCATTACGACCCTCTATTAAAACAGCACCATTATCTACAAGTTGTATTTACTCTCCAGTGACTGCTGACGGCTGACTGTGTAGAGAGGATGATAGAAAGGGCATCCATGTTTATAAAACCACAATTGATTCTGTGACGAAAGGCCAAAAAATGCCATCCTGATAGCACCTGTATTCTGTTCACAGGAGTGTCCTGTCAGAGGTGTAAAGCATCACAGCTTAGACTGAATTCAAAAATACCTCATTACTTCACAGGACAGGGAACACTGCTAGTTATCAGCAGCTAGTGTGACTTCAGGAGTACAGTTCATAGGGAGTAGATGCCATCTGGCAATCATTAAGTGGCTGATTGGGCCTTTCTGTGATTGACTGGTGATTGATTGACAGGTACTCCAAGAAAAGAAAGCAATGTAAGCCAGACATGAGGACCTTTTGTTTCAATCTTGCTGCATGTATTGTTTCAATAATACCATGTTCCATGGGGGCTGCCTCTTTCTCTTTCTCTTTCTTTTTTTCCACTCCATGTGCTGGAGCCTCTGCTTGAGGTACTTACTACAGAATCAGATGGAAAGAAAGGGAAGAAATACAGTAAAAGGAAACAAAAAAGGAACATTCAAAAGAAGAGCCGATAGCTTGAACTTCGGAATCACTGTGTGGTGATGTACAGTTGATAAACAACTATCCAGGTCAGTATGATGAAAATGTGGAACCATCAAAGGTAGCCTAATATGATTATCACAACAGAACCCATGGTGATCAGATGGATAGGGATGCTCACAGCATGGTAGAGAGAACATGGTTTTTGGTCCAAAATATACTTTTGATTTTAAAATAAAATAAAAAATAAAAGGAAATAATTTCAATCCATGAAGAATTTCTGGGGATTGATGTATATATTTACTGTACTTGCAAAAATCAAGAGTCTATACTGCATCTTAAAACAGAAAGAAAGAAAGAAAGAAAGAAAGAAAGAAAGAAAGAAAGAAAGAAAGAAAGAAAGAAAGAAAGAAAGAAAGAAAGAAAGAAAGAAAGAAAGAAAGAAAGAAAGAAAGAAAGAAAGAAAGAAAGAAAGAAAACAGCAAATGGTCTTCAAGCAGTTTATGAAGTGATAGATCATATATAAATAGGCTGTTTGCTCTCCGTACAGATGCCATCATTACTAACTACTTTCAGGCTCTTTGAGAGCTAAATAATTCTGTAATGCATCATTGAACATTTAGTTGCTTCACTAGCAGATGGTTTCAAGGGTCCATCTGCTCATAGCAATGTTTTCAACAAGCCCCCTTCACCTTCACCAAAAGGTTCAGAAGCATCAGAATATTCATTCTTCACCACAGGTGCCTTTCTTTTTTGGAGCCCACCGTGTGCAGAGAATGAGTAGCAGCTTTTTATTCAAGAAAATATGGTTAGAATGAGGGCACTTAGTAGGCAATGGTTTGACATACATAGATACACAAAATTCAGACATGCAATTGAATGTATGTCCTTTTACCTTTTCTTTCTTGTGTCAGATTAGGGAAGACTGATATACTTCATTTCATGACATTGCACTGAAACCCAGAAACCAATGCATAATAATAATTAGTAAATCCAGTGCAGTGAAAGGGGAGCAAGGAATTGTGTCTCATTTCCCCATCAACATCAGGGTAAGTACTTCTACACATTACAGAAGAGGTTTGCCTGAGCAGTACCACTTCATCTAAAGTAATAAACCTATGACTGGAAATGACTTTTAGTGAAAATGAAAAAAGAAAATGCCAAAGCAGAACCACAGTTGAATATAAAGAAGATAAAATTCATGAGTTAGATGGGAAAAAATATTGTGTGGGGATGTGAAAGATGGACAGTGAAGAAACCTGACAGGGGGAAAATTGATTCATTTGAAACAGGGTGCTGGGAAAAAGCTTTGCAGAAACTCTGCCAGAAAGATGAACAAGCAAGTCCTTGAGCAAACCAAACCTGGACTATCATGGGAGGCAAAAATGATGAAATTAGGCTGTGTAATTTGGGTCCATCATAAACAGGCAAGTTTCTCTGGAAAAGACAATAATGTTGGGAATAGTTGCAGGAGAGCAGAAGACTGAATACGAGATTGATTGACTTCCTAAAAGAAACCACAGCCATGAGTTTGCAAGAGCTGATCAGGGGCTTTTGAGGATAGGACATTTTGGAGGTTGGCTAGAGTGCTGAAACTGTCGGCTGCAAAGTTGGCACCTCAGCGGTTTGAATCCTGGGTGCCATGCAGTGGAGCAAGCTCCGGCTGTTAACCCCAGCTCCTGCCAGCCAAGCAGTTTGAAAGCTTGCAAATGCGAGTCGATAAATAGGTACCATTGTAAAAAGCAGGAAGGTAAACAGTGTTCCATGCAGCCATGCCGGCCACATGGCCACAGACTTGCACAACACTGGCTCTTTGGCTTGAAAACAGAGTTGAGCACCGCTGCTAGAGTCGGACGCGACTAGCACGCGTGTGCGGGGGGAACCTTTACCTTTACCTTTTTATTCATAGGGTTCCCATAAGTCAGAGATGACTTGATGGCACGTAACAACAAAAAGCCCTTCAGACTCTCAGGGGAGAGGAGATTGCTTATTTCAGTTCTCTTTTAAGTGGATTCAAGAGTCTACAAGAAGGGTGGCAACGTGAATATTGCCATAGCATCCTAGACAGTTACATTTATTTATTTATTTATTTATTTATTTATTTATTTATTTATTTATTTATTTATTTATTTATTTGATATATATACCGTCCGTCTGGTGACGAGGCCACTCTGAGTGGTTTACAACAGTTCAACAAACAGCGTATATACAATACAATATACAATAAAATATAGCAAAGTGAAAATAATACAGCTTAATCGTACATACTAAAACATAATTAAACCAATAATTAAATCAATAACATCACTCATAAAGTCAAAGATTCAGAGTAAAGATAGAGTGAGAAAGGCAGCATAAAAATAAAATTTATTATTATTATTTATTATTATTAAGAGCAAGTGGGGAAGATAGTAGTCATTAGTAACCAGGGAAAGCAATTCTAAACAACCAGGTCTTCAGGTGTTTTTTGAAGACCGACAGTGATGGGACCCAGCAGATCTCTGCGGGGAGTTGGTTCCAAAGTCTCGGAGCTGCTAGCAAGAAAGCCCAGTCCCTTGTTACCATCTTATGGGCTTCTTTTGGAGTCGGTACCCTCAGATGACCTGCTTCTGAGGAGCAAGTGTTACGAGCAGTGTTGAAGGGCAGGAGCCGTTCTGACAGACAACAGATTTACTGCGAAGAGCCCTTAGAGACCATCTAGCCTGGTTTTGCCAGCACTGATTGGCAGAGGTTCCCTGGTATTTCAGGCACTATTTGAATATGTTAGAGACTGAACCAACAAACTTTGCTCTCATTTAACACTTAACATCTGCTGAATGGATATAGATCTATACCAAGGTAGACAAATTCAGGAGTGTTGGAGAATACATTGGTTCCAAGGCCTCGCCAAGAGCCATAGGGAGCTCAGAATTTTTTCCTTGTTTGTTTGTAACAACAGGAGCAGGAGCAGGAGCAGCAGCAACAACAACACACAGTTCAATTAAAACTGAGGTACAGCTTTTGAGGTGAGCAAAACGCAGAACTATGTGAGCTGATTTTCAGTAATGCCTGGTAGGAGACAGGCCACTTTATCAGCCATTTGTCAGCCTGCTAATATCAGAACACTGGCGTCACTCTACCTCACGTAACACAGAGGGAAATCTGCAGAAGGTGACTGTTCATCCAGACTGGCAGAAATGCTGATTATGCATTCAGAAAAGGACACAGCAGTCACCTCTTTCAGTGCTGTTCTTTGTCTTCCCGTACAGGAGATGAACACCCAGCTTGGTTCTAGACATTATTTTGAAATAAGGAACACAAGAGGGTGGGGGGGGGTGTCAACGTATGTACTTCAGTGCATCATTCAAACATACAGCTCTACCCTGGAGAGGTGCCTGCACTCCTTTCACATCATGAGCCCATACCTCTGACAGCTAGGGTGATTGAATTCATAGAGGAAAATCTTCTGCTGGAAGAGCTGTCTGAGGACAGTTCTCTATTTCCAGTGACAAGGCAGGCTCTACTAATAGGCAGAGTGGTGTTGTCACTATAGGCAGTAGGTCTGGAGCATCACAAAAGGGTCACCATTGTTAATTATTCAGCTTGTTATGTTTGTCTCTTTACCGCCAGGGGTTATAGAGAGATGCATCCTCATAAATAAAAGTAATCTGGGTGCTTTGGAATACCAGGTGCTTTGATTTGGGTGGGAGATCGGGCACCTCTTGCTGCTATGTCAAGTAACATAATGTCTTGGACAAAGTTTCCTCAAAGGTGCGCAGCTGCACGAGCATGCACAACTCTACACCCCCCTCCATGCAGTGTTTCACTTCCTCTGTGCACCCACAGTGAAGGTCACAGCCCTGCCTAGAGGGCCTGAAACTTAAAGGGACTGTTGATATGGCTCAGTCTTTTGCATCTTTCCTCCATTCAAAGGGTTGTCCGACCAAACACGAACATTTGAAGAGTGGGTCTTGACATTAGCGTTACCAGGAGGCAAAAAGAGACCAAGGAGGCTCACAGGATGTCTGGTCATAGTCTTCTTTCTCACTATAGTGAGATGTACTGTATTTCTACTATTAGATTTCTGTGAGATTTGTGGTCATTGTAGAAAACAATGACACTGTTGCATACAACATGTGAGGATGGCTCATTTGGTAGTAACAATGTGCTGGACAACTTTGAAGGTTCAGGAAAACATTGAATGTAAAGGCTTGGATGAATCTGATGTAATTATAGCCCTTTCTGAAAACCTTGCACATAAACTGTGTAAGGCAAGATGTGTCTCTTATTACAAAGTGTGCACAATCTCTAATGTCGTAAGACCTTTTGCCTTAAGGAGAAGAATTTTAAAATGGTTTCTAAGATCCAAATTTTAACTGGGTGTTCAAAGGAATTCGTGGAAGCTGCTATGGCTAAACATGTTGGTGAACAGGTCACATGATGTGAAGGCCCTCTTACAAAATTTATTTATTTATTTTATTTATTTATTTTCACATTTATATACCGCGCCTATTCCCACATAAATAGAAGACCAACACAGTAAAGAGTCTGTCTAAGACATCTTGTTTTCACTAAATGGGCTAACTATTAAAGATATCATCTCCTATATGCACTGTTAAGTGATGCCTTCTATGTCAGCACCTCAGGTTTTGCATCCTATTGCATCCTATTGCATAGGAGAAGCCAGACCCAATCTGAAAATTGCAGGAGCCTTGATCACTGGTTTTTAGCATTGCACATTATCAAATGAAACCTTAGAGGAAAATGTTAACATACATTGGGTGATTTCCTCTTACATAGTTACACAAATGGTGCAACTCTTGAAATCAAATTGCCCCAGTTTAAGAAATCACTACAGACATTATCAGTTGCATGCTGAATCACCCAATTTAGTAAGCAATAGATAATATCTATGGTGATT
The DNA here is from genome assembly GCA_029282475.1 of Phrynocephalus forsythii. Taxonomy (NCBI): domain Eukaryota; kingdom Metazoa; phylum Chordata; class Lepidosauria; order Squamata; family Agamidae; genus Phrynocephalus; species Phrynocephalus forsythii. The sequence continues at coordinate 112,786,628 of JAPFRF010000002.1, forward strand.
TCTTGACACAAGGTAAGTTTCCTCCCAAAGTTACACCATTTATGCTATGCCAGGATAACATGGCAAGGGGATTAGGATCATTGTGTGGTAATTTGAATATATAATCAAGTTTCTGTTCACTCAGAATCCCACCATTTCCTCTGTATGTCAGAACACGCCAGGATGTTTTGGTTTGAAGCTTTCAAGGAAGATCTAAGGTGCTAAGCCTGCTTCTAAGATAGGTTTCATCACCTTGGATAGCTCCTGTGACATCTTCTAAAATCTAAACTAAAACCTGCAGCAGGTTCACATCACAACCCCTTGACTTTGGAGCCACCAGTCTCCATGGATTTAATGTAAATCCCAAAAGTGCACAGTACATACTGAAGGCAATACATGCAATCTGGGTGATCCCATGGCAGAAAGACATAAGGTCTATACAATTCCAAACAGTACATGGTGGTTATATGTTGATTCACTCTCCACATGAAGGTCATTCTGCTTATTTCATCTACCCACCCTTAGTCTACATACATAATCTACAAGATGTGTCATATCCGGTAATAATATTCATCAGCACCCCCAAAGGAGATTGTGAAGACATTCTGATCAGGTAAAACTATTCCTTTGCAGGAAAACAAGCTGAGAGTCAAAGAGCACAGAAAAGAGCCTAATTGAGAACATGTGAGATAATGGAGCACCCTCTGAGATAACCACCTGAAGCTGCCAGAACCTTGGAATCCTTAGCACATGCTCTTTTAGGCATAGCCACAGTGCATGTGGAGCATGTGCATGATAATGGCCAATCATTTGTGGGAGTGCAAATCTGGGGAACCTGGGACCAGAAGTGGATGTTGTCTTATAAATCATGCAATGCAACAATGGCGACATGTATAACAATGAAAGATGGAGAAGGTAATCCCGCATTTGGTGGGCACTGAGGGGTGGTGTTGGTTTGTGCTCACAATGTGGGTCTGGAAAACAAGATACCTTGGAATTTCAAGAACCAAAGAAGATTAAGGGAAATTTTTAGGCCAGTGTTGAGCAAGGGTCTGCTGAGGTGTCAGATGGACCAAATTCAAATGGAAAGGGGTTTTGCTGGATATGCAGATGCTGGGAACAAGGTACTGAAGGCTGAGATTCCTAACCTACAGGAACTTGCAGCTTCAGTACTGGTCACCCAAGCTTTGAGAACAAGGGGTGGGGGAGCAGAGACTGACTCAATCGTGGGAGGAACGTCCACCATTCCTGAGACATAAGGTGGACACTGTGTGCCAAGGTCCAGTAGGACTACTGTGGCATATATGGTGGTGGGCCCGATGTCCAAACTATAGTAAGAATATCATATTATGAGAAACAAGACCAGGCAACTGTGGAGACATACTGTTTTATTTGGAAATGTCAGTCAGATTTTGGTGGAGTGCCAGTATTGAAAGACATTGATGAGACTATCCATAGTGATTTTTCCTTCTTTTCTGTCTTAGCTTCCACAGTGAATGCCTCCATGACCTCTAAAGCACACAAAGTTCGGCAGGGGACATTACAATGAAGCCAGGTCATCCCCATAGATGGTTGTTCACTATATTTTTCAGTGAGACTGAAAAATATGGTGAGTGGATAGAGGGACACTCTTCTCCCTTTCACAAAATACCAGAACTAGGGGACATACATTCAAATTGAGGGCTGGGAGAGTAAGAATAGACAAAAGAAAATATTTGTTTTACCCAGCATGTTGTTAGTTTGTGGAACTTCCTGCCACAGGATGTGGTGATGGTACCTGGCCTGGATGCCTTCATGGGGGGATTGAACAGATTCCTGGAGGAGAAGTCCATCACAGGTTACAAACCATGATGGAGATGTGTAATCTCCAGGCTTAAACCCGGGGTACTTCAAGGGCCAGATGCAGGGGAGTGGTATCAGGAGACAGATATCTAGTCTTATGAGCTCCCAGATGCATTTGGTGGGGCCATTGTGAGATACAGGAAGCTGGACTAAATGGGCTTTGACCTGATCCAGCACTGGCTCTTCTTATAGTGTATAAGACTATAATTTGTCTAAAAATTTTAGATTCAAAATTGAGGGTCATCATATACGTGGGAGTAAGCCAAGGAGAGAACTGTGCGGTTGTGAAACTGTAATTCTGATTTGGAAAAATGTGGGTTGTCGTATAAATGGGAGCATCTTACCCAAAGAAAAATGCAGTAATCCTCAATGCATGTTACATAATGTGATGTTGAAGGCTTCTGAGTCTGATGTATCACATGAATTCCCTCATTGTTTACTTTTCATAAGTACATATAAACATTTGTGGATGGTCTGGGTGAGAAAATGGAAGGAGGGACATCATCGCCATCACTGGGGAAGAAGAGGAAGTGATTGGTTAGCTGCTGGCTTTGGGGGGCAGCTGGGACTAGAAGTGCTGTATAGAAGGCAGGGGATATAAAGATCCCGGCTAACAAGCTTTCTCCTCAAATTAAGTTCATGGAGAAACCCTGCAGCCTGTGTGGCAGTCTACAATTCAGTCCAAACTTACAGAGGCTGCAGGATAAACTATAGAGCTAAAGGGAGCAGTCAAGGTCATGACAATGGAGCCTAGAGATCCACAAACCCCAGACTTAAAGCAATGTACCAGAAAAGTGGGACATGATTAACATTCACATTCTAACCTAGTCTAGTGCTCAAACTAGTGCTGCTTCCTGGATGCAGTCATGCAACACAGAAGGTATTCCTAGTGTGATGATGCTCACATTTTAATCTCAGTATGGGCATGTGTCAGGTGGAAGTCCAGAGAAGAACTGATTTTCTTGTGAGCCAGGAAGATGAATATATCTAATATTTATTATTTTATCTATTTGACTTTTATACTTCCCATCTAGCCCTAGGGCTTCTCTGGGAGGTTTGCAACATGGAATCACATAACAAACTAACAAAGGAATACATTTTAAAAACCAAAATACAAGGAGCATAATGAAACAAAATATACATAAATCAATAACAATAAACTAAAATGAAGATAAAAATAGCAGGAGATTGATAAAACGGTGGGGGGGAGAGAAGATAAGCGGTAAAAAGAAGAATAGTGTCTTACTGGATGTTTGTAAAATCAGGAAAGGCCATTCTGTACAACCAGGTCTTCAATAGTTTTTTTTTAATAATTGAAGCGAGGGTGCCAGCCAAATTTCAGGGGGTAGATGGTTCCATAACTGGGGAGCAACCACTGAGATGGTCCTACTCCTTGTTGCAACTTTCCGGGCCTCCCTCAGGGATTGGGACTCCCAGGTGTCCTGCCTGGCTGCACTGGTGATCCTGGCAGTTCTTCTTGGGAGGAGCCACTCTGTCAGATACTGAGGTCCCAAACAGTTTAGGGCTTTGTATGTTAACATCAAACCCTTGAAGTCAATGTGGTAGCATACTGGCAACCAGTGCAGAACCCTGCCCTCAAGGAGAGACCCTTTAATTATTACTGTGGCCCATTCATTTGTAATCGGCCTGGCTGGTTTTATAAACCAGGCTGGGCAAGGATCCAAGGAGGAGGAGGAGGTGGCCTGACAGCGATCAAGGGCTCTGTCCACCTCTGTGGGCATCACTGGTTGAAAGCTGGAAAGCAAGGCGAAGCACTGGACATCTTTCTAGGTGCAGTACTTTGCACTTATCCATGTTAAATTTCACTTGCTTGAGGATATTGTATGTGAAATTTTGGAAACAACCAGAAGTGCCAACAGAGAGAAATCTCCACGAAAAGATAAGAGCATGTATTGAAATCGACAGGCTCTCTGGTTTTCTAAAGGGAGACTATGAAGAGATTTCCAAAAAAAGATGGCAAGAAGTAACAAACTTATTAGCATTGTGATACTATTTGGTGATTTCTTAATATGCTAAATTGTTATTTTTGGCCTGATTTACTCAATGGAATTTTTATAGTGTATTCCCCGCCTCCTCCCCCACATTCCCCCCTTCTTTTCCCCAAAAACTCAATAAAATTACTTAAATGTTTTTTAAAAATCACTTGCTTGGCCCAGAGCTCCAGCTCTGATTTTTCCCTCTGGTCTCTTTGTTTTGCATTTAATAGCTACCATTATTTACACATACAGAGGGGGGGAGGGAGAGGGAGAGGGAGAGAGAGAGAGAATTATGTGTCCAAATTAGGCCTTTGAGGGCAGCATTAACAGGGGCTCTTTCTATGATGTGGTGGAACAAATCAATGTCATGAAACAATAGGTAGTTGTTACTGACTTTGTTATACCTAGGGATGGGGAAATATCTCTGAAGATTCTCAGTCAAACAGGTGAAGTTCTTCGGACATTGAGTTATGGCAACTGGACTTTTCTTGTGGTATTGAAATGTTGCTTCTTGGTGTCAGGCTGGGTGGACAGTGGCCTGAATAGTCTCCATTGTTGCAGCATGGACATAGTGTTTGGATACACAGGTGCACCTCTCTCTGAATTGGCACTAGGGCTCATTGGCTTCTAGTTTGTTGGTTGCACACAATATATTTGTATATGAAGCGGTACAGAGGACCCAGAGTGTTTACTTCATTCTCTCTCACACACACAGAGACATTACTTTTCAACTCTTGGAGAGGAGCCAGCCACCTGTGATATCACAAGGCCCCACACCATGATCTCACAATGCCCCATGGCATTTGGCCCCAGAAATTCCAGAGGAAGAGTTTCCTATGATAGAAAGGACAACACTTCAAAATTATTTCTGAAAACTAAGTTTATTGAGTTTTGATAAAGAGGCTAAAGAGCTTTCCTGGCCTTCCACAGAGACAGCCTCCTTGAATGCCAGTCAGATGCTCACACTGTGGTCTCTCGCATCACCCTGGGGAGGTGGAGGCTTCTGGACCCTGCAGGAGAAAGAGAAAAAACAACTAAGGGAGAGTTGCTGCCGTCGGCCAGCTTCTACCCGCTCACATCCATTGACCGCTGATTTGGAACTTCATCTGTAGGTTCCGCCTGCCAACATCCACTGGCTTCCATCAGGAATATCCGCCCGTTCATCTCTTCCACTCCGCTTCAGAAGCCGGCCTCTGCAAGCTCCCGAATGCTTGGGTTACACACACACCTCCAGCGACATCCCAGTGGAACGCCAGCCGGCCCATGCACTCTCCCAGCCATTCAAACACACACATACACACACACTCACAAAGGCATGCACACAAATGCGCGCACGCACACACACGCACACACACGATCACACACAGGCATGCCCGGGCTTCCATCCACCGATTTCCACCGAGCTTCCGCCAGCGGGGTTTCCGGAGGCCAACTTCCACCGGCTTCCTCCACCCACTTTCGCCATCATCCGTCTTGCGACGTCAGTCTGTGGGCAGATTCCACCAGCTTCCGCCTGCCACCATTCACCAGCTTCCCCCCATCCGTCACCCACAGCAGCCAGCTTCCGCTTACAGGTGTCCTCCAGCGTCAGGCTGCCCACCCCCCCTTAGCAAACATGCCTTTTAGAGAAGGTGTGTGGCTCCAGCAGGCGAAGTTGCCCTCTGCAGGACTGGCCCCTGACCTCCCCTGTGATCTTCTGCCCTGCAGTCCAGCCCCTTTTATCTGCGAGCCAGAGGTGGGGCCACTGTGAGGTCACAAGAACCTGGGAGCAGTTGGTGAGGTCACAAGGCGGCAGCAGCAACAGCATCCTCTGGATTGGCTGAGTCCTGGAGATGATGTCAACAATCCCTTTTATGTGTTTTGTACTGGTTTTATTTCCTCATTTTAATATTATACTGTACTGGTTTGATTGCAACTGCCTTAAAGGGTTGAACATTAAAGCAGAAATGTTCAAATATTTGTAGCTAGTGGTTTCCTAATTTTTAATTAATATCTGGGGGAGGGAGGAACAAATATTGTGTTTAAAATCTTGGTTGATTCTTTTTTTCAACGTTGCTGTTTTTATGAGTCAGAATGAAGTCCACACCGTGGGATGAGCTCCCACTGTTAACCCCAGCTCCTGCCAACCTAGCAGTTTGAAAGCATATAAATGCAAGTAGATAAATAGGTCTCGCTATAACAAGCGGGAAGGTTAAACAGTGTTCCATGTGCCGAAATACATTCAGCCATGCCGGCCACATGGCCATGGACTTGCGCAACATTGGCTCTTTGGCTTAAAAACGGAGATAGGCACCACCCCAAGAACTGGACACGAGTAACACACATGGGATGGGGAGGGGGGAATTTACCCTTACCTTTCCTAATATTTAGCTACTATCTGGGGGAGAGGGGAACAAATAATGTGTTTAAAATCTTGGTTTATTCTTTGTTCAAAGAAGGGTGTGTTGTTGTTTTTGAGTTAGAAGGGGTTCTGCATTCTATAGCAGTTTTAGAACTTTGTCCTAAAATGGCAGTTTTGCTGTTCTTTCTCTACTCACAAAATAATGGGATGCCCATTTCATATCCCAGTTCAGGAGCAACCTGGACCCTCTGGAATGAGAACCTGTATGACTGACTGACGTCTCGGTCCTTCTTTAGGGTCTCTTTATGGGTTAGATTAGGGGTCCTCAAAGTTTTCAAACAGCGGGCCGGTCCACCACCACCCAGACACCACTGGGGGCTGGATCACAGTCCAAAAGCAGCTGCGGAGGTTGGCTTGTTCACAAAACAGGGGGTAGGTGGGAGGGTTGCAATTGGTCCCAGGGGCCGGATTCAGGACCTTGGGGGCCGCATCTGGCCCCAGGGCCTTAGGTTGAGGACCCCTGGGTTAGATGATTCCTCGGAAGAATATTCTCCAGGTGAACAACTTCTCACAAATGTTGTCATCAATAAGTGAGCAGCAGTTGTCAAATCATCTCTTATAGTGAAATCTGAGTTATTTATTTATTTATTTATTTATTTATTTATTTATTTATTTATTTATTTGACTTTTATACCGCCCATCTAGACCTAGGGCTACTCTGTGCGGTTTACAACATATGATAACCTAACAATTAAACAAAGGAATACATTTTTAAAAACCAAAATACAAGGTCTATAATAAAGTGTACATAAATCAACAACAAAACTAAAATGAAACTAAAAGGAAGATAAAAAATAGCAGGAGGTTGATAAAAGGGGGGGGGGTGAGAGAAGAGAAAAAAGTGGTAAAAATAATAGTGCCTTACTAAATGTTTGAAGAATCAGGGAAGGCCATTCTGAACAACAGGTCTTCAATATTTTTTTTTTAAATTTGAAGCAAGGGTGCCAGCCGAATTTCAGGGGGCAGATGGTTCCATAACTGGGGAGCAACCAGGTGTCCTTCCTAGCTAGCACTGGTGATCCCGGCAGTTCTTCTTGGGAGGAGCCACTCTGTCAGATACTGAGGTCCCAAACAGTTTAGGGCTTTGTATGTTAACATCAAAACCTTGAAGTCAATGTGGTAGCATACTGGCAACCAGTGCAGAACCCTGCCCTCAAGGAGAGACCCTTTAATTATTACTGTGGCCCATTCATTTGTAATCAGCCTGGCTGGTTTTATAAACCAGGCTGGGCAAGGATCCAAGGAGGAGGAGGAGGTGGCCTGACAGCGATCAAGGGCTCTGTCCACTTCTGTGGGCATCACTGGTTGAAAGCTGGAAAGCAATGCCTTGCAAGGTGATGCACTGGATGTCTCTGCTCAATCTACTGTTTGTAAATGGTGGTTCAGGTCCCAGCGGATGGCCTCCACTTTAGCTTTAAACAATGCCACAAATTGGTCACAGGAAATACTAGGGGGTGACCTTTCACTGTGACCAACCCCGGATAGAACACACACTGTGCGAAACAATTCGGCCTGATGGTTTTGTGCTGCACTTATCCGGGTAGCAAAGTAAGATCTTCTTGTTGCCTTGATCTTAGCTAGGTAGATGGATGACACGATCTTTACGGCTGATAGATTATTTTCTATTGGGGCCTGCCTCCGGATGCTCTCTAGCCTCCTCTGATTTCGCTTTAAGGCCTGCAGCTCCTGGTTGAACCATACAGCTGGCTGGGCCCCGCGATTGAGGGGGCATTTGGCCACAACCGTGTCCACTGCCCTGTTGGCAGCAGTATGCCAACTATCCACCAGAGTGTCAACAGGAGCACCAACCAGTTCAGCGGGTAACCTACCCATAGCATCCTGCAAACCAGTAGGACCCAGTAGCCTGCATGGGCAGACCATCTTAATGGGTCCAAGCTTCCCGCAGGGAGGGGGTGCCACTGTGAGGCTGCATTTGATCAGGTGGTAGTCCGACCATGACAAGCGGACTGACTCAAGGTCAGTCACCATTGGGCCACTCTCTCTCTCTGTGCCTTTGGGGAAACCAAATCTAATATGTGTCCTGCCACATATGTGTTACTGAATGTATGGCTGGCAGATGACTTCATTTCTTGGAATGAGCAGAGTGCCACGCCAAGGATGTAGGGTGTGTTTTGGAAATCAGCATCCCAGAATCTCTGCTGAGGGATCCTTGCTTTACAATATAAGCAGAAAAACAAAGACTGCCCCCTAACACTTTGCGAATTCAAGGTAAGTGATACTGAGAGTAGCCCTTATTGCAAGGAAGTCACTTTTCCAGTTCTGTCATTTAGAGGGAAGAGTTGCCGTGATCCTATTAATCCTCCTGCCCCAAGTAACTCACTAGCAGTGATGTTGTTACTTCTACCAACTTACTTCTAAAATCTGGTAAATAAGCCCAAGTCAATGAAAACAAGCAAGCAAGCAAGCCTCCCTGAATTTGTAAAATGTCTTCTCCCCATTTCCTCATCCATTTTATGTTCTCATCCTTCATTGTGTGTGGCAGCTACTAAACCTAATACTGAATGAAGTTGTACAGCTGCTTGGGGAATAAGCATTTTCTCTCCTCTGCATAAATATATAGTTGCTCCCCCCCCATTTTACCACATACTATAAATCATGGTTGCAAACAGCTCTTACACTAAAATGCTGTCATGTAAAATCATTCCACCCGAAGGTTTTATTTGCATCGTACTCAAGAGCTAATGTGTCAATAAAAGGATATGATTTCACCTGAACCAATCCAAATAGATGGCTCTTGCTTTACAAGTGATGTATCTAGTCATTGGCCATTTGCATCTATATTCCAAAGAGGGAGTCAGATAAGGTACGATCCACCTGTGTGAGCTTATCTGAAGTGAACAGGACAGAAAGAGAAAATATAGGAAGGGTTGCCTAGTGGGCATGGCCCTTGCCCTACAAATCATGGTTGGGGAATTGGGTGCAAAGGGTTAGTTGAGTAAGTGAACCAGAAGTTGAATTCAGTTAGGTTCAAATTGGAGGGGACAATCTTTTAACATTTATTTAATAATAGAGTTAGCAATCTGGCAGCTATGCTTTGGAGCTACTAAGGTTTCCAAATGCTTTCCAGAGGCAGCTCCACATAGAGTGCATTACAGTAATCCAACCATGATGTAAAGAAGACATGTGTCACCATGACTACATCAGACCTCTCCAGGAATGTCTACACACCTGGTATACTAGTTTTAACTGTAAAAAGTACACTCCTGGCTACTATTTTAACCAGTGCTGGGGAGGGGGCAGAGGGGTGGTTGCCATGGGCACAACATTCTTATAGGCACATGGGCCACTCCACCCAGCACACACCCACAGCCACTTCTTGCACTGCTTCCCACTCACCCCGTGGCAGTCTGAATCCAAGTGGGCAGGGGGTGTCAGGCTCACCTCCACCTCTGTCTCCAGCATGGACCATGAGCAGCTCTGTGGCCACTTCACAGCACCACCCTGGGAGCTTCTCCCACTGGACCCCACTCTGCCCACATGTGCCTCAGGTGCTAGAAACCCACAATATACCACTGTCTGTAACAGAGCATTCAGGCTCAGAGATGGATCCTGGAGCACCCACAAGCTGCACAGGTGTTTTCAGAGGGAAACTATTCCTTTATATGTCTTACAACTGACCAGGTGCACCTGTCTAGATTCAGTTTTGGTTTATTCACTCCCAGTCAGTCCATTGCTAACATCAGGCACTAATCTAGAGCTGAAACAGTTTCCTAAGATTTTAGAAGACAAGGGGAGGTAGAGTTGGGTATCACCCACATACTGAACCCCAAAGATCCAGACAACCTCACCCAGAAATTTCATGTAGATGTTCAATAACATAGGAGACAAAGCAGAACCCTGATGGACCTGGCAGGGCACACCTAGGATGTTGAACAGGGTTCTCCCAGCACCGTGTTCTGAGCTGTTTCCTCCAGGAAGGACCAGAGCCATCATAAAAGAGAGCTTCTAAGTCTGGAAGTTCAGTCATGGCAACTGGACTTCTTTGTTTTTGAGAGACTGAAACATTTCGTTGCTCATCCAAACAGCTTTGTTAGTCTGAAGAAAGCTAGTTGTGAGTCCTCCATCTTATAGACAGTTTTGATCTCTTGTCACCCTGGTCTGACATAGGCTCATAAAATGAACATGTTGAGTTTTTATAAAATTTAAAACAAATATAAATTTTGTGAATGGTTGGTTTACCTGTCCTTGCTAGAAGACACTATAGGAGTGTTTGGGGTGTGGCAATACAGATGAAGCAATCAAACTGAGGTTTTCTGCAGCATTGGGCAGGTGTAGGTATTCCTTAAATACAGAAGTATTTAAGGAATACAGAAGTGTAAGGAAAGGCTCTGGTGTTACACTTTGCTGAATCTGTTTAGATTCAGTCACACCAACTTTCTGGCTCTGTTTGAGCTATTTGCTTGATGTGTATTACTCTGTCTACTGCCTATGCTGTATATTTATTTGTTAAAGTTGAGGGTTATACTTTACTAATAGTATACATTTAAAGTTTAAGTTACAGTTCTAGGTTCTTTCATTGTGTTGTGAAAGGGATTGCTGAGTATAAGCAGGTATACAACTGTTTTAAGTTGTTTATATAGAGCTGAGTATCAAGCATTGTATTTTTGTATTTAATGTATATATCTTTTTGTCAGACAATACAAATATTCTATTTTTCTACAGAATTGAGGGGGTCAATGTTATTTCATTATTTTAGTTCTCTTTACATTATTTATCTTTCCTTATGGGAGATGGTCATTCACTGTAAACTCTGTTGCTAAGGTTGAAGTTATATATTTTTTTAGTTTTTCTCTTAAGTATCAACTTCAACCCACACTTCCCGACAGAACAATGGCCTGAATAGGCTTGTTAGGTAGACAATAGTCTCAATAGCCTTAAGGTGAACAATGGCTTAAAGTGCAGAAACCCATAAAGTATGGGTCGTTAGCTATGGCCTTGGTGGTGAAGGTGTGAAGTATTTTTGATTTTTCTAGGTATTGTTGAAATCACAGTCTGATAAGTGGCAGATAGACTGTGCCTGACCCCCGCCTCTTTTGTGAGAGGGGTTTTCAGTGCTCAGATGACCCTAACCCTAACCTTGACTCCTCTCTCAAACCACCTATCTTCTCTGACTAATATGTGTACATCCTCATCTTTGAATGAGTGCCCTTTGTCCTTCAAGTGGAGGTGTACTGAATCTCAAAATTGAAGTAATGCTACAAAAGGTGTGAAATTATGCCTCTTTACATGACAATTGTAATTATGCCTTCATTACCAAATAGCTCAGTAGCTTAGGTATCTGGCTGTGGAGCCACAAGATAGAAGTTTTGACTCCCCACAGTGCCTCCTTGATAGGAGCAGGAATCAGTTATCTGTAGGGTCTCTTCCAACTTTCTGATTCTAAAACAATGCTGATCTTTAAAGTTACAAGTAACTCATAGACCCATTGGTGATGAAAGAAATCTGAATCATTTGTATTCATATTTGCAGGGCTTCAAATATTGGTTCAGTTTGAGAGTCAAATACTCATGAACAAAACCATAACTACTGTTGGCCCTTGGGCCTTTTTTTAAAAAATAAAGGAAAATAAATAGCTAACCAGGACGACAAATTATACAAAGAATTCAGACATGAATGCTACGATGAAGCACAGGCATGCTATGTCTTCCATTCAGATGCTTGAGGCAGTGTTCAAGCTGGAAAAACCACAAGTGGAAGAGCAACTGCCATTTTGAGTTTTATTCCTTCTTTCCCAATAAGAGAGAGTTTAACCTGTATTTACAAATGCAGAGAGACAGAACTCTAAGTGGGATCAAATAGATTTGGTCATATTGTTTATTCCATCAGCTGGCAAGTGCATGCATCCAAAAAAATGCTAACATGGTGATATGTTTAACAACAACAACAAAACAACAACAACAACAACAACAACAACAACAACCACTTGGGAAGCATTCGACTAGTGATTTGTAATACAAAATTCAGCATAGTTATCTTGTCTGTTGTGTGATGATGATGATGATGATGATGATGATACAAAATCAAGGAAAAAACTGTTTCCTTTGCCTAACACTGATAAATTCAAAGTAAACAATTCAGGAACTAGAGGGAGAGATTAATCTCCCTAGCTCAGACATTTCCCAAGGTTTTTAAAAGGATAAAAAGAGGGAAATTCTATGCAGAGTGGCTTAACCACTTAGAAAGAAAGGATGCTGCTAACAGTGATTCAAGAATGCAACAAGTCTGGACTAAATCTGCAGATGAAAAAAAAAGCATATTTGTGCTTGTCCCGGTATACTGAAGCAACTCTCAAGACCAGAGTTTGGGACAGTTACTTTTGTGGATTTCAAATCCTGGTATATAAACTGCTCTCCTGTGGCTGCAAATGCAGTCCGGGAGCCATTTTGCCTACCCATCTGGTTGGGACAGGCACAAGACACCCTACAGTGGCTTACATGGGCCACATGGGAGCTACCTATATAAGGGAGCTCCCAGCACTGAAGAGGCATCTTCACCAACAATTGTTCCACCCACTCACTTTTTATTAAGAACAAGTGTTAAACTGGTTGCTTTGGGGGCGGATGGGAATTTTTGGCCTGCCCCTTCTTGGCTGTAACAGGAACAGGTGTGTTTTTACCCATCCCGTTCTAAATTGTTTTTGTTCTGGGTCTGTCATGGATGCTCATTTACTGGCCAGGTAGTGCCTGAAGGCAGGTGTTGAAAGGTGAGTTGATGGACACCTTGCAGCATTGAAGGCCTGGAGGACTCTGCGCTGGGAGGGAGGAAAAGGCGGAGTTCCACAGGTAGTTATCACTTTGATCCAGGAGCCTTGGGTGGTTGGGTCCTGAAGTGAATTCCCAGATGCTATTCCATTTTATCTGGTGGTCCGTTTGGGGCTAGGCTGGCCCCAGACAGATTAGCCTTCCATCTTACTGTTGCCCCCTTTAAAACTTAAATTATGTTGATGTTTAACAAAGGGTGGCCCATTTTTCAGTCCACATCATTACATCTTGCCTGGTTAGTGGGCAAAAAATATAAGGTGAAATTATATCCAGTTTTGGTGGAAATGAACTCTTTTATTGGCACGAATCAAAACAGCTACCTGAATGCTTTGAACTATACCTGGCTAGAATCATAGCTATGCTGTCAATTTTTACAATTTTACTAGATATGAGTGTTTCATTTTGGAAAAGGATTGGTTCCGAAATAAAACATTCCAGCACAACTGGCATTCGAAAGGCAGTCCCACCCTCTGCAACAAAATCAACCACTGACTTACCTTGCTTTACCTTGCGTGGGGAGAAACTCCAACCATGAAGCAGCCTCCAATGTGTAATCTTTCTATCTCTCTAGTGCTGGCCAATCAGACAGGGAGGCGTGATTATGCATGCCCTTGCACAGCTCCTGTTGGCCAGTGCTAGGGAGACGGAAAGACCACACACCTGGTGGCACTGGCCATTCTGGCCAGTTTATACCACTCTGGAGAAAAGGGGGTACAAGCCCAGTGACCATCAATGTCTATCATGCCGAGGAACCCAAGCCCTTTGGAAAAGAAATAAATTGGCTGCATTATTCACACATGGTGAAAGGATAAGAAATGAAGCAATTCATCATTGGTACAAAATTAAAGTACCTTCCCAGAAATAAACTGCTAGCCAGGAAAACGAGTCAATCTTGTCTGTGAATTGTGTGCTTAGAAATGTATGAAACTATCTTTTAAAAATTGGCCATATCAGTATAACGGGGGTTCTTTTGCCAGTTGTGAATGAGCTCCAAGATCCTTTGTAGTACAATGGTACTTCGTATGACGAATTTAATTTGTTCTACGGGTCAATTCGTCTTACAGAAAATTCATCTTATGAGGCACAGTTTCCCATAGGAATGCCTTGAAAACCAATTAACCCATTCTGGAGGGAACGGATTAATAGGTTTTCAATGCATTCCTATGGGAAGGCTGTCTAAACCCTGCTCCATCAAGGGACAGCAGAAGTCCCTTCCCCCCTGCAGCTGACAGACAGCTGATTTTGACAGCTCAGAGCTGTCAAAATAAGGTGTCTCTCGGCTGCAGGGGGGAACAGACTTCTGCTGTCCCTTGATTGAGGGGGCAGGCACCTCCTTTTCACCCATGTCTCTGCGCAGAGACTCGGATGAAGAGGAGTCGTCCCTGCCATGCCCAACAAAGTGTGGGGCAGAGCAGGGAATGATGGACCTTCGGCCAGCCAAGGTGCCTTGCTAACTGACCATTTGAACCAAAGATATGAGGGACTGAAACCAGGAATCTCTGTATGAAAGACTATGTGCTCTATCCCAGAGCTGTGTCCTTTCAACTATATGGAAAGGTCACAGCATCTGTACCCCCTTGCTCTCCCAAGATCTCTGATCTGCTAAAAGGTACTCTACGATTACCTGTACCATTGCACGGAAGGAAAACCTATGAATAAACCTTAATGCTGCTTTCATTTTAGAACAGTCCTGCTGTCCTCTTATGACTTGCTCCTTGTACAAAGTAGTTCACCTTTTAAGAGGCCTCCTGTTGGCTGCTTAACAGTTCAACAGCATTTGCACCCTTATCACCTCAATCTTTCAACTCTGCCAGCATTATTTCCTCAGTGGTCTGAGACTCTATTTCCACCCTTCTTAGTTAAGCAAAGTACTGCTCAAGGGTCAAATAAAAGTCAGGTGGATTACATAATTTGATAGGGCAGGTTCCTTTTAAAAAATCAGGCTCCCAAATAATACTAATACCAATACTAATAATAGTAACGATCTTGGATTTGCCATTCCCAATGCCCTCCTGAATTATTTCAGCAAGTGCTCTATGTTCTTCTGAAATACCAGCATGGGTTCACCGCACCCATATCGGCTCCAATTTAATGAAGTTGTTAAAGTAGCAAGACTGACAGGTTAATTATCCTTTATAAAAGGGGGACAAATTGAACTGTGTCTTTCCATCATTTTTTGATATATCAAGAAGCTCCTGAGGTGCTTAGATGCCACTCTGGTGAATAGAACAACTAATCCACTCTGCTATTCTTTCTTGACCCTGGTCTCCCCATCGGGGCCTGGCAGTATATTGCAAAGCTTTTTTTTTTTGTTTCACATTCAACAGATCCAACTTTATTATGAATTCAGAAGGATTTCCCCTCCTTCCTCCATATGTTAGCTGACAGCTCCCCTGAAATAACTGATGGCTAAATTTAAATTCTGATGAAAATTAACCCAAGTGTTAAATGCAAACGGGAGCGGCTTGGGAAGAAAAGAGGTATCATAGTAAATGCCAAACAGTGGAAAATGTGTGTAAATTAATGGAGCCTCGCTGGTGACAAGCTGTCAGGCAATTTGATGGCTCTCGATAGTGCTTTAGTCCCACTGAAGTTGGCCAGAGGGCAGCATGGACAAGTCCTGCTTTTCAAAAAGACCACGGGATGCTTGACAGTAACGCTAACTAGACTGTCTAGAGTTCATGGTCAAATAAGAGGCCTCTTTAAAAGGAAGAAAGGGGGGTAAGGATTGTGTGCTAAACAGAGTTTATCTGCAGCTGAGATCTGAATGAGGTATTGAGCAATGTGCTGTGGCCAGAATAGCCGCTAAGGGTATATAATAATGTAGAATGTTTACTGATACCAGTTTAGTGGGGAAGTAGTATTGGAAGGTAATTGCACAGACATTCCAGCAGTTCCTGTGTCCTGATGACACTCTTGAATATGTTTATTAGAACTATAGAAATTGTTAGAAACGGTTGCACTTTTCCCTTTTTAAAAAAGTTGCCTTCAGAATTGACATGCCAACAGATTTCTAAACCAGATAAATATATTTTTGTCTATTAATCAGGAATATTTGAAGCAATATTTGAACCTCCAGAGGGATCTCTTGACACTGGGGCAGTGGGCAAACCAGTGGTGAAAGAGCTTCAAAATTAGTAAGTGCAGAGTGATGCTCGTTGGGGCAAAAAAAAAAAAAAAATCCCAACCACGTTTATAAACTGATGGGGTCAGAAGTCTCTGCAACAAATCAGGAAAAGGACCTTGGTGTTCTGGTGGACAGCTCAATGAAGGTGTCAAACCAGTGTGCCGCAGTAGTGAAAAAGCAAACTCAATGCTAGGGATTAGACATGGGCACGACTCGGCGAAATCCTCATTTCTGTTCCTCGTTTCCGTTACGTAATGAAACGAAGAACAACAATTACTCCGCCAGAACTCGAACTCGAACCGACTAAAGAAAAATTGGGTCTGATTTGTCGTGGTCGTTCCTGGTGGCATCGCAGCGATCGCGCGATGCCAAGCGGCACAGGAAAAAAAGTTTTAAAAATAAAAACCCCGATTCCTGGCCAAAAAGCAGGCGAAAATATGCCTGCCAGAGGGCACCTGCCAGAGGGGTGGTTTCTGGGGGGGTCCCTGGCCTCCCCCCTCCTCTCCTGGATTGCGAGTGCCTGCACATGCGCATCCATTCCTCGTTGTCTCGCCAACTCGCCAAGCAGCACAGCACAGAAAAAAAGTTTTTTAAAAAAAACCCGATTCCAGGCCAAAAAAGCAGGCGAAAATACGCCCGCCTGAGTGAGGGCACCTACCAGAGGGGTGGTTTCTGGGGGGGGGTCCCCGGCCTCCCCCCCTCCTCTCCTGGGCTGCGCATCCTCATTGTCTCGCCAACTCGCCAAGTGGCGTGGCACAGAAAAAAAGTTTTAAAAATAAAAAACCCCGATTCCCGGCCAAAAAAGCAGGTGAAAATATGCCTGCCTGAGTGAGGGCACCTACCAGAGGGGTGGTTTCTGGGGGGGGTCCCCGGCCTCCCCCCTCTCCTCTCCTGGGCTGCGCATCCATTCCTCGTCGTCTCGCCAACTCGCCATGCCATGCGGTGCGGGCGGGGGATCCAAAATGGGGCGACTGCAAGCAATATTTATTTATTTTGAAATCGTGGTGGTCCAAAAACACACCAAAGCACCACAGAAACATGTGAAAATAGCTATTTTAAAACTGCCTGAATTTTTACAGTAGCAGCAGTGGGTTTTTCTTGCAACAAAACGTCTCCATTGATTTTATTTTATTTTATTTTTATTTTATTTTTTTACACCTGCGCAATTATGGGCTGCCCATGGGAGTGGACCATGCAAATTTTTGGAGCCATTCCACCAATTGCATGGCCACTTGACCAGGTTTTGACCGAGACTTCTGGGATGTGCCTGTCGGGCATAAAAGCCCACTAACCGTAGCCCGAACCCGAACCCGAACCCGAACCCCATACGCCAGTACACTGTCCTTCTTAGTGGGTCAGAGAGGCACCCAGAGGTGCACCCCAGTAACTCACCCTAACCTTACCCATAACAACCCTAAGCCTAGCCCTTGCGCTAACCCCCCTAACCCTAAGCCAAATCTGTACTCGCATTGCACACACGCAAGTACAGTTCCCTTCTTGGTGAACCACAGAGCGCCGAGACTGAGGAGGAGCCTTCCCTCAGTGTGCGCACTGTGACACTGCAGTTAGCAGTGGGCCTGTGGTCAACAGAGAGGCACCCAAAAAAGAGGTGCCTCGAGTCTCAACTTGGTATGCATATCCAATTGGCTATGCATGCCATTTTGTAGCGGGCTAGAGGAGGCACCCACCCCAGAGATGTGCCTCCAGGAGCCTGCTTTCCCTTCATAGGGGCCAGAGGAGGCACCCACCCCAGAGAGGTGCCTCCAGGAGTCCGCTCCCCCCCCCAAACCAGTACTAACGACAGACGAAAAACTGACAAACGAAATGACAAATTTTTGGAAAATTTCGCAAAAAACGGAAATGAGCCGAAATGGGCCGGCTCCGACACACGACAACTCGAAAACGTCATTTTCCCTGGTCGTCCCCATCTCTACTAGGGATCATTAGGAAGGGTATAGAAAACAAGTCAGCAAGTGTCATTACGCCTCTTTATACATTAAATCTATGGTGAGGCCCCATCTGGAGTATTGTGTACAGTTCTGGTCACCATACCTCGAGAAGGATATTATGGAAATGGAAAATGTGCAGAGGAGGGAAACCATAATGATTAGGGGACTGGAAGACCTTCCTTATGATCTGATAAGGGCCTCTTCAATCTTGAACAACGGCATCTAAGAGGTGACCTGATTGAAGTTTATAAAATAATACATGGTGTGGGACAAAGTAGATAAGGAAAAACTGTTTTCCCTATCACATAACACTAGAACTAGGGAGCACTCCATGAAACTTTGTGGTGCTAGATCTCAAACAAATAAAAGAAAGTGCTTTTTCACCCAGAGGATCACTGGTCTGTGGAACTCTCTGCCAGAAGAAGTGGTGACAGCTGTCAGCCTTGACAGCTTTAAGAAAGGATTAGACAAGTTCATGGAGAATAAGGATATCAATGGCTATCATTATGGATGGCTAAGGACAACCTCCGGGTTGGAGAGATAGGCAGGATATCTCTTGATGCCATTTGCAGGGAATCTTAAGCAGGTGAAGACATCTGCTTGGGAATACCCTGAAGCAAATGGTGAGCTGCTGTGTGAGACAGAATGCTAGACTGGATTGGCTGTGACTCGTTCCAGCAAGTCTGTTCTTATGTTTTTATGTTCTTGTTAAGAAACTGAAAAATTGAGGGATATGCATGCTGGTGCTCTTTTGGAAAATGCTGGCTTTGTAGTCCATGCCTGGGACAGGACAATTGAGAGAAGGGGGGAATGTCTACCAGTAAATGGAGGGGAATAAGATCTGCAGCTTATTTGTGGGAGAGCAGACTCCAAGGCCCAGCTGGTTCATTCTTTGGTACTGAGCTAATTGGGAAGATAGTTTCCTGGTGAGTGAGAGGAGGGGCAAAAATTACTCTTGCCTTTGTGAACATCAAGGTGACTCAATGCCTGATTGAAAGATCCTCTGGAAAAGTCCAGACATTGAAGATTTAGTTATAAAAAATGAGGTCAGAAGTGACTTTAAGTAACTTAGTTATCTCTCAAGAGAGGTGCTATGCTCTTTTGCTGTTCTGTACTTTATGCTTGTTCTGGGTATATAATGAAGATATGCTAAGAGTATAAGTACTAGAATAGTTTAGCCAGCATTCTTATTATCTGCTGTTTGTCCTATATTGCTCTTGCCTCAAGCTCTTGATTGATTACTTGCTCCAAAGGTTCTTTGACTGTTTTGCGCCTTTTAAGAGTTTTGGTACTCTTTTGCTCTTTTTAAAAATACTGTTCCCCCATCCTTAAATAATATATAACATTTCTTCACATCATTGACTTATCAAAAAGGTTTGTGGAACTTAAAATCAGCTCTTGCTTTGACCATCTATTAGGAGCCTGCCTGTTCTGTGGGCAAGGTGGCATTTCTATCTTGTAGGGATGGAAAAGAGTCAAAGTGCTTAACCTGGTAGATTATTCAGAGCTTCCATAAGGTGTTGTGATATTGCTTGGCAGGAAAAATCTCCCAGCCATCAGCACATTTGGCCCTCCCGGTTTCGCCCACACCAGGAGAGCTAGGGTAGAGTGCTTAACTCAGTGGTGTCCAAACTTCAGCCCTCCGTATGTTTTGGACCACAACTCCCACACTCCTTTGTCATTGGCAAAACAGGCTTGGAATTCTGGGAGTTGTGGTTCAAAACATCTGGAGGGCTGAAGTTTGGACATCCCTGACTTAACTAGTCAGCATGGGCTCCCTGAATCTGGGAATTCTTGATATAATGGACTCACGGTTTCATGAATATGGTGTGCTTGCATAGACATGTAACAAAGCAGTCCTACCAGCTGAAGAACAGGACAAAAACATCCTTCCACTGGTGAAGAAATGCCCAGGGGAAAATGTTGTGATTCTAGTTTGACTCGAAATACATTGTTTGGGGTTGAGGGAAAATATGTCTTTGGGTCATTTGAGGTGGACTCAGGATTCCTCCTGTGTGTGAAGGCAGCCTACAAGTGGCATATTCCATCCCACTGAAACCACAGGAGGAAAAAAAGAGAAGACTTCCCACCCAGGTTGACGTAGGCTGGAGAGGTCTGGGATGTGGCAGGGCAATTGTGACCTCGCTTCTCCCATCCCATTTCAATCAGGGTTTCTCTGTTATATACTATATGATAGTCAATGTCTGACTTTGAGTGAGTGTCCTTGACATACTCAAGTAAATACTGGCAATTACACCCAGGTCACCCGCAACATTCGTCTCTCAGTTTTTGGTTAGTCACAAAATTCATTTGCGATCGTCCATATCCACCAAATTCTAGGCATTCACTACCATTGATCTACCCTGAGACACAGATTAGCATATAGATGTTTAGAGTGGATCACAGTACTGTATTATCTGTCTAGCTATCAAGAGACCCAGGTTATTAAATGTACTAATGCAAAAACAACGCATTAATATTATAATGGTATTAAATTCCAGCTCGTTGGAGGCAACTTGAATAAATTGTTGTTCTTTCCTGTTTTTTCCTACCTGCACAAGGCATGTTGAAGGGTGTGTTGTCTATATGTCCTCTCTTTTCATAAGGAGTTAGACTGCCTTTTGAACTAAATTGTATTGGGACGTTCTCTCACACAAGCCCCACTAAATGGAGCAAGAACCGAAGCCTTTTCAAACTAAGAGCATCCTTAGTCGTTTCCAGCAAAAATGCTTTGCATGTTCCTTAAGAGCCTGTGCACAGAAAAGGCTCTTCTTTGTTTACTGTGCAGCTGTACTAACATTGCATTTGTGTAGGGTATATGTGAAAGGAATCACCGCATGATAGTCAGTGAGCTACATGATAAATAAATGTACCTCCTAAACTGTAACAGGGCAATTTATCACATGTCAGCAGCCATAACACCTGCGTAACAAGACATCTCCCATTGTGATCACTCTACCTTTTGTAAGCCTTGCACAGGAAGGAAGGAAGAAAAGGAAGAGGGAAGAAAAAATGTAGGAAAGAAGACAGGTTAAAATGTCTTCACAGATATGTAACTGCAAAAAGTAAATTGCAAATCTGCAAAATCCAGAATGGGCAACATTTCTAATGTACACAAACATTTCAACCTCAATCTGATTCAGTGAAGAGACTGAGAAACTGGGGAGGCAAGGATTGGAGAACCGTTCTGGGGGAAAAATCAGGCTTTTTTGGTGCCTATTGCCATATCTCCATGTAAAGTGGACCCTTATATAACAAACAGCTTGTATAACATAAAATCTGTACAACATAAAAATTCCAGAGATAGGGGAAATTTGCTTAACATAATCGCCTATGGGGAGAATCCATACAACATAAAAATGGGATTACTCCATTTTCAATGCATTCCTATGAGAATTTGTATAAAGGAAAATTTGCTTAACATAATTTCATTTGGAACGAATTAATTCCTTTATACAAGGTACCACTGTAGTTTAGATGAGACAGAACACATGACTTACAAATACATGTGAACATGGCGATTTTATTATAGTTATTTGTACTATAAGAAGTTGTGTTCCCACATTTGTTGACCATCTTGGCTCATGGGCTTGGGTGGTGGTTGGCTCACATCCATCTTCAGTTAGCATCTCTTCAATTAACTTTCTTGTTGCCTTTGAACTCAGTTTCCAACCTCTTGTGGCAAGGACCTGTATAACTCAGGAACATGAAAGTGGCACACAGACTTTCCAGCCAGGTTCATTTGGATCAGGATTGATTCTTTACCAACCACAACACACAACCTTTGGACTACTTGAGATAGACCAATAACCTCTTCAGCAGCTTTCTTGGAACAGGGCTGAGCGACTTGTTTCAAGCACTGGGTTCCAGAATAAACCACTTCCAAAAACTTTGTTACAGAGTATAAAGCTTCAAGCTGGTGTTTTGCTTTACTCTATTGTTTACCTGTGTTGTGATTTTTATAAAATGGCATCCTCAGGTATGCTTGTAACAACAGATTAGTGTATAACAGGGAGTGGGGCAAGGTCACATACACCAAAGAGAGCAAATAGCAAATGAATCAACCAACGGCAAAGCACCCTTTGCCTTTCCTCACAGTTTAAGAACTGGGGCATGGTTTGGAGCAAAGAATATTGGAATTGACTGTGTACCAAGTCCTTTCAACAGGCAGGGCTGTCATGAAAGGTAAGGAAAACTATGGAAGTGGGAACAATTGGAAGGACCTTCCTCCGTCACTATAGTCCAGATCAGATTCATCAGGAATGAGGACCCTCTTCCTTTTCCCCACACCCACAGACACTTAGCTGTTACTGCATTTGTTTGTTTGTTTGTTTGTTTGTATACAGGAGATTCTGATCATGGATGTCAGTCTAGTCACAGTGTAAGGCCAACATACAGTATGAAAAATATACAAATGAACTTTATTATTAAATACCTGCAATACCTCTTTGGGCACAACTGAGAAAAGGGTAGGATACTGTCAGATGTTAGATAGTAAATATATATATTAGACAGGATGTTATATATATCTGATCTGTATTTAATTGATTTAAAGATGGAGTCTGTAACAGTGCAAAGTCACAGTGACTCAATCTATAGCTTTTTTTAAGGAGTGCAGATGTTAAGAATGAGCATAATGAAATTTGGCTGATGCAAGGGGTTGCAATAGCTATGATGTAATGTCATTTATGACTGGACACTGGACAGAGAGATGTATAAAAATGTTCTGTAAAACATTGATCATTGGGCCTTCTGTGAGTAAGGCACCCACTTTGTTTCTCTGCCATATATTTTGTCATATGTACTGAATGCTGTTATGCTGTTATGCTGTTGAATTTTGTATAAGTTTTGTGATGCTGTGATATTTTTTGTATAGTCTGTAATATAGCTGTTTGGTTTTAAGAAAACTCTGTCTCTGGCTAACTTTTTATTCAGTAAGTATTGCTTCCACTGGCTGATCAAATAGCACAAAACTATGACAGATACACCTGCACAAACAAATATGCCACCCTCTGGTTCAAGAAAATCCAGGCTACAAGTTGAAAGTTGGCGCAAGGATCAAGTCAAACTAAACATCCTCTTTACTGCCTTGCACAGTTCGGACTTTCAAATCCTGGCAAAGTATGGTTTGGCTCCATGCTGATTTCCCACCTCTTGTACTCTCCGTGTTTGGACTTTATACTTCCCCTTGGACATGGTGTTAGCTGTCTTCCTCACATTCTACATCTCAGCAGCTTAAATGAAAGGAGTGGGAAAATCCACTGATTTTTGTTGGGGGGGTCAGGATCAGGCCTGTAGGAAATGCTGGAGAGAGCAAAGGTCAAGCTTGGTAGACTAATGACCTCCCCAGGAGCCACTGTCAGCTTTCCTCTGCTTCTAAATATGCAGCAAATGCCTCTCTTCAAAGGGCAACCACTGGGAGCATGCTGTGTTCTCCAGTTTGGGAGACATTTGTTATTCCTATTTTAGAAAAGAAAGAAAAATCCAACAGAAGGGCCTCATAGCTAGTTGGATCAAATGGATGGCACTTATGACCTGACCTCTGCAGCACAGAAGCCTCTGGCACTTCAAAAGACTGAACCACAGAATGGATGTACAGTATCATGAAACTCTTTCCATTTACCTTTTCATAGTATGTAAGAGAGAAAGCCAAGCGGCCTAATGCCATTTGTAGGGACAACCGGGTGCCTTCTGTATAAACGCAGTGGACTTCACTACTTAAGATTGGCACTTGGACTTGCAGAGGCTGCCAGAATTTCAGACAATAATCATATTTTTCCCGCTGGCTCCCTGGGGAAAAAATCATAAGGATTAGGGGACTTGTTCAAAAAGGCTCATCATGGTGAACTGGCACAGCCCGCTATTGGAGCGGGACAAAGTTGAGCATGCTACCCACTTGAATAAGGAACTTCGTTTTTCTCTTCCCACTGAAGTGCTACCTGTCCCACATAATAGGCTTTTTAGAGTCCCTCAACTCTCAGAATTTTTTTTCAGGGTCTAAGGGGCTTTCCTGGGATAGCAGGTCTTCTGCTCATTGTCCAAATGATGTACAACAATGTACATAATCCAGACTTGATACAGATCACCTGAAGTGCCTGAACTACACAAAGAAGATAGTACTTTGCCCTGAGGCACTTTTATCTAAATTTCAGTAGTGGAGAAAAGACATGTGGGGCTGGGGGTGTGGGGGGAAGAGGCAAGTGTACTAGTGATGAGATGAGTTAGATAGTAAAGGGTGATAAGGGGATCCATGTGACTGAAGTGGGATTACATGACTCTGTTCTTTATTTCAGTTGGGGAACAACATGGAACGATTAGATTTAGAAGCCTTTTGAGGAAGGATCATAAAGAAGACACCACATTTAAGGAGGGCATTTCTGCCATGTGGAGCAGCAGGAGAAAACAGATGGAATTTCTGAAGCAAGCACAAGATATTCAACATGTCTCTGTTTCATTCTAAACTAGAGATATCATGGACTCTGGGCGTTTATACACGACCCCTAAACACCGGGGCAAATGGCTCCCAGCTCCGGAGCTTAAAAATGTTTACCCACCAGCTCCGGAGTTTACAGGAAATTAAGTGCGACCCCGCCCACCTTAGCGCATCCCAGCGCAGGTTTCAGATACCTGCTCTTTGGAGGTGAAAATTATTTGATCTGGTGTAACGATAGTGAGTGTGGGGCTCTCCTTGCTTCTGTTTGTTGTTTTTTGGCTCCCGCCCCTTTAAGAGCTACTTTTACGGAGACGAGAGGCAGAACAAGGTGAGCGGCATGCTTTTCTTTCTCTTTTTCTCCCTCCCATCACGCAGCCAGCAGCCAGGAAGTGCGGAGGGGGTGGGAACGCAGGAAGAGCGACAAACCCCTAAGATCTCTGTTCCGAATTTAAGTGGCCAGCGGATCTTAGGGGTCTTGTAAAAAGGCCCTCAGTCTGAAGAGTTAATATAATATAAGACAGGTGATCTTCTAATGAGCTATAGTCCTTTAATTAAATATGAATTATTTTAACGATGGTTGTTGTTTTCCAACAAGTCTGGGGGCTTTGTCCTCTGTTATATTTATGAGTGTATTTTTAACACACTGGGAACAATTGTTTTCAATTGTGTGATAAAATAACATGCATTCTTTTATTGTATTTTAGTCTGTATGGTTTGCTTAGTTACTGGTATGTAAACTGCTCCGAATAGTATCTTGCTAAGTCAGGTGAGTTAGAAGCTCAACCAAAACAACCAACCAACCAACCAACCAAAACCTTTTACTTCTGTACTTGTGATCTAATTTTCCCTCCTTTGTCTATTCTTAGATTTCTTCCTATTAGAGATGGGCACGACTTAGCAGTATTCCCGTTTCTGTTTCCATTACTCGTATCCGTTACTCTACGGAAACGGTAACGGGAATTACTCCGCCAGAATTCGAGCTCGAACCAACGAACGAACAATTTGGTCTGATTTGTTGTGGTCATTCCTGGCATCGCGGCGATCCCACGATGCCAAGCGGCACAGAAAAAAAGTTTTTAAGTTAAAAAAAACCCCGATTCCCGGCCCTAAAAGTAGGCGAAAACTGTCTGAGGGCACCTACCAGGCCAGAAGGGTGTTTTATTTGGGGGGGTTTCCCCACCCCCCTCTCCTTGGCTATTGCTACTGCTGCGCTGCTGGTACCAGGCTGGGAGGGCGCATCCATTTGCCATGCAGTGCAGGAGATCCAAAATGGCGACTGCAATATTTTTTTGAAATTGTTGCCCAAAACCTCACCAAAGCACCACAGAAAAACTATTTTAAATGCTTGAATTTTTACAGTAGCAGCAGTGGGTTTTTCTTGCAAAAAAAAAGTCTCCGTTGATTTTATTTTATTTTATTTTATTTTATTTTATTTTATTTTTTTACACCTGCACATTTTCAATGATGGGCTCGCCCATGGGAGTGGACCATGCAAAGTTTTGGAGCCATTCCACCAATCGCATGGCCAGGTTTTGCTGGCTGTACCAGGCTGGGAGGGCGCATCCATTTGCCATGCAGTGCGGGGGATCCAAAACGGCGACCGCAATATTTTTTTTGAAATCGTTGCCCAAAACCCCACCAAAGCACCACAGAAACATGCGAAAATTAGCTATTTTAAATGCTTGAATTTTTACAGTAGCAGCAGTGGGTTTTTCTTGCAAAAAAAAAAAGTCTCCGTTGATTTTATTTTATTTTATTTTATTTTATTTTTTTACACCTGCACATTTTCAATGATGGGCTCGCCCATGGGAGTGGACCATGCAAATTTTCCACCAATCGCATGGCCACTTGGCCAGGTTGACCACAGAGACTTCTGGGATGTGCCAATGGGGCATAAACAACCCACTAATCATAGCCCAAACCCGAACCCTAAGCCTAAGCCTAACCCATACGCCAGTACACTGTCCTTCTAAGTGGGTCAGAGAGGCACCCAGAGGTGCACCCCAATACTCACCCTAACCTCACCCGTAACTAGCCTAACCCTAGCCCTTGCGCTAACCCGTCTTAACCCTAAGCCAGATCTACTTGCATTGCACTACATGGAAATACGTGAGACACAGCGGGTGCAAACAGTCTGCCAGTCCGTCACTTGTGGCTCTGGCTGACTCCTGCAGCTCCCTCCAGGAGCCCGCTACCCCCCCAAACCAGTACTAATGACAACGAAAAAACAAAAAAACGAACTGACTAATTTTTGCAAAATTTCGCAAAAACGGAAACAAGCCGAAACGGACTGCCTCCGACACACGACAACTCGAAAATGTCATTTTCCCTAGTCGTGCCCATCTCTACTTCCTATTTTTACAGATGATCCCCCATGAAAAGGACAACCAAAGCTTCTATAGGGGAATATTCAAAGACCTACATTGGTTACCGATTTCTCATTGGGCCCAATTCCAGATACTGGTTTTAACCATATAAAGTCCCTGGCTATCCAAGGGACTTTCTGTCTTTCTATGAACTTGTCTGGACTTTAACATCTTCAGGAGAGGCCTGCTTAAAAATACCAGCTCTTGTAGAGACCAGCCTAACAAGCCCAAGGGACTTCCTGATGTCTAAATGCTAGACTGTGGATTGCACACCCTTCAAAGTTGTAGGGGTATCAACACACATTTTTACAATGGCCCCATAATGTTTAATCTGGTGTGTTGTTTTTAACATGTCCTTGGTTCTTTTTAATGGTTTTCGTTTTTTATAGAGAGGTTGCTTTTATTTAATTTTAATAATTTTAGGGTTACCTTTGATTTTACATGCTTTTAATATTTTATAGAAATTGTAAGCTGCTTTCATCATCACTTTGTAGTGAAAAGGTGGGGTGTAAATAAAATAAAATAAATAAATAAATAAATACTAATGACTCAGGATCTCTCTCCACACACACACACACACACACACACACACACACACACACACACACACACACACACACACACACACACACACACACACACACACACACACAGAATCCATCCTGCCACTGCTCTGCACTCAACAAGTCTAGAAAGCCTTTAATATATGTTGCTACTTATGCTAAAACCTTCAGCATCATTGAATCCTCCATCTGAGAAGAAGCTTCACCGGGATATTGTTTCTGCAGGTATATCCTGCCCTTCCCTAAATTCACCAGAAAATGTCAAATTAGAAAATAAGTTGACATCCTCGGGATATTTGAAAACGCATTTGTTAGTGTAGTAGTCAGAGCCTGATTTGTTGCTGTGAAAAAATAAAAATGGCCTTTGGAGAAAACAATTTCCTCTTCTTTTATCTGAATTCTTCACATTATTTGAAAAAAAATGATATTGAACTCAAAATTTTATGCTGTCAATCTGTACCTGAATAAGATGAAGAGAGACTTGATCAATAACCAAAGGAAATAATTAGGAGGTAATGTTGAATTGCTCAAACACAATGAGTTTTGAGCTGAAACAGCACACTGCATACTCAAAGCAGGAGCCATGAAATTATGTTCTCCAATATTAGCTTTTTAAAACTAGATGTCTCCTGCTAAACAGCATGTCTATTTCATTTTGCATTGTGATAGTCAACTCTACTATTATTCCCGATTACCTGCTTCTTTGACACCCTGGTTGACTGGGAATCTGCAAACAGAGCTGGGTGGGAGAGCTGGGCCTGCTTGTATATGGCAAGCCCACATTTGAATTTTAAACTTTCTTCTAAGAAGGTAAGATGCTTTCACTCTTTTTTATGGTGCTGTGAGGGAATAGATGTAAACAGGATCCCTCTCAAATGGATCTTGAAAGATGGGGGGAGGGGTGCAGAAAGCTGTAAAATAGCTGTGAAAAGGGTAGTCCCAAGATACTTCCTTCTGTGTGGCAGCTGAATTCTACTTCAATCTTAGTGGTGTCAAGAGCATTCTCCACTGCATTGGAAGGCAGCAGGATGCAAAAGCAGTCTCATATTCTCCAGCATCTCAGTGCTGTCCCTTCCCCTCAATTTCTGTTTCCTGAGGCACCTACCTCACCCTACCCAATGGTAGGGTTTGCTCCTGTCTTTATTTTGTTAGCCCCTCTCATTCACTGAAACAGGTTCATTCTCATGTGTTTTGTTCTTTAGCTACCCAGCCACCAGCCAGGTGACCTGTTTACCTGCCTGCCTGTGAAGGGAGAGAAGTGTGCTGAAGATTTAACAGAAATGATATATCTGTTTTTTTGGGGTCATCCCCCAAATTTGTCTCAGCTATAGTCTGGACAATGGAAACAGAAAGCATCTATATTAATTGTGTACTCAGTGTTAGTGTGGTGCATGGTGGTTCAGCAGGCTAGAGCACTGAAACTGTTGGTTGCAAAGTCAGCAGCTTGGTGGTTCGAATCCCGGGTGCCACACAGCAGAGTGAGCTCTTGTTGTTAACCCCAGCTCCTGCCAACCTAGCAGTTTGAAAGTAGATAAATAGGTACCACCATAAAAAGCAGGAAGGTAAACAGTGTTCCATGCACAGAAATGCATTTGGCCATGCCAGGCACATGGCCACAGACTTGCACAACAGTGGCTCTTTGGATCACAAACAGAAATGAGTGCCACCCCTAGAATCGGACATGACTAGCACATGTGTGTGGGGGGGACCTTTACCTTTTTACCTTACAATGTTGGCAATGGCAAGATCCATGTGGAATTTAAGGTGCAGTTCACAAAGGTGTGTCATATATTAAATATTATATGCTGTTTATAATGTACTATGTAAAATAATATACAGTACTATTGGGTGATATGCTCTAATACCATATTTCTCTCTAGCCCAATTTATCTTCTTTTGCACTATATTTTAACTGAAATTTGTACTCAGATACTGTGTTGACTCTTCTTGACAACATTTCAGTTTGTGTCATTCTCTTGTTGTGACACAACAAGCTTGAGTGAGCAACTCACTCGACATATCCATATGTGTTTCTTGCAAAGTAATCGTGGACAACTAGCAGCCCTCCAAGTGCTGCCTGGCTGGATCGTCCATTATACTCTTGCAATACAGCTGACAGTAGGGGATGATGGGAGATACAGTCTAACAACTGGACAACCCCCAGGTTTCCAATTCCAATTGCAAAGCAGCTTGATACATACTTTCAAAAAATTACCTACTTTCAAAAAAAAACCTACTTTCAAAAAAAAATTCAGATAGAGAAAATTTGTTGTGCAACTTCCAAATAATGCCAATATTTTTGGAGAAATAGCCCACCATGTTAGCCTGTGCCAAAATTAATTGCAGAATTTTGGTTGTAGCTGCTGCTATGTCATTTTCCTTCTCACGTGTCAGTTTTCTATGGGAATATGGGCATGTGTGACTGATCTTGGCCTCTGCAATCCTCTGAATTAATTAGTCTTTTCATGTGGGCATGTGGCAAAATATCTCCCCCACCCCACTTATCTGATGTGCAAGATGGATAACATTGGACAATATTTTTAAAATGATCACATTCTTGCATAATTCTTGAAAAACAGCAGAGAGTAAAATGGAGGGGAGAGTGGTTACCATACAATGAGCTCCTAGTCAGCCAACAAGTATTTGTTCTGGGGATTCTAATTACCGGTAGTACTGACAGATTGTGTCAAATGAATTGTATCCTGAATTCTAAACATTCATAAAGGAGTGGACAAACTGAAACACTCCACCAAGTGAGGAGCCTGAAAAGCCCAGGAATCTGAAAGATCGCTTTTTATTTTTTTAAAAAAATCAACCTGCAGCGTGCCATATTGGTCTGTCCAGATAACTGACACAACAACTTTCTCTGAATAGCAAAAGCTGGCCTTGTTTCTCCATCCTTTTACCTTCCTTGCCATCTGTTCATGCTGCTCTAGCAGCCTCCCTCCTCTCTTCTCACCGGGGCCTGTCTAAGGGAAAGGGTATTAGAGCCTCTGATGAGGTAGGCCTCAGGCCTCTCCATCACTCTTAGCCACAAGGAAAGCACCAGCTGTCTGGCCTCATTTGCATTTCCTCTCCAAAATAATGAAATTAGCCATGAGTATCCTGAGGTGATGCAAGACGCAAATTTAGGCTAGATGTGTCAGCATGTGATGGGGAGGGAAGGGGAAGGTCACTGAGGCATTTGAAGCATGCTTGCGGTATTAGAAAGGAAGGTAGTATACATCCTTTCTAATCTGACAGAAATGAGATTCAAAAACCTTTTAACTGATGAGAAGTTGAATAGATTGGTGTAACTAAGCAGAAGTATGGTGGTGTGGGGGATCAAGCAACTTTTGCATTTTTTCATAAAAGGGAGCTACTTAAAATCTGATTTTGGAAACCTGAAAACGATGTTCAGTGTGAAAATAAAATAAAATATACAAGCCTTTTGATTAGCAGTAGGTAATACTCCAGTACCAGGTGACAGTTCTAGTCTCATTCTATCCTGCAATTTACCATAATTTGTAGATGACCAACTGCTACATTAGTCTCTAATGAGGTTTCCTAGCCAGATTCCAGTATTTCCCTCCTGCGGTACATAATGTTCACTATTTTTACTCCTAGTCAAGGGGGAAAACATTAACATATTTGTTATGCCGAAGAACAAATCTCTGATTGCTGGGCTGTATACTGCATCTCCTTCAGTGTAGAAAAATAAATGTTTGCTTAACTGTCTTTTTCTACTAGGTTGAGAATAAATTCTTAGAGTGTTTGGTAGAGATGGGCCCGACCAGAAATTTTTTTCCTGAGTTGTCGTTTTTCGGGACGGGTCCATTTCGGTTGTTTCCGTTTTTTGCAAAAATTTTCAAAAATTTGTCGTTTCGTCATGTCATTTGTTGTTTGTTGTTACCGCTGCGATTTAGCGCGACTTGACTTCCCAGAGCATGGGGTTAGGGGGTAAGGGCTAGGCTTAGGGTAACGGTTAAGGTTAGGGTGGGTTAGTGGGCTGTACCTCTGGGTGCCTCTGTCCCACTAAGAACACAGTGTACTGGCGTATGGGTTAGGGTTAGGGTTAGGATTAGGATTAGGGTTGGTGGGCTTTTTATGCCCTCTCTGGCACATCCAGAAGTCTCAGCAAAACCTGGCCATGCGATTGGTGGAATGGCTCCAAAAATTTGCATGGTCCCATCCCATCATTGCCCATCATTGCGGTGTAAAAAAAAAAAAATAAAATAAAATAAAATAAAATCAATGGAGACATTTTGTTGCAAGAAAAAACCCACTGCTGCTAATGTAAAAATTCAAGCATTTAAAATAGCTAATTTTCTCATGTTTCTGTGGTGCTTTGGTGGGTTTTTGGACCACGATTTCAAACAAAATATTGTGGTCACCATTTTGGATCCCCCGCACCACATGGCAAATGGAGACGCCGAGGATGCCCTCTCCCAGCCTGGTACCAGCAAGTCTCAGCAAAACCTGGCCATGCGATTGGTGGAATGGCTCCAGAAATTTGCATGGTCCCATCCCATGACCAGCCTATCACTGCACAGGTGTAAAAAAATAAAAATAAAAATAAAATAAAATAAAATCAATGGAGACGTTTTGTTGCAAGAAAAACCCACTGCTGCTACTGTAAAAATTCAAGCATTTAAAATACCTAATTTTCGCATGTTTCTGTGGTGCTTTGGTGGGTTTTTGGACCATGATTTCAAACAAAATATTGCGGTCGCCATTTTGGATCCCCCCGCACCGCATGGCAAATGGAGACGCCGAGGATGCCCCCTCCCAACCCAGTACCAGCAGCCCAGGACAGGAGGGGGGGAAGGCTGGAGTGGGGACCCCCCCCCAGAAACCACCCCTCTGGTAGGTGCCCTCAGGCAGGCATATTTTCGCCTGCTTTTTTGGCCGGGAATCGGGGGGGTATTTCTAAAACTTTTTTTCTGTGCCGCTTGGCATCGCGCGATCGCTGCGATGCCAGGAACGACAACAACAAATCAGACCCAATTTTTCTTTTGTTGGTTCGAGTTCGAGTTCTGGGGGAGTAATTGTCATTATCGTTTCTGTTGCGTAACGGAAACGAGTAACGGAAACGGAAACGAGAATTTCGCCAAGTCGTGCCCATGTCTAGTGTTTGGCTCACCAAGCCAGGTTCACCAGCAATGCAAATTCCTGAAACCTGTAGGGAAAAAGAAGTGTTTATTATTCTCACAACAAAACCAGCAAGGTGGACAGAAAGCGAGTAACTTGCCCAAGGTCGTCCCATAAGTTTCAGGACTTTGAGAACCTGA
Source organism: Phrynocephalus forsythii (assembly GCA_029282475.1). Lineage (NCBI taxonomy): Eukaryota > Metazoa > Chordata > Lepidosauria > Squamata > Agamidae > Phrynocephalus > Phrynocephalus forsythii. The sequence goes on from JAPFRF010000002.1 coordinate 112,819,337, forward strand.
ACCTGAATTGCTCAAATCCCAGTGCAACATTCTTCACCATTACACCATACTGGTTCCTACTATAATATACACATCGGATGCCTGCACAAAAAGTCAGCTCTATGGGCTGTTCAACTCTCTACAACTGCCCTTGTTACTAATGTTGGAGGCTGGGAACGACTATAGATAGAAGCCACCATACACATGTATTGTATAGAGATGAGGTGCACTACAATGTGGATTGGGTCCTCCAAAACAAGGCTGGGAGCCACAAGCACTCCACAGACCTTTTTAAGATATACTCTGCACCCTGGCGCTTGGAGGAATTAAGTTTTTGGAATGGCAAATCTTAACATTTGCCACACCCACCAGGAGCAGTGGCCATGCTGACTGGGGGATCCAGTAATTCAATTTAGCTCATCATAATTTAATATGCTCATTTTTATTAAAAAAAATCACACAACAACAAATCAATAATAGACCAGGTGCAGTACATCACTGCATCAGCAGCATGTTGGGGTAGTTAAACATTCTTGACCCAAGGACTATTTTCTTGAAGCATTGTTCTGGGGAGATTCAGCCTTCTCAACAAGGAAGGAGATAGTCAAGATTTTGAATTGTTTGGGCCTCCTGTGACATAGAACATTAACATGTCAATTTGCTGTGAAAAACTGAAAGTAAAACAATTAACATGTCAAGGTATTCCTCAAGAGACTTGCTGAAACCATAGTCCAGGCTGGTGGTGTTAGGGATGGAGACTACACACAATAATTCTGCTTGTGACCTCTAATCCCACTAATAGCTGGGAAGGGCCTCAGCTCACCCTTGCGTCTTTCCTAAATTCCCGCTCTCAAAACTCCTTATGCCCCTGCTTTCTGGGTTGCAGGTGCTTTCAAAAAGCTGCTTTTTTAAAAAAGAATATTGCCGCTACAGTAATTAATGGCCTTAGCCTTTGTCTTTTTCATTCCATTTCTTCTTTCCCATGGCAGGTTTCAGCATTAATGGAAAATGATTTTTCATACCCACTTTCAGAATGGTGATTAAAAAGAACGATAGTGATAAAGAAATGCTGGGAACGCTGGGAATCCAACATCCACTGTCCAAATCCCACAGCCATTACATTTCTTGGCATCAACATTTCTTACTCTGACTTTAAAGCTCATCTCCCCATAAGAAATCATTGTCTCAAAAAACAGCTCTGACTGAGTTTTTTTTTAAAATGACAACAACACTGTTTAGCTATCTGTAGTAACAAAGAGACCTGCCTGGCAGCACTTCATGTCAGTCAAAAGTCTAGGTCAGACACTTATCAATTGACCCTGTGTTAAAGGTAGACACTCATTTCAGCATCTGTCAATAGCATCTTTTGATCCATTTATACTGGAGGCTGCATCGCTAGAGTGATTTATAAGTGAGCGTGCATAGACTTCCAAGAAAGCAAAATAGTTATAAAACAGAAGGGGCAGGGGCGGTTGGGATCCTACCATGGAATATCTTGTTTATTGAGAATTTAGCACTTGATTTGTATGTCTCATCTGTGATACTGTAATTTAGGGTCTATTTGACTTATAGGAAACTTGGCATCACTCATTAACAATGAAAAGTCCTTGCAATTGCAAAGCCCTCATTTTTGAAATCAGTGCCTATTCATCAAGCATTTCCATTATCTGTTCAGTGTGTAAGGTCCTTATAATTATGAACAGCGCTTCCTGCTATTTCATAACCTAGGCTTGGTCTCTCAACTTCCCCTGTTGAGGTTTTAATTACAAATCTGCCAATCCTGCCCCATTTTTAGACAAGACAAGGCAAAGAAATGTGAACATGTTTTTTAAAAAACCTACACACACACACACACACACACACACACACACACACACACACACACACACACACACATCACAGAGGGGCCAAGGCAAAATTTCCTTGACACACACCCGCTGTGTCACCACAGCAATTGAAGAAGGCCTGTCATTTGCCTGTCAACCTTTGACCTCACCCAGACTTATTATGAAATGATTTGAAAAGAAATATCAGCACTACCATAACACTGCCTCCTTCTAGCTTTGTGTGTCTGTCCTTGATGTCAGTCAGGAGTAGTTAACTGGCACCCACAGAGCTTTGGGGGAAAAACCACAAAATTTCAGGATGACTTTTGTTAGCAAGACTAGCTTTTGTAAAGTAATGACTTTATGACATAAGGTATTGTTTACCTAGGCATCGTTCTCTTACTTGCATTTTAATGAGCCTAATTAATAATAAGTTAGAAGTCCTCAGCTACTTCTTCACAGCTGGACCATATGCACTAATTACACCAAGTGAGCAAACTTCAACTAATCCCTTTCATCAGAAGAAATATTTTAATTCCAAAAAAATCTCCATGCACTTTTTTTAACCCATAAAGATGTCATCTTTTCCTCCTGGCAAATTTGAACAGAAATTAAAGTAAATGTTGAAAGGACAAGATTCTATACATGTATTATTGTTGTTCTGGTTGTAGGCTTTCTTCTTCCATGACAGAGTCAGAGGATGACTGATCAGATAGCGCTTAAAGTTCATTTCCAATCACTCACTGGAGCAGTCTTTTCAAACACAGATCCCTCAGATTTTTTTCCCAGCAGAACCAGTTTCATCATAATCCTGAAAATCTCTGCATGTTATAAACTGTTGATTTTTGTGCTTGCATGATTCCCTCTCTACAAACTAATATTCCAAGCAGGGACTGCAAAGAAATATATCTACATATATAGATATTTCCTTCAGTTGTTCCTTGGATTCATGTATGCCGAATTCCTGGTGCACTCCCTCTTCAATAACTACCTATCTGCCCACCTTCCTGCCTAGTGTGCCATCTTGGACCCTTTTCTCTCCCCCTGCCTTGATTTAATGTTATATCTCTTTGGATTATTATTATTATTATTATTATTATTATTATTATTATTATTATTATTATTATTATTATTATTATTATTATTATTAATTAATTAACCACAAAGCTAGCTACACTGGATTTTGTAATACAAATCACTAGTCGAACACTTCCCAAGCGTTTAGGACTACGTGATGTATCGGCGAATTATGCGAGCAGATCCCAGTAAGGTGGCTTTCTGCAGCTGACTGATGGTGACTTTGTCAACTCCAATTTCTTCTAAATACTTGCTTAGCTCTTGCATGCCGATTACCACTGGGACCACCTGTACTGGTTTATGCCAGAGTCTCTGAAGTTCCATTTTCAGATCCTGATACTGGGTAATTTTTTTCAGGTTGTTTCTCTGTGACTCTACTATCACCTGGTATTTAGCAACATCAATGATCCACACTTTTTTTTCTCCACGGTCATAATATCTGGGGTATTATGCTCCAAAACCCTGTCCGTCTGTATTCAGAAGTCCCAAAGTAATTTTGCATGCTCATTTTTAGTCACTTTTTCAGGCTTATGATCCCACCAGTTATTTACTAAGGGCAGATGATAGTTCTGACACAAATTCCAGTGGACCATTTGAGCCACTACATTATGACACTGTTTGTATTCAGTCTGAGCAATTTTATTGCATCAGCTCAATATATGGTCAATAGTTTCATCTGCCTCTTTGCATAGTCTGCATGTGGGATACTCAGCTGGTTTTTCTATTATAGCATGAACTGCATTTGTTCTGATAGCATGTTCTTGAGCTGCAAAAATCAGGGCTTCTGTCTCTTTTTTCAGTGTTCCATTGGTGAGCCATAACCAAGTCTTTTTCTCATATACTTTTCCTTTTATTTTTTCGAGGAACTTCCCATGCAGTGCTTTATTATGCCAGCTATCAGCTCATACTTGCATTGTTGCTTTCCTGTATTGACCCTTTGTTTGCTTTACTTTAAACACCTCCTTGTTCTTAACCTCCAATAATGCTGGCTCTGTACTATTTTTTACATAATCTGCCAACACATGCTTCTCTTCTTCAACTGTCTGCTTCACTTGCAAAAGACCTGTACCACCTAATTTTCTGGGTAAATACAGCCTCTTAACATCACTGCATGGATGTAATGCATAGTGAATGGTCATAGGTTTTCTTGTTTTCTTATCCAAACTATCTAGCTCCATCTGAGTCCAGTTTATAATGCCAGCAATATACCAGATGACGAGTATGGCCCAGCTATTAATGGCCTTGATGGTGTTACCACCATTCAGTTTACTTTTTAGTACTTTTCTAACCCTTTGGATATATTCTTTACTGACCACATTTTTCACTTGCCCATGCTTTACTTTTTAGTACTTTTCTAACCCTTTGGATATATTCTTTACTGACCACATTTTTCACTTGCCCATGCTTGATATTATCTAATTACAGTATGCCCAGATATTTATAGGCTTCAAACTGATACTTAATAGCTTGTCCATTTGGCATTTCAATTCCTTCACTCTCAGTGATTTTTCCTTTTCTCAGTGCCACTGTGGCACATTTGTTTACTCCAGACTCAATACTAACATCAGTACTGAAAATTCGGACTGTGTTGGTCAGTGAGTGTATTTCATTTCTGATTTTCCAGACAACTTTAAATCATACAATGGATGAGATTTTTTTTTAGCAGTTTGGTACCCTAAATTTGTCTTCTGCAAAATTATTGAGAGGGGAATCAGGGCAATAGTAAATAGCAGAGGTGACAATGAGTCACCTTGAAAAATCCCTCGTTTAATATTAACCAATCCATAACTGCAGGATTGGTGGTAAGCAAGCCCAGGCTTTTCTCATGCTGGCTGCTGTTGGCTCCTGGCATGCCTGTCCTGCCTTCCAAGCTCCTGCCATTGCTGCCACTGCCCGTGGACACCATGTTGCCACAGCCATCCCCCCACCCACCCGTCCTTCCTGCCTTCTTTCTTCCCCATCAGGACGGTGGGGTTTCCCCGGCTGCTGATTCCCCACGTGGGCCTGCTGGAGCGCCCCAGCCCCACAGACAGAGCGTGCAGCTTCCCTTGTCCAGCTGGTCCGAGCGGAGAGGAAGTGACGCTGCCCGAACAGTTGCAGGCCATGCTGCAAGATGTAAACAAAAAGCACAGGAGTTGTTCCTGGGCATCCTTCTTATAGCAGGTTCCATTGGGGGGTCATTAGAGACCTGGCTTTTGGCAAGACTGTGCAACATGTAGCCTCCCGGCTTCTTTTTCTCTTGTTCCAGTGGTGGGTGCAGTGAGGGCAACCACTGTTGATGCATCTAGTATCTGCCCATTAATATTTGCTGTAGCTGATTGTTAGGTACTGCTGTATACCTCTTCCTCCTTCTATCTTTCAAGGTGAGGAGCAATGCTCTCTGTTCTCTTCACTAGGGAATCTTGCTGCTGCCACCCTGCTGTTTCTGTGGCACAGGAGAGGTGAATACTGCCCTCTGTGATAGGGAGTTGTAGGTGCCCTAAGCACATCCGACCTCGCCTGATTTCAGAAGCTAAGCAGGGTCGGCCCTGGCTAGTGCTTGGATGGGAGACCACCAGGGAATACCAGCAGCTGTAGGCGCCTGGAGTAGGAACTGGCAAACCACTCCAGTATTCCTGACAAAAAAACTCAATGGACATGGAGTCACAAAGAGTCGGTCACAACTGTAAAAACACAACATACACACACATACACACACAGGTGGCTAGGAAATATGTGTAATAGTGGAGCAGTGCCCTGCTCTTCGTTTCTTTAACAGGAGAACGAGGAACAGCCATGGCTGCAGTGCTAGTGAACACTGCAGTGCTAATAAGAACCTATAACTCTGTAGTTGCTATTCTTGTTCATCCCATTAAAACAACCAAGTCTATTTGGACCCCAGCCTTCATGTTTGCTGCTTGTTTCAGATATGAACAATCAGACACATTATTATTCATTATGTTGCAGAACCTGTTTCTGTATTTGTTGCAGAGCAGGATGTGTAGAAATAAATGGGTCTTGGGTGCACTGCTTGGCCAAGGTCATGTTCCACTGAAGCCCTCTGGGCTGTGATATAATGAGAGGGGGCACGCTCAACAGCCAGCAAGTTCAAACCCTGGCCTGAATCAGAGATAAAAGGGTTTGAGGGATGGGCCTCCCACTGAGAAAATTCCTCAGAATAGTAGATCTTGTCTTATTGGAGATTTTCCCTGATACATTTGGCCTAAATTCCCCTTTGTTTATTTTCATTCCATTAGCTCTTGTTATACTCCACTGAATGACCCTAAACAATTCCACTAAACAATTAATGATTATTCTGTCCATCCTTCATTTGCTGTTTAGCTACAGCTATATGCCTTTACTCCTTTTAATCTTTAGTTTAATGAAGTGTAATTAATCAGGCTCACAATGAAATATTGAATCTTGAAATTTCTCAATTCTTTCATAATAAGCTATTTCATGCATAAAAAGCCTGCTTGGAGAAAAGAATTAACACAGCTGCTTTCTCTCTCTTGTTTGGATAAACAATCTCCATCAAAATGGGAATATCACTTAACAAAACCGAAACAAGTGTTATTATAGTTTGCAACAGAGGGAAACTTTCCAGAGACACAATTTAAATGAGCTTGAGGTTTCTTTTCTGCGGCATTCACTTAGAAGTCTGAATGCTATTGATTACTTGCCTAATTTGTATTATTTCCCTTGGCTTCCCAGGCAAATCATACTGTTTTGCTATCCATTCTTCTTGCAGTCAGACATCCGTGTTCTAATTCTCCCAGCTTCATTCAATGTTTTGAAGACATTTGGTCCAGGCTTTCGTAGTGCAATTTTCTTTAGATACAGATCCTGAAACATGCACACAGTGTGCATGTGTGCATGTGGGTACACACAAAGAGAGAATTTGGATTCTTATCTGAACAGGATGGGAATCACCCAACTGTGGTCATGTTCTTGCATCAAAGCCTGGCTGAAATTTAGCTGGTCCAGGGAGTCTGTGCACACGCTTTCCTACATTTACATAGATGAGCTTGTTGACATAGTCTAATTCTCATTCCAAGGATCACTGACCAGGCAGCTAGAAACCACCACCTCCTCACACCCAATGCTGAAACTTGTACTCTGAACTATTTAAATTGGTCTTCTACAGATTTAAAAGTCAAGGGGGTTTGTACTGGCTTGCATTAAAGGCACATTAGTAAAACATTGTTGTTTTACATGGAATCATTAAAAGTTCAAAATACACATTAGCAGTTGAGTAGTAGTCTATGAATTGGATAATCTTTTAAGGTTCATGTGCCATTGGCTGACATCCTGTTGCTCAGTGTATGTGAGTCAAACTAGAGGAAACCCACTGAATCAGTGTGGAGTTTTGATGAGTCAGTTCATCTGTGAATTCCATTGATTCAAATGGACCTACTCTAGTAATGAATCGCTGTGCTAAAGTACTGGTACATCAAGCTAGAGGAGGAGGGTCACTGAATCAGTGGAGCTCATGGAGGAATTGACTCACCCAATCCCCAGTGATTCAGTGGGCCTACTCTATTGCAACCTACTATGACAAGGAATGTGCCCTCTAATTTTTGTCCCCACTATGTGGGGTTCTTTTCCTTGTGTCCTCTAGATGTGCATGCATGAAAATCTACCCACCGCCCAGCATCAGTCTCATCACAATCATACACTGTCGCAACAGGTCTGCAAGGCTTTCCCACCTCTGCATGGAATGTGGAGGAATGTGCCTTAGAAGGAACCTTGATGCCGAGCAAAAGGACTTCAGTCATCGTGTAGACATCAACAGTGTGTTGGAAAGCCCAAAGTTCTTGCTCCCTACTTGGAAGGAGCTTCCACTCACAGAAGGAAACCTGTGACCTTCTGTTGCAGGAAGAACATAACTCTGAGCACAACTCTCAAGGAGCTCCTTCTCAGAATGAAAGGCTACAGATGCAGGAGATGGAAAGAGATTTTCTAGTGTTGGCCAATCCATTTCTCTACAACTCTGCCCCTTCCCTCAATGTCTTGCCAGTGCAAGACCGTTAAACATTTTCAGGACTGTGGAGAGAAGGAGGGAGGGAAGGGAGAGGAAGGAAGGGACAAAATATGTACAGTATGTGGCTGATCAACTAGACGTCGTGGCCAGAACCATAAGAACAGGCATTTTGCTCACACTTCAGGGTGTGTGTGTGTGTGTTCAGTGAGAGCATGGGGTTAAAGAGGAGCCATTGGGAAACATGCTTGTGAAGCAACAATGCTTTCTTTGGTAAGGCTGGCATTATGGTTTTCCTCCAAAATGGCTCCTTGGACCATCTCTGATACAGAGGGGATGTCGGGCCAGGAAGGTGCTGTTGCCACTGCCAGTCTTCATGCTGCTCCAGCAGTCTCATATGGGGATCTGGAAAAATCTTGTGATGGCTGGGAAATCCCTGGGCATTGTAAGGTTTGGGAATGGGTCGCTGGAAGTGATGACTCTTGTGAGCCCCTTCAAGGTGGCAAGGATGAAATGTTTGGTGCCAGTGTGAATGAAATGTTTTGTGCCACATTCTCTGGGAGTCTCTTGTGTAGGGTTATTTTGCAGTTATGTTCGTTCTGGTTGTTTATCTTAATAGTTTTGGGTCACACCTTCAGTTAAGTGATCTTGACTTCCCACAGTTGACCAGTGGGCAGATAAAGGGAAAAATGGCAAAGGAAATAACACATACCTCTCGAGGACATGATGTTGATCATATACGGTATACTATAACCAAGAGAAGTATACAGCAATTAACATTTAAATTTAAGTGATCATGATGTGGACTTTTTATGCTGTCATTACTTCTCCCCCAGTAACAGTATGTACAGGAGGAATCACTTGGTTGCTTAATTTTTATGTTTTTCCCTTTTTGTATTTTTAAATGTTTGAGGTTACTTATGGTTGACAAGATTACAGTCTGAATGCACATCCATTTTCTTTGACGTAACATTGCTTTAATACCTCTGATTGACTAGGGTATAATCAATTTGGTTCTGTACAATTTTGTTGTTCTTGCTGTCTTTCAGGGATTTCTCATCTACCATTTCTTGTTAGTGGTGTTTTGAGTACAGTCTTGGTGAGTACAAGTTCTTCTTCGCAAAAGCATTGTTTGTTCGCTACATTCATTTCTTGGACTGTATTTTCCAGCAAAGTATCCATAGTCTTCTTTTCCTATCTTAGCATTAATTCTATTTAATTAATATTAATTCTAAGCTCACCTGCATTGGCTACACATTGCCTCCCAAATAAGGTTCAAGGTATTGGTTTTGGTTTACAAAACCTTTCATGGCCTGGGACCTGACTATCTGGTGAAGCGGATCTCTCGGAGGCTAGCTTTGTCCCGACCAACCAGAGCCTTGCTCTCCTTATTGCCCCGGGTGGCCACTCCGAGGGAGGCCCAAAGGGTTTCTACTAGGAGTTGGGCCTTCTCAGTGGCCACCCCGGCTCTCTGGAACAGACTGCCTTTGGATCTCAGGTTGGCTGAGTCACTGCCAGCCTTTGGGAGAGCTTTGAAAACCTGGCTCTTCAGGGAAACTTTGGTGATCACTGAGTACTTGTTGTTTGTCTGATAGTTGTTTGAATTGCTTCTCCCAGCCTTTTCTGCCGAATCCTGTGCTGTATGTTGTATGTTGTATGTTGTTTTTTTTATTTTTTATTTGATTCTCTGTTGGGTTGAGTTTTGGGGCAAATTGTTTAGTTCGGCAATGTTTTGTACACTGCCCAGAGTTCCTGAGGGAAAGTCGGGCGGTTTATAATAAATAAATAAATAAATAAATAAATAAATAAATAAATAAATAAATAAATAATGTATTTGCTTTGTTTCATTTTGTGTTGCTGTCTTCATTATCAGCAATTGAAGGATAGACTAGCACGGTGTGGCTGTCTATAAGATTTCTCTTTAGACACAAGAATTACCTTGTTGGAGTCTGGAATGAAATTCGTAAGAGTTCCACACAAGATCTATTGTTACCTAGAGACTGCTGTTCCATTAACAGTGCTATAAATCATATCTCTCTATCGTCAGCTGGATCCTGGCTGACAAACTTCATTTACTCCAATTTACTCTCACATTCATTTACTGAATGTTCATCCCTTTTATTTCTTCTACTGAACTGAATATGTTTCCTATTCCTAGCATACTGTACTTCATGTATTACGAATTCATTATTTGCTGTTCAGCTTGAAGATTCCTGGCACACTCCATCCATCTAAAACCTTTTTTACATTTTTATCGAGCCATGAGAGGACATGATGTGATGTTTTGTCTTCTACCTGTCAGTACTACAGCTGATTGTGAGGGCTACCATCAAACCTGTAGTTCTCCATACTTAAGTCAGACTGACTTCCTTTGCCTTTGGTTGATATTCCCAAAGACAGAAGTGTTTAGATTGCCAGTACAGTTTTTTAAGGCTCCCCTGGCCTCCTGGTGAAACTTCTTTGCCTGAAGCCAAAAGCTTTACTAAGCTTTGGGTGAAATAACCACCACTTAGTATTCAACATGACTGAAGTATGTGGTGGAATTTCCCACCAAAGGTGGTCGTTGTACAAAATTGGCACCTTAAAAGCCCGATCTGGATCAGATTATTGTCTATCTTTGTCTCTCCCTGAAGTCAGATGCATGCTCTCTCAGAGTTTGGACATTTCCTTACAAAAAGTAATTTGTTACAGTAATAATTCCAAGGTCTATGAAAATTAATAATTGCAATCATACTATAATTTTTAAAGTTAATTTGTTTTCTGGTTTCTCAGATGTAACTAAACTGAATGCTTTTAGTTACCTAAAAAAAAATCTGAGTGCTACAAGCTGTTGGCCTGTAGTATGAAACACTGTTGTATTCTTCACCATCACCTCAGCACCTACAATATACTACAGGCCAGTCACTAAACTGGTGATATTCCTAACCCTAACCCTAACCCTAGCCCTAGCCCACATTAAGTTATACTCATAAACTAGTTGTGTTTATTGAAAAAGGAATGACTTGCATGTACAGTAACTAGTTATTTGTAACTAAGCACTTTCAAGTCCAGCACTCACTAGGAAATAACATAGCACATGTTGTTTATCCACTAGAACACATACTTTTCAAGCTGCTGTTAAAGTGGTAAGTGCTAGTTTATATTTAAATTCCTTTATAAGGTCTGACATCTGCATTACTGCGTAATGAATAGCTTCTTAATCTTTCAAAGGTGGCATCTCCAGCTGTCTAATTACACTGACAGTACGATCACCACTGTCAAATGGTGGGTAACCAGAAAGAGTTAAACATATTCTGCTATTCCCCACATGCATTAATGTGCATGGATGAGGCTATATGTATATTAGCCCCAGCCAGCACTGTATATCTGTTAACCGGAGAAGGCTCGTTTTACTAGACTGCAAAGGTTGTAGTCTTGGAAGCAAGTCCCTTTGTACGTTAACCATGGGACATACTTCTGAGCGGATATGCACATACTAATTCTTTCAACAGATCTGTGGACTTGTTCTCCGCATACTGTTAATGTAAAGACTGCAGGTGGCCGTTTTCAGTGGACTTTTTATATTGCGGTACCCTTTTGGCAGTACGTATAATTAAAAATCAAATGGAGTGCGGTTTTGAAAAATAGAGGGATGATGCCTCCAAGATTTACTACAGTTAGCAGAATCTGCTTTATGTACACTGGCAGTTGGATTTAAAGGTAATGGTGGTTCTTTAATGGTGCTCAGATGTTTCAGATCTTAGAAGAACTCCCAGTGGTGATAAATTAGTGAGCAGAGGACAGAAGAGGCAGCCAAAATTGGAAGATAAATGCAATTTGCAACATGGCTACTGTAATCTATCACACATAGATCAACAATACTTTGAGTGGGTGTCTATATTAAGAGTTTGCCCAGTCTGAAGCTTGGAAAACTTCCTGTTTTGGAGAACTACTCCCAGAGAAACTTAGAAATAATTGCTAAAATTTCATCCCTTTAATGTTACATTTTTAAAATTTGAGCCTGTCAAACCTAGAATAACACATCTACGCCCGCCCGCCCATCCTTAATTCGCAGTGATGGCAATCCAGACTGACTATGTGAAATCTCCTCCACCAAAAGTAACATGAGATGTCTTAAGTTCTGTCTGTAATGCCTGATGTAAGATGTCCAATTCATTATGTGTGCATTATAAATCTGATGTGATAGAGGCATTTCATATAGACAATAATTGACAAATCCTCGTTGGCTTGCTCTACCGAGCAAATAAAATGATGATAAGGCTTTCAAGTTTATTATCATTTGTGACAGTTTGGCATAGTTGAAATCAGAGATTGGGGGGAAATGAGTCAGGTAGTTCTTTCTTTCGCTTTAATGGATTTTGGAATTATGCTTGCAAATTCCATTTGTCTATTTGACAAGTCTAACCGATCCAGTCAGAAGTAAGCCGTGATGAAGTGGAGCTAGGTTTCCAAGTGTTGAAGCTCAGGACTTGCTGAATAGCAGGGTCTATGACAGGCATGTCCAAATTTTGGCCCTCCTGATGTTTTGGACCAAAACTCCCAGAATTCTAAGCTTAGATTGCCAGTGGCAAAGGACTGTGGGAATTGTGGTCCAAAACATCTGAAGGGCCAAAGTTTGGACATGCCTGGTCTATGACATCATCTGCCACCACCACACTTCAAAATTCTTTTTCTCTATGAGCTCAGCACCCCCACAATAGCCTGGACAGTTCCTTGCTGCCATGCAAAGTATTTGAAGGTGGTAGTTTACTGTAGAATGGCTAATTCAAATCCTGCTCCTGTTTCCAACCTTGGATCCCCTGATGTCTTGGACTACAGCGCCCAGAAACCTTCACTACTAGCTGTGCTGGCCAGTGTTTCTGGGAGATGCAGTCCGACCAATCTCCCTTGTCTGCATTTTTAGACTCTCCCTGGTTTATTTATTTTATTTATTATTAGACTTATATACTGCACCATCTACCAACAAGGCCACTTTGGGCAGTGTACAAATAATTCATCAAACAAAACAAGAACCGCATTATACAATGTAAAAATGCAGCTAATAAACAAAATGAACATAACTAAATCACCAATAACATCATAAAAATCACTCAAAGAACATAGGGATTACTAAAACAGAAAGGGTAGATTAAAAATCAATGAATCAAGAAAGGATGCATTAACAGCCATGTATTGAGGTGGTTTTATTTTTAGTTTTTTTAAATTGACAGCATAAAGGCCAGAGATATCTCGGGAGGGAGCTGATTCCGTTTTTTGGAAGTGGTAGGGAGGAAGGGAAGGAAAGAGGTAGTATTGTGCACATATGCTGAGAGGCAGCTCCAAACAGAAGGGCATTAGGGAGAGAAAGTGTAGCATTTTTGAGGCAGCTGTTTTATGTCTCTTCATTCAGATTCCTCCACAAAATCCTTATTTTCCATGAGCCCTATAATGCCATCCCCCAGTCTTTATTACTCATTTATATGAATACACCCTCCCTTTATTTCATGCCTTTGCCTCTAGAGACTGAGAATCCCCACCCCTTAATTTTGATAGGCTTTTCCACTGAACGTTGATGGCATTTTAAATGCCAGCGGTAGAGATTGTTGGGCTTTTTTCCCATTGGAAGTCTTATTTAAGAAACTGACTGTGTTTGCCAGCGGAAGCTCATGACATGCTGTATGTTTAATTATGTTCAATTCATTAACACAATTAGAGCTGTGAACAATTTATTGACACAGCCAGAAACACTTAGAAACAGCCAGTAAGTCATAGATTATAGGAACTCTGTTCAATGTTCTTTTGCTATGTGAGCAATACTCCGGCAAACTATTAAATCACTTCAGAACATGTCTTGAGTCATAGCTTTGTTTTTCCGCTCTCTGATGTAAAGCCTTACAATAACTCAACTGTGTTTGGGAGAAAGTGCTACATTGTGCCCTATTAAATTAAACCATTAATCACATCACTGTACCTTAGCCCCGAAATAACGAGAGTTATTTTCTTGATACATATTTCCCTTTTTAAAATTCTGTGTACCAACCAGTACAAATTATATTGGGGTTTCTGAGCTGTTTGTTTCACAGCAGCTACAGCAGTCAGTGCGTCATAGTTATGGCCTAGTGGTTAAAGGTTTAGATTGGGAACAGGGAGACTCAGGCAAGGTGAAATTCACTGCAAAATTAAGCCACAGGCCAGGAAGGGTTTTAATGTAGCTTAACCTCAACCCTTGTTGAATCTCAATAAGGAAGAAACTGTCAGGGTAAATGTGGGGATCCAGCAAGTCTGCTCATCCCTGCCTGCACTGGAGAGGCGTAGGCAGGATTTGGAATGCCTGGGGACAATTTTTTTTGCGCCCTTCCTGCCCTCCCCATCACACCCACCCAGCAACGAGGGCCAAACCCTGCGGGCGTGGGGTAGGCGCGCACACACGTGGTAACGCACACACCTTACACCTCTCCCACCAAGGTGAGAAAGACGAGGAGGAGGGCACCATGGCCACCACATTCCTGCCTGCCTGCTTCCTGCCTGCGTGAGCGGCGGTGGCGGTGGCGGTAGCAGAGGGGGTGCTGTAGCCAAGCTTGAGGGAAAGGAGGACTGCTGGGTGGTGGGAGGGTGCACGGCTTTCTCCTCCTGCTCCCCCTGCAGGTGGCCCCAGATTGATGCACCTGGGGCAGATGTACCCTTCTGCCTCTCCCAGATATGCCCCTGCTGCACTGACTTCAACAATGATGATGATTCATAAAGGCAATTCTGATTTACAGAGACCCTTTTCAAGTTTTCCCAGGTTCAGGATATTCAGAAGTAATTTACCATTGCTTTGTTCCTTGGAGCACTCTTGGACTGTGCAGCTTATTCAGTGCCACATAGGCTGGCTCTTCTCTTGGCTGACACAGTGAAGAATCAAACTCCTGACCCTGGCGCTGCAGCCAAATACCTAACTTACTGTGCTGTCCAAATAGCTATTGTGAGCTTGATAGGCTCCCTTAATGAACACTTTATTAGTTAATATCTTTCAACAGAAGAGAGTGACTAAAATGATTTTTGAGCTGGGATACCACCCTTATGAGGAAAGGCCACCACATTTGGGGCTCTTTAGTCAGGAGAAAAAGGCGCCTGAGAAGGGACATGTTTGAGGTGTACAAAATTATGCAAGAAATGGATAAAGTGGATAATACAGTCACCCCCAGCATTTCGCAGTTTAGGTACTGCGGTACCACTACATCGTGGGATCGCAGTACCTGCACCATGGGGAGGGGTGGCGGGGGGCAATCGGGTCGCTCCGTGCCGCCCCTCCGTGCTCCTCCGCAAAGCCTCAGAGCTGCATGGGGGGCAGTGGGGGGGGCATCGGGTCGCTTTGCGCTGCCCATCCACAAAGCCTTGGAGCTGCGTGGGGGCAGCGGGGGGGGCATCGGCTCGCTCCGCGCCGCCCATCCACAAAGCTTCAGAGCCACACAGGGGGCGGGGGGCGATCAGGTCGCTCTGCGCCACCCGTCCGCGCTCCTCTGCAAAGCCTCGGAGTCGCGCAGGGGCGGGGGGCGATCGGGTTGCTCCGCACCACCCCTGTGCTCCTCCGAGAAGCCTCGGGGCCATGCGGGGGGGCAATCTCCATTGAAATGCATTGAGACAATGGATTTCAATGGAGAAATTTTCCCCATTGGAAAGCATTGAGCCAACGTTTTCCAATGGGGAAAATTTTCTGAGTCCATGGATCTCGAGCTTGAGCTTCCCGGATTTTCTCTGCCAAGGTGGGACACGGATTCATGGCTGCAAACACAGAGGGAGGCAAGATGGGTGCCACTAAGGTCTCTTTCACTGGTGCCGCATATTCAGGTTTTCTAGATAATGCATCAGCTTTCTTATTCTGAGCCTCCGGAATATACTTGATATGAAAATCGAACCGAGAAAAGAATAAAGACCACCGGATTTGTCGCTGAGACAATTGCCGAACTGTTTGTAAATGTTCCAGGTTTCTGTGATCAGTTAACACTTGCACAGGGTGTCGAGCTCCCTCAAGGTAATGCCTCCATACATCAAAAGCTGTTTTGATAGCCAACAGTTCACGCTCCCATATCGTATAATTCTTCTCTGCAGGTTTTAATTGCCGAGAATAGTAGGCACAGGGACGCGGGATTTGGGAGGGATCCTCTTGTTGAGATAATACTGCTCCCAGGGCAACACTAGATGCGTCAGCCTCTACTATGAATGGCAGTTGTGGATCAGGGTAGCGAAGTAAAGGCTCCAAAGTAAAGCGGGTTTTCAAGGTAGAGAAAGCCTTCTCTGCTTCTGGAGTCCACCGGAAAGGCTCTTTGGGCCTAAGGAGATGGTTTAAAGGTGCAGCAATATCGGCGTAAGCAGGAATGAACTGACGGTAGTAGTTAGCGAAGCCAAGGAACCGTTGTAAGTCCTTATGATTTTGTGGTTGCTGCCATGACAACACAGCCTCTACTTTCTTGGGGTCCATGCGGATTCCCTGGGGAGAAATGATATGCCCCAGGAATTCACCTTCTTCAATGTTAAACTCACATTTTTCCAGCTTAGCATAGAGTCCGTTCTCCCGAAGACGCTGTAAGACCTGACGAACATCTTGAACATGTTGAGCTGGATCAGCGGAGTAAATCAGAATGTCATCTAAATACACAATCACACAACGATCTAGGAGATCCTGGAAAATGTCATTCATCATTCTCTGAAACACACTGGGTGCATTGGTCAGACCAAAAGGCATTACTAAATGTTCATATTGACCGTACCGGGTCCGGAATGCAGTTTTCCACTCGTCTCCCTTATGGATACGTACCAAATTATACGCCCCCCGAAGGTCCAACTTAGTATAACACTTAGCCCCTTTCAACCGGTCCAAAAGTTCAGAGATTAAGGGTAAAGGGTACCAGCCCCTAACAGTGATCTTGTTTAGTGCTCTATAATCATTACAAGGATGAAGCTCCCCTCCCTTTTTCTTGACAAATATCACTGGTGCGGACAATGGTGATTTGGAAGGCCGTATGAACCCACGTCAAAGATTTTTTATCTAGAAAAGCCCTCAACGCTTCTAATTCTGGTTCAGACATGGGATAAACTCGTGCCACAGGAAGAGGTGCCCCAGGAATCAAATCAATGGCACAGTCATAGGGTCGATGTGGAGGTAGCTTGTCAGCCCCATTTTCCTCAAATACATCTGCAAAGTCTTGGTATGCCTGGGGCAAGACAGGGTCAGATGTATCATGGGCAGATGCCAGTACAGTAGAGGAATGTTGCTTTGAACAAGGAACCTTGAAATATAATTCCCCGTGCACCCAATCCACCAGTGGATTGTGAGCTCGCAACCAGGAAAGTCCCAAAACAAGAGGAAACCGGGGCATTCGGGTTACATTAAAGCTAATCTGCTCATTATGATCCATTACCTGAAGAGTAAGGGGACAGGTTTCCTGAGCTACCGGCCCAGAACGAAGTAACCGACCCTCAATGGATTCTACTAACAAAGGAGTGTCCTTATTTTGTACTGGAATCCGATGGTACCGCACAAACCCAGCATCCACAAAACAGTGAGCCACCCCAGAGTCTACCATAGCATACACCAGAATCTCCCGACCATCAGGGAGCCCTAGAGTCGCAGGTATCAGAAAAGGTCCTTGAGGTGTGATAGCATTGCCTGGGAACCCTTCGGTATGCTCCATTCCTCGGGGTTCCTTCAAGGATGGAGCTGCCCTTTTACTGCTGGAGAGATAGCAGCACTTATTGAGGAACGCTTCAAAGGGCAATTAGAAGCAAAATGTCCTCTTTCCCCACAGTACAGGCAGAGATGATGAGAGCGTCGTCTTGCCTTTTCCTCTGGGGTGAGGCGTGGTCGAGCAGCTCCCAGTTGCATAGGCTCTGGATCCACTTCACTGGCCTCCCGAGATTGCAGATGAGACACAGCTGGCAGAGGTTGCTGTTTGCAGTTCTGGCCTCGGGAGAGACGACGGCTTTCCAGGCGTCCATCTATTCTCAGACACAGGGTAATGAGTTCCTGCAATGTGTTTGGTTGTTCTACCCTGCAGAGTTCATCCAGCAATTTATCTGCCAAACCTTCCATATACTGAGAAATCAGTGCCTGCTCGTTCCACTGCAAATCCTGAGCTATCAGATGAAATGCAGTGGTATAATCAAACACTGAGTCTTTGCCCTGTTTCAAAGCTCTAAGTCTCCTGTTGGCGGTAGCAGCCTGCACGGGATTCTGAAAGGCTGAAGAAATATGGTTCAGGAAAGCCTCATAATTATCCACAAAGGTGAAGCACTGAGGAGTAAAGGAGTTGCCCATTTACCTGCCTGTCCCTTCAATAAGCTGATGATAAAACAGACCTTAGACCTCTCAGTAGGAAATTCTTGAGCCCGTACCTCAATGAACAGCTTGCATTGAGCCAAGAATGCAGGGAATTCCTCTAATTTGCCTTCAAACCGGTCAGGAGGCAGCAAAGGGCAACGAGGCTGTAATGATGCTGGAGCTTGCTGCAACTGAACAATTGCCTGTGACAAAAACAGTACTTGGTTTTGCAAAGCTTCCAGTGGAGTCATTCCAACAGCCCCCTCCTTCTCCATTCTGCTTGAATAAGTTTGGTGGGTGGGAGCAAACTGTCAAGCCCCGCACACAGAACACACAGAAAGCCAAGTTCAGTTCTTTGCCAGGAACTTTAGTTGTAATCCAGATAAAGTACAAAGTACAGTCCGAGTCAAGCCAGAGTAACTTACAGAGCCAAATGCCAAGTTCAAGGGAAACAGAGAAACGTCATAATCAGGAAGCTGGTCCAAGGTCAGGAAACAGAGAACGCCGTAGTCAGAAAGCCGATCCAAAGTCAGGAAACAAAGTCAAGATAACACACAGGAACGTGGTGGCAAGGTAAGTGACGCGTTGCTCCCACAGAGGGTTCAGGGTAAACTTGCTAGCTTTATCCTAAAACAGGGAGCACACCCATATCTCTGGCAAGGCTCCTGCTAGAACTCAGGGCTCTCAAATCTAATTCTACGCCTATCATTAAAGATCCTTTCCCTAGCTCTCCTGTTAGTTCTCCTTTGCAGGATCCTGCTCTTAGCCCTTATAGGAGGAGGAGATGTGCCCTCAGCTGCATCCTCAGACTCAGCTGTCTGCTGGGTTGAACTACAAGGCTCCTCCTGCTGCTCTTCAGCATTTAACCCTTCACATTCGGGTTCCATGACAGGCAGGGTCCTGGCAGCGCGCGATCGCCCCCACCGCCCCCAGGCCCCACCCCACCCGCTTCCGCATATGATGGATTTTCATGCATCGCGGGTGGGGTGGGTCCCTAACCCCCGTGATGGGCGGGGGGGTTACTGGGTACCAGAATCAGGAGTCACCCACTTGGGATAGTTAAAACAGCCAAAACAAAATATTTCTTTACTCAGCATGTTGTTAAGTCTATGGAACTCCTTGCCACAGGATGTGGTGGTGGCGGCATCTGGCCTAGATGCCTTTAAATGGGGATTGGACAGATAACCCATGATGGAGATCCAGACTTAAAAGGAGGGTACCTCAAAATGCCAGATGCAGGGGAGTGGCATAAGGGGGCAGGTATCTAGTGGTCTTATGTGTTCTTAGAGGCATCTGGTGGGGCCACTGTGAGATACAGGAAGCTGGACTAGATGGGCCTTTGGCCTGATCCAGCAGGGTTCTTTTTATGTTCTTAAGTTCACAGTGAGTCTCCATAGGCATATTGGGCAAAAGTGGTGAAACTTACTGTTTTGCACCACCACTCCAAGAATAGCCCAGCCATGCTGGCTGGAAGATTTTAGAAGTATAAGTCCAAGAATATCTTCACATGACTCTGCTATTGCCCTGCATTTCACCACCATCATAGAGATACTCCAGGACACTATAATCCAGGTCAGAGTGCTAAAATATATAGCCATTTTTCTTTAAAGCATCAAATTCAGTATATCTGTTCCAATATAAATAATGTTTAAAGGCCCCCACTATGGAAAATTCATGACACATTATTGGAGCTCTCTTTATTTGTTATGTACTGTCAAGTTACAGTAATATCTTGATTTAAGAGTTGCTTGGTTTAAGAGCGTTTTGCAAGATGAGCAAGCATTTCTTCTAAATGTTGCCTTGATCAACAAGCAATGTCTTAATATACAAGCACTGGAGCAGGTCACATGATCACAAGTGAGCCAGTGGTGGCTAGCTCCCCCTCCCCCTGCTGGATTGCAGGCAATTGGAATGTTCCGTCTCAGGCAGCCTCCAAAGCAGAGGGAGGAGAGAGGAGTAGAGATCTCCCTTGTACCAGCCAGGAACGTTTTCAAAGGGGAGTGCAGGTTAGGGTTTTATTTTTCTTTATATTTATATTTTATTTAATTTGTTTTCAACATTTTTCTTTCTTTTCCCCCCAAACAATTTCTAGTCATGGGGCAGCTGGTCAAGCATGTATATGGCTACAAATTCCATTTTATTATCGTCACATCCAGTTGTTAGTCCCAAGCAGAGCGGATTCCACAGCCAAGTACCTAAACCATGATGTGGATGTGGACTTCTCTTGTGCATTTTGGCACTTTGTGTGTATGTGGTCTATGAGGCCCCAGAATGAATAATCGGAGTTTTGATTATTTCTTATGGGGAAATATAATTTGATCTATAAGTGCTTTGGTTTACAAGCAGGTTTTACTGCAACTCCCTCACCACCACCACCACCACCACCACCACCACCACCACCCTTGGATAAGAGCATTCACTCTTATCCACGGATTTCATTATCCGCGGGGCAGCCCGGAACCAATCATCCACAGATACGGGGGTCCTACTGAGATTTCTGAGGTTAAAGGTCATAAAAGTGTTACATGGGAGATAGATGTATGAAACATTCCATCTATCTAAGCTATAGAAAGTACAATGAATGTGACGCTATGTGCTACCCATTATTCTGTAAACAAAAGTTCAAAAATTATCTCGTATTAAGTAGTATAATATTTTTAAATGTACTTCTTTTTAATGCAAGACATGGATGTTGTTGACAAGTCTTTGGGTCCTAAGTTCCATGCCCCAAGTCTGAGTCCCTATTAAAAACAAACCCTTTTCTCTAGGGGAAAAAATGGAGGGCTAAGTGAGTTCCAAGTCATAAAGTGAGTCTGACTTAAGTCCAGCAAGTCCCGTAAGTTGAATGCTCATCAGTGATGTAAGATTCGGTGGTTGCTTACGGTTTCAAATGGGGACTGTTAAATGTATGAAAGGGGGAAGGGGGGCATGACAAAATGTTTTCAGCCACCCATCTTCTCCTTGGATCATCAGGCTCAGAACCTGCAGACTTCCAGGCAACAGAAAAGTCACAAAACTGCTGTAATGTTTTCCATCAGTCCCACCCCATATTAGCCTTATGCTGTTTTATGCTTCTCCTTAAACATAGACATCCACTTAACAGCATCCCTCTAAGGTGTATTATTGGATTATATTAATTACTGGGACCTTGTAGCTGGGCATTTGTTTTGATCAGTATAATCTTATGTCCAAACACGTGGCTTATTCTGGGGTGAATGGGTTGTCGACCAAAGGTGCGGTGAACTTCATTTGACTACTCTCTCAAGCTTTCCACCTACTCTTTTTAAAATCTCCAAGAGGAAATGTGCAATTGAGCATTCATGCATAACCATGACATCTGCTTACACATCAGCCTCATTCTTTTCTTTTATGGAGTCTGATTGGTTTTCAGCTAGTGGATCTCTGTAAAGCTGAAGAAAAAGATATTTAAAATGTCATGGTTTTTAATCAGGCAAAGTAACCAAAGGTGTGTTTGGGAGAAGAATATGATAGGATTAACTGTAACTCTGCTTACAAGTAGCAATGTGTGCTATTCTTTATCCACACTATCCACACACACACACACACACACACACACACACACAAACACACACACACACACACACACACACACACACACACACACACACACACACTCTCTCTCTCTCTCTCTCTCTCTCTCTCTCTCTCTCTCTCTCTCTGTGTGTGTGTGTGTGTGTGTGTGTGTGTGTGTGTGTGTGTGTGTGTGTGTGTGTGTGTGTGTATCTGTGTGTGTTTCTTTACATCCATCCTTCAACTTGCTTCCCAATTCCCCTTGCCCCTATCATATTTATTTTCTCTCTCCTGTTTTGCCCCTCTTTTGGGCTTTTCTTGCCTCTTTTTCTAAGTACGTATTCTCCCAATCTTCACAGGATTCTTCCTTTTTTCCTCCCAGTCTCTCCAGACGGTGGGTGGTATGAACACGCTTTGTCTTAATGGGAAGAAAGGATGGCGCATGGGTGGGAGGTATCTCCCTCCCATTTCCTTTGTCACACTTTATTCGTTTGATTTATTTAAAATATTTTTGCCCCACCTTTCTTTTTGGACAGGACCCAAGATGACTTACAACACTGACAGGACAATACACAAAATTGGAGACAACGGGTTTACAACAGTTATCAGGAAACATTAAAGACAATATTCAAGGCTATGAACAATGATTGTGAAGAGGCATCTTACGTCATTAAGAAGGCAATATTAAAGCTAAGAACAGTGGTACCTTGTATAAAGGAAGTAATTTGTTCCAAATGAAATTCTGTTAAGCAAATTTTCCTTTATACAATTTTCCCATAGGAATGAATTGAAAATGGAATAATCCCATTTTATGTTGTACAGATTCGCCCCATAGGCAATAATGTTAAGCAAATTTCCCCTATCTCCGGAATTTTTTATGTTGTACAGATGTTATGTTATACAAACTGTTATACAAGGGTCCACTGTATAAGCAAACAAATAAAAATTCCCATTCTGAGAGCTGGAAAACTACAAAGGGAATAAGTATAAGTAGTACTACAAATTAAGTCCAAGCACTAATCCCTCGAAAAGCCACATAGAGAATCAATCACTCAGGGAAAGCCTCTCTAAAGAGAAAGATCTTCTCCACCTGCTTGTGGAAGGATAACAAAGATGGGGCCACCCTAGTCTCCTGTGGGAGGGAGTTCCAAAGTCTAGGAGCAGCAACAGGGAAGGTCCCCTCCTGTGTTCTCATCAGATGTACCTGTGAAGGTGGCAGGACTGAAAGGCCTCTCCTGATGACCTGTATACCTGAGCCAGCTGATACTAGGAGATACTGTCTCAGAGGTGATTTGGACCTAGGCCATTCAGGGCTTTAAAGGTTCGAACCAGCACTCTGAATTGTGCTTGGCAACTGATTGTCAGCTAGTGGAGCTGCTATAACAAGGGTGTTATGTGATCTCTGTAACCAGCCTGAGTCAGCGATCTAGCTGTTGCATTTTAGATGCGTTGAGGTTTCCTGAGACTTTCCATTGGTAACCACACATGTTACAGTAATCCAGCCAGGAAGTGCCTAAAGCATGTATCACAGTAGCCAAAGCAGATCTCTCAAGAAATGGATGTAGCTGACACATTAGTTTAAACTGAGCAAATGCATCCCTGGCCACTACCGAGACCTGGGCATCCAGGGTCAAGGATGAATCCAGGATCACTCCCAAGCTGGGCATCTATTTTTTTTATCAATGGGAGGGTAATCACATCTAGTATAGGCTGCATCCTTATTCTGTGATCTCCCTTCTGATTTACCAGAAGCACTTCTGTCTTGTCTGGATTAAATTTCCCCCCTCATCCATTCCATTCTCATTTGTAGAATGAATTAATTACATATAACTAGTTATATGCAGCTGGTTATATCCAATCTCTGCTTTAAAGTGTATTCTGAGAGTACTCAAAACACTCTGAATAGATGAATAGACCATGGGTTGCATTTTCCCCCGTTTTGATTTTAAAAAAAACAACAACACACATGCACATGTACAAGTTCTTCCAATGGAATTTGTGAAGCAATTTGAATATTTGGGAAGTATCTTACCTGTTTGTAGACTGGTGGAATGAGTCATAGCTGATCATAGCTTTTCTTGTTGCATGAGACATGACCTCACCAATTCAAACTGTTGGCAATGCAGTATAACATGTCTCACAGGAATGTTGTTTTTTATTATTAGAAAAGGTTTTTAACTGTTTTGGAGGAATGCATTTGGAATCTAAAGCAGAGAAACCACTGTACTTGGAGTTCTACTACTGACCTTATAGGACCCACCTCCGGTTTTCAGCGTCTGCTCTGTATGTTTTCTCACAATACAGCTGCCTGATTCCAGCAAGAACAGAAAAGTTGCTCTGTGCCAAACAGTGCTCTGCTTCTTCCACTCTGTTACATTTAATTAGGGTTCGTAATTAATCTTCCTTGTGTATTACGCTATGTCCAACCATCAATATTAATAAAATCTTTACTTACTTTAAAGGCTGTGAAAGATTTTTTTTTTGGAAAGCTGGGCCATCTGGCCCTCGCTACCACACTAGGATAAGTTCCTGAGTAAAACAGCTTCCATCTGTTTCTGAGATTGTTGTGTGGCAGTACATGGTGGTAAGCTTAAAGAGGGATTTCACTGAAGACAATAGATGAAATAAAATTAGATCTCTCAATGGTCCCTTCTTTATGATATTGACAAAATCTAGCTTCTTTTTTAAAAACAATGTCTTTAAAATAAGGATTTATTTTAATTGAATCAAGTTTGCTTTGCTTAACAAAAACAAAAATCGATTCAAGATGCTTCAATTAAAAGGCGTGGGATGCTGAATAAAGAGGTATTTGAAATCTGTCAATCAGTCTGTTCTGTAACTGGAACAATTAATATCATGACTGGTCCTCCTGTTCAGCAGAATGAGGCAACCATCTTGAGAGGGTTCTTTTTGAACCTCTAGCGTTGTCTGTCTGTAAGAAGGCAGAGCTCTATATGTTGCACAGGCATCTCCATAAACAAACATATATCAGATATAGTAGAGAACAATAATGTTTCACCTGCCTTGAAATACAATTCAGTTGGTTTTTTTGTGTATGGAATGGGGAGGGGGTTCCATTTTGTCTTGCCACGTGCTGCAAAATATCTTGGTTGGCCCTTGATTATGAACATAAGAACAGCCTTGCTGGAACAGGCCACAGCCCATCCAGTCCAGCATTCTATCTCACACAGTGGCTCACCATTTGCTTCAGGGTATTCCCAAGCAGATGTCTTCACCTGCTTATGATTCCCCCAAATGACATTGAGAAATATCCTGCATATCTCTCCAACCTGGAGGTTGTCCTTAGGCATCCATAATGATCGCCATTGATAGCCTTGTTCTCCATGAACTTGTCCATGAAGATGTCACCACTGCTTCTGGCAGGGAGTTCCATAGACCAGTGATCATCTGGGTGAAAAAGTACTTTCTCTTCTTTGTTTGAGACCTAGCTTTGTTTGAGATTTTTACTGTGTGGCACACTGGGTTGACACCTTCAATGAGTTATCCACCAGGACAACAAGGTCCCTTTCCTGGTTTATTGCAGAGAGTTCAGTAAGTTTATAAATGTAATTGGGTTTTCTTGCCCCAGCGTGCATCACTCTCCACTTACTAATGTTGAAGCTCATTTGCCACTGGTTTGCCCACTCCCCCCAGTGTCAGGAGATCTCTCTGGAGCTCCTCACACTCTCTCTCAGTTTTTACTACCCTGTATGATTTAGTGTCATCAGCAAATTTGGCTACCTTGCTATTTACCCTTCTAGATCATTTATGAAGAGGTTGAAAAGCAGGGGTCCCACTACTGAACCTTGGGGGACCCTGCTCGTTACCTTCCTCCACTTGAAGAAGTGTGCATTTATTTGATACCCTCTGTTTCCTGTCCCTTAGGCAGTTGCTGATCCAGGACCTGTCCCTTTATTCCATGACAGGCAAGTTTATTCAAGAGCCTTTGGTGCAGGACCTTGTCAAAAGCCTTCTGAAAGTCTCCCTTATCCACATGCTTGTTGATACTCAAAAAATTCCAAAAGATTAGTGCGGCATTATTTGCCCTTGCAGAAGCTATGTTGGCTCTCCTTCAGCAGCACCTTCTCTTCTATGTGCCTATTAATTTTAATCTTTTAGGATGGTTTCCTTCACTTTACCTGGGACACATGTCAAACTGACTGGTCGGTAATTTCCTGGATCGCCTCTGGATCCTTTAAAAAAAAAAACTTCTAAATGAATTTACTTGGGAATTTTAAATTGAACATTGATGCTGATAATTTTGGTTAGTGTTATGGACAGGTCTCCTGATGTGATCCACTTTTATATAGCTGCCAGTTTCAAAACTGTGAAGGAGAAAGGAATAGTTTCAAATTAGCTTTTATTAAAAACAAATTACATTCCACCATGGTATAGTCAAAACTGTTGTTAATATCTGTTTTACTCACATAATGGAATCTTCTTGAAGGAAATATCTTTTGGTAACATCTGTTGACAGGAAAAGGCAGGGGAGATATTTTAGATATCCTGAATTTAGTTTATCATTGGCTGAACTCTTCTTGTGCAAGTTACACCCACAGAGCGTGATGATGTGACTGGCAGGAGGAGATTTTTGGTAATTAGACTTCTTTCTTCCATTTCATGGCGGCCACAGCTTCCACACAATGAAACTAATTACTCGTAAGTTGGACAAGCTGTGAGAATGAAGGGGAAGTCTTTAATTACCTAAAATCACCCCCTTGCTGGTCATCACTCCTCTGCAAGAAGATCACAGCCTGTATGGGCAAATATTTTCTTTAAGTTTGAGCACCATGTTTTTTTCTTTAGTCTTTAAGGCGCCACAATGTTCCCGTCTTATTTATTTCTTCTTTGGCTTAATGCTTACTTTTAGCATCATACAATTGTAATATTTGGTGTCACAGTTTTTAAAAATAAGATATAAACATACTTACTGGTCTTCCCAGCTAATAATCAAGTGTTCAAAAATTGAAGGCCACGTGGCAGGGATAAAAGTGCCAGACAGACATAGGCTCTGTGAGTTGACTGGGGACACATTCGGATTAAAAGCAGCAATCTCAGATGTTTTATGACTTAAAAAACTGTAATTAAGGGGGACTTAATTCATTAGTTAATCTACATTTCTCATCTTTCCTAAGAGCTAGAGAAAAATAGATAAAACAGAGGTAAAACTGTTGTTTTTTTTAAAATCAAAATTAGAAATTCCTTTAGCCAACCATCCCCCCCAATTTGGCACAGGACAAGAGCAGACCTTCTGCTACTTCTGTGCCAGATTTGGTGCTGATCCGAGGTTTTGTTTGATGGTTATAATTTTTGTTTGTTTTCCCCCACCTTTCTTTGTTCCTGGCAGAATGCTATTTAGTCTGTCAATGCAAAATATACGATACATAGCATGGTACCATAATGAAAGTGAGAAGGCGGCAGCAGGGAGCAAAGAGCTCAAATAAAGATTCTACCCTGGGCCATTCAGGGTTATAAAAAGTCCCTATAATGCGGGCATAATTTGTAAAGGTCTGGTTGAGGAAGGAAGTCTGGGGTTGAAGAAGGAAGTCTGTCCTCATGCAGAAGCAGAAGTAAGTTTGCTTTGATTAACACTAAGCAGAAGGCTTTAACTTTGGACTAAGCAATTGAGAAATGGAAGAAGAAATTGCTGAATTCCATGGTGGGTGGATTCAGGGAGGAATATGGTTGGAGCCTAATCATTCAAAGCTCAGACAAGAAAGCAAGCACCCAATGCAATCATGCTCACTCAGTCCTAAATAAAAATGAAGATACAATTGCAGCAGCTACTTAACCAGATAGTCCTTGAGTGAACTGAGCAGACAAGCAGCAAGTAAAACAATATAAAGCCCAGGCCACCTCACTCAGGGATCCTCTTCATTCTCTCAGCTTTTAGAGAAGGGAGCCATGTCTAGATGAGGGATGGTATTAAAGCTGTCAGTGAATAATGGCGGGTTTCTCTTCTTGTCATCTCATGCTATTTCATCATCTGTGATACGATATCCAAGTGTCTTATTCCCCTTCCCCACTTTTCAGGACATTTTTATTTTTACTCACCAAATACTAAATTTTTCCATATGATTTATAATAGTTCTGGTCTACACCGGAGCTGGGAGAGATACTCCAATTTTATCAGGAATCTGGCATTTGGGCAAGCCCTCGTTTGAAATTTTCTTTCCAAAATGTAAAAGAGGGTTGTCTTTCATTTTTTTAAAATAGTGAACATTTTGGATAGTGTGACAACACCCTGGAAGCAGGAGAAATACATATGTAAATCATCAGCCAATCCCAGCAGGAGGGCGGGGGATGGTATGGTATAAAAAGGGTGGAGCCTGGTCTCTGAGAGTCAGTTAAGGGAGTTGAGTTAAGAGTTAAGAGTGAGTGCTGGGAGAGAACACAGCTCTGTTAGAGTTCTGTCAGGCAGTGAGGGCTTTACTGTTTACTGTTTACTGGTTATTAAAGACAGGGAGGCTTGAAGAGTTGAATTAATCTATTCTATGTTTAAGGCAACACATACCAACTTCAGACATTATTGTATTTATTTATTTTCTCAATAAACTTCATTATTATTTTTATGTTATACATCTGAGTCTGTCCCAGTTCATAAGGCGATGATTTAAAAAGGTGGCAGCATTACCAAAGTGGATATTGTGAAGAGTAATAAGGTGGTTCCCTACACTTTACAGTCTCATCACAATCACACATTTAAAAGGGAGGTGTTGTCACAGATAGTAGTTTCCATAATCTCTAACTACCTCTTCTGACAGCTGGGGCCTCTGGGGTTTGGAGGCAAAGGCATATGGAGGATACTGGGTTGCCCAAGATGGGGTTTGATTTGGGTGCATCTGATGGTTCTTCATTTGAGTGGTCCCTCTGTTTCAAGTTGTTAAGCAGAACCAACTCTAACATGAAAGTTACAGAAGAAAAGAGAGCAAAGGGCTTTGAAGTTGCCCATCAACAGCAGCTGTAATAGACATGGCTCATTTAGTCACAGTTTCCCCCCAGTATGTAGACTTCCGTTATAGACTAGTATTCTTAATACATACAATAATTATATTTACCTATATAAAAATTAGAGTATTGACCAATGTATTTTCTCTTCATCGGCAATGTTTCTGAGAGGCAACTATGAAGAATGGTTAAATTTAGACATTTTTGGCCAGATCTTAACTAGAACTATACATATTTTCTAATTTCTGGCAACCTTAGGACTGTAGTACTAGAAAACTGTACGTCATGAGTGATAAAACCTGTGGCTCTCTAAATATTGTTAGTTGTTGTTCCCTTTTGTTTCAGTCACTGGTATGGAGGTGGCTTAGTTATGTTATAAGTTCTTGGTCAGGCTTTGAAACATATGGGGCTCCAAATAAGTTTTTGGAGCATTTTTACCCTGCCTTTCTCCTTGGAAAAGGACCCAAGGCAGCTTACAGTAATGTGGGACAATAGACAGTCCAGTACATTTTAGACATATTCAAGTTTGAGTACAGGGAATTGAGGGGGATCTTACAGCAATAACAGGCAACATTAAGCCATCTTGGGTCCTTTTCCAAGGAGAAAGGTGAGGTAGAAATATTCAAAATAAATAAATAAATAAATATTCAAGCTAAAAGAGAAAACGAGCAGTTAAAGAAAAGAGTAAAAATTCCATTATGAGGGATGTTGATAACATTGAAAACACTGGTGCATTTATGAAGTCAGTCAATGCAATCATGTACGGTGGACCATCTAAAAGTTACGAGGGATGGAAACTAACATTGAAAACATAGTGTCAATGCAATCACACAAGAAGATATATAAACAGTGAGTTATAAGTGGTTATAAACACAAAGTCTGTGTAGTCATGTATGGTAGTCGTCATGTATAACTCAAGAGAAAATGTGCCATTGGATGAATTAAGACTGTTACTCTCTATTAAATCCATATATCTGGTAGGTAGAAAGGAGAAATAGAATTTGGAATTCACTAATAAAGTTACTGTTTGCATGTAGAGGAACATAAATTGGAGCCTCAATAGATTGGGCTAGCTAGGTTGTAGAAAGACCAGTCTGAAGCCTTGGGAAGTTCTTTCTAATCATAGCAGACAGTATTGGGACTACACAGACTAGTACAGTACTTTTGTATAAGGCTGCTGTTTGTTTGTGTATAATGAACCTGATGTGAAGAGGGTACCTCCTACCCACATCCTGTAGATGATGACTGGACCAACAGGTAAATCTTCGTGAATACAGGACAGGACTGAGTATGCCTCTGCAAACAGCAAGCTAGCTGATGAATACTTTTTGTCCCCCCAAATTTGCCACCTGAAATGTCCATCTCTTTTGCCATATGGTAGGACCAGCCCTGGAATTGATCTCTTCGGTCTCCTGGACAACATATTGAAGTTGCAGACCTCCACTGTGTTTATTGCTTGCCAGCTTCTTGCTCATGACCTACAAAGTCATTAGTAACTATGCTTTCTCAAAATCACCATCGCTGTGAGAGTCGTTGGGCAAAAACAAAATACTACAGAGAAATACAAAGTACTACCTCTCAAATCATGCTTGTATGCTGTTGGTCACAACATCTCTTGTTCAGTAGTTATGACATATATTATGACATATATTAACAGAAACCTGTCAGCAGCTGATGGGAACTAGACTGTGCTATATTCTTTAATTTGAGATGTATTGCCATATACCCTGACCATATCAAGAGGCAGAATTACTAAGAGAATCACCTGATTTTTTACTATGCTGCCCAAAGAATGTTTCTGTACATTTTTTAAAATGTGTAGGCAGTAAGGACCTAATTCTTCTATGCCACTGCTCAGGTGAACGCTGTCACACAACATTCATCATAGTTTTATCTATGTAACAGTTGCAACGAGTGAACTGTTAACCTCCCATATCTTGAACTGGGATTCAGGAAACCAAACTATTTTTAAAAATGAGAGTGAGGCTCAATTTTTCTAAGTGCAATTCTGATTTTCAGATTGTTGCTTTTGCTTTGCTTTATTTATTTAATTTCTATCCTATTATATTCCCAGTTGGTGTCCTGATAGCATAATCAGGAACATGAAGAGATAGAACTGTCTTTTAAAAGGTGTGCAATGCACACAAATCCATGAAGTTGGAGAGCTGATGTTTTGGTGGTCTGGCTTCATATATGCTTGTGGTATGGGGGAAGGGGTAGGTTGCATTTACCTATACCAGTGGTTCTCAATCTGTGGGTCCCCAGATGTTCCTGGACTGCAACTCCCAGAAGCCTCCACCACTCACTATGCTGGAAAGGATTTCTGGGAGTTGCAGTTCAGGAACATCTGAGGACCCACAGGTTGAGAACCACTGACCTATACTCTTTAAGAGGTCCTCCACTCCAATGTACTTAAAAACTGCAAACTCTCAATTCAGCACACTAAATGGAGTCTGTGGAGTCTTTCTATAGGTGGTAGAAACTGTTTCTTGAAAGATCCACCAAAGGGCACTGAAGTAGCATTTTGGTGGCAAGGAGGAACTTATTTATGTGAGCTTTAAAATGAGAGAAGTCAGAAACTGAGATATTAAAGAAAGGGAGGAGGGCAGGGGAGAAGCACATGAAAGCTAGAGGAAAAACCCAAAAAGCAGAATGGATGAAACTACCAAATAAAGAACTAGAACCAAAGGATGTAGGAGTGACACAGCATAGCTTCCTCAATGATTAGCCTTCCGAGCTACTTAGCTGCCTCAGCTGAGGATGAACACTTACTTCAAGAGCAGCTAGAGGAAGAATTCTAGCCTTTAAAAAGAGAATACATTTAGAAGTAAGCCTGGTTATGCGTTTCTTAAATAAATTACACGCATATCCACTGCTTTTAAGTACTTCTGTTGTACAAAATTACATTAGGACAAAACCAGGTGCAATGTAGTCATCTCTTAAGTCTATTTCATAAAAATCCCAGGCATATTATTGTTTTCATGATCGAGAATATTAAAATTTATCTGTTTGGGAGGAATAATAGAACAGAGATTGAATAAGGGCTACACAACAGATGTGTGAGTGGATTAGAGTGAATTGGAAGTACTCTTTTTAACCTTAATATATGCAGGGGATCATCAGAAAATGAAAACTGCAGCAGCTTCAGTGATAGCCTGCTTGGCATAGGTTATGTTTATCCTTGGGTCAGAGATATTTAAAAGAAACCAAGAAAGAAAAATTAATCCGATAAAGGCCCTGCCAGGTCTAATCGGACTGATGGGAAAATGCGGTAGAAAGGTAAGTAAGAACATAGGGTGAATTATCATGAAGAGATGAACTACTTTGAAGATAGATCAATCAAAGAGATAGCACTCACATCTAAAAATTACTATGGCACCCCTTATTCATCAACACCTTTTGTACGAGTGTCTTCTGTACAGCTCACAGAACAAAAGCACTCTGGTTTATTTGGTGAAATTAAATTGTCACAGGAGGGACTTGTTTCAGGTTGCCGTTCTTCACTTACTAGAATTAAAGGACATTTCGTCTTTTTTCTTACAGGATATATACAAAACTTTTAGCAGTTTGAATTTGATCAGCTGCTCTACTCAGAAGTCCAAAAAGACATCCACATAGGCTTTTTAACCATCAGACATCTTTGATTTGTCCTGCTGTCGTTTAGAAAGTGATGAATGAGTTGCACCTCTCCCTAAGGGCTTAGTTCTCAATTCCAAACATGTCATAACTTCTGATGCTGTACAACACTATGTAAAATAACAGCACACTGAGTATATACCAGCATTTAGCCATCACATGGGTATACAGTGTTTCTGTAAAGCCTCATCAGCCAACTTCAATCAATCAAGAATGCATAAGAAGCAACAAATTCTTCAATGATACCAGAATTGTGATATAATCTCTGAATGTCCTTTGTGCCAAGAGGTAAAAAGAACAAGTACTGGAAAAATCTGAAGGGATAAGAGAGAGAAGGAGATCTAATAGGAGTAAATCAAAAATAGAAACCACATGAGTCAGATGAATGATACGATTACTTATTATGACATGGCTGATATGTTCCCTGAAATCAAAAGACCTTCAGGCAATTATATATTTGTGCTTATGGTATCATGGCAGTTTAAAAGTATCCTATTGTGATCAATTAAAATCTTGATTGATTAATATAATTAATTGGAGATGACATCACATCATTAATAGAGTGAGCATTCAAAATTTTCATTTTGTATTTTTTAATTGAAGACAAAGGGCACATCACAGAGCTGTGTAAAACACAAGTATTATTCAAATATTTGAATTTACCTAATTCTTCACAATGATGGACTCATCCCACAAGGTGCCTTTGATTTCCAAATTCATCAGTGGCAAAAACTGATTGGAACTGATTAGAAATATTACCACTTATAGAAATAAAACACGGAGCTCTGACTCTAAAAAGGGGGGAGGGTCAGCTTTCATCACAGAAAATGTTCAAGTCACAAACTTGCTGATGGCTCCTGAGCTGTTCATTTGGAATTCCAAAACTAGGTTTATATTGTAGTTGAATGTAGGTAAGGATCTTGAAGCTGAGCATGGTTATCTCAATCAAAAGTTTTGTTTTCAAATGTTTTTAAAACCTATATGCCTTTATTGTTGTCCTTCAGGTTTCACAAAATTGGTTTGCAGAGAAATATTTACACTATCTGTCCAGCTCTGGAATACGTTTTGCCAAACTTTCCAAACAGATGAATCGACGGAAGCACAGTTAAGAAGTCCTAGAGAAAACAAAGAGAGAGAAAAAAGAGAGCATTGAAGTAGATTCTAGCCTGAATTGAATGATATTCTATTATTATGCTTGTTCCTATGGGATGATATTGTACAATCCCACCCCACTCACTTGTTATTCCATCAATATTCATACATGGGTGCATTATCTGATGGGGTGAATGTCTACAAAATCTAATGTGTACTGATATGAAAATTGCAATTGATTAGCTATGGCAGTCCAAGTTATGCTGTCTGAGGCCAGATAGTTTGGATTTCTCACATGTACAACCTATTCATGAGTTTTGCTCACACATAGGTAATCTGACATTTCTCACACATAGGCCATATACGTGTGAAATCCTTGCAGAGAACACTCTAGGGCAGGAGTGTGTGTAAGAATTGTCCAGGACAACATGTGCTGTTACGTTTGTCTACTTCTTAACTGATAGCATTGAACATTAATAGCAAAAAATTCATCTGGCATGACAGGCAATATGTTACTGATGTGGAAAACACAATCTTGTTTCTCTACTGTACACAGAGAGAAAATGGAGTAAAAAACCACATCCAGCTGGGATGCTTCTTACAGAGTTCAGAATACTTCTTTAATATGGGGCAAATGTGGATGATTTGTCAAATATGGGTTTTACCAAAAAATGGGAAAAAATTCAATGGTACTTCAATAGTAATTGCACAGAACAGGTCAAGCACCATAAATAGGTGTTCTTTTTCATTATAAACACTATCTGTACCCAGCCACGCATTGCTGGGGCTCAGTTCAGTTAAATGGAAAAGAAAAAAAAGAGACAGTGTAGGCTTTTAATATATTTAATTTCACAATGCTTGTGGATATACAATATTTTTGTTGCTCCATTGTCTGTATAGATATAGAGATTGTGTGGTTTGCTGACTCTACACCATGCAACATATAATTGTCCATGTGAAAAGCAATCCGTCTCTAATGATTGGCCCTGAGCTTTGTTGATGGTGATTGCAAATGCCAATCAAATTGGTAATTGCAATCTGTTAAAATGAAATGGAATATCGGTTGGACTCATAGGAATGTGAGGAATGAGGACATGTTCACCTTTGAAAGGTCCTGTCAAGATTGTTGCTTCTACGAAGTTGCTCATTAATTGAGAGCCCCCAGGTTCGTGTCTCCTTTCTTCCCTCGCCCAGCCCACCTCCCTCTTTTCCAAGCCCAGGAAATGCACAGGGCAACTCATGGGGCTTGCCAAAGGGAGCCCAGGCTGGCTGCAGCAGGCGAAGAGGTGGTGGCTCACTCCTGCATCCTCTGGATCCCCTTCCTCGCCTCCTTTGACTTGCCCTGTGCATTTCATGGGCTTGGAAAAGTGGGAGGTTGACTGGGCAAGGGGAAAAAGGAGCCATGAGCCTGGGATCAGTGCCATCATGGGCTCTATTCTGCCTTTCAGGTATAAATAGTGACTGACCTGGATCTCTAAGTCAAGAGCAAGTTTTCCATATTATCAAAAGAAGAATATTGGACATTGAATTCCAGGACATTTGTAGTGCTGCCAATAAATACCGTTCAACATTGTTTTTCTGTATTCCTTTCAAAATGGGTCAAACATCTGCCTTCCTTTTGTTGCTCAAATCTCCGCATAAACATGGGGGCTTTTCTTTAGGTAGATGTAACATCACGTCTAATGGTATATTATACGGCAGATTTAATGAACTCCCAATTCTGAAAGGCACTGTTCATGTGAACAAGGGTGAGTATCTTATGCAGCTTGGATTTTGTTTTTGTTTTTGTAAAGAAAGAATGATAAAAATGTCGGCAAAAAAGAGGAAGGAAACAAAGCTCAATTTACAGTGTGGGGAAGAGGTGGCCAATCTGTTGGGAAATCCCCATTCTTGCTGCATGAGCCTCACTTGATTGACTCAGAAAAGTAATATTGTTCAGTATCCATTAACATTGAAAGTAATGAATTACAAGTAACAATACAGTGATACCTCTACTTACGAGTGGCTTGACTTAAGAGCAATTTGACTTAAGAGCGAAAAACTTGCCATTTTAACTGCTGCCTTAAAATTTTAGATGCAGTCTGCTCTACTTACATCTTTTTACATTTTTTTGATTTTGGATTTTAAATTTTTTTTTAGCTATGGCTGCTCTACTTAAGAGTTGTTCGGCTTAAGAGCATGCATTCGGAATGGATTAAAATTGTAAATAGATGTACCACTGTATTAGAATTTTGCCACCCAGAAGAGTGCTTGGTAATGGGGCAGCTATTTTTTTGTAAATAAATAAATAAAATAAATGTTGACTTCTTATGAATTCATCTTATGATATCTTATTTCATGTTTTCCTCATTGTTC
This sequence comes from Phrynocephalus forsythii, assembly GCA_029282475.1. Taxonomy (NCBI): domain Eukaryota; kingdom Metazoa; phylum Chordata; class Lepidosauria; order Squamata; family Agamidae; genus Phrynocephalus; species Phrynocephalus forsythii. The sequence continues at coordinate 112,855,020 of JAPFRF010000002.1, forward strand.
ATCTTATGTTCTCTTTGGTTTGCAGAGATTTGTAACAACTAAAGAACTACTCATTGTCTTCTCATCCAGATATTCTTGACCAGTGGAACAATTGAACATGTAGAACTATCTAGTGTGCAGATCACATGTGATTCATTATAACAGTCTGAAAAATATCGGTTGTTGATTGAAGGGAATGGAGCCTCAAGAACAAAAGGACTCCTGTTATCCCTTATAAGAGCATTTTAAAAACTTACCATAACATTTAAAAAACTTTATTACCAATATTTTAGTATGCCCAAACCTAAGATTTAATAATGTCAAAATTCTAGCTTTTTTACTGCCATCCATGACACTGATTTATTTATATTATTGTTATTATATTGGCTCACAATATAACATTTCATTGACAAAGACAGCTATATATAATTATTTAATTCATATTTATAATTTTATATATTCATTAGTCAATATATTTTAGTTACATCTTGTACAATATCAATATAATCTTTAATCTTAAAATGAAGAATAAAATATGAACATAATTATCTGTCACTTTTGAGGGGACAAGGGCGAAGGGTCCATAGCTTGGGGGTGCTCCTGAACCCCGGTCTAACTCTGGAAGCCCAGGTGGACTCACTGGCCAGGGGTGCCTTTTTCCAGCTGCAGAATATATATCAGCTGCGCCCCTACCTGGACGGACGGAGCCTCATGACAGTTACGCATGCACTGGTAACATCCCGTATTGATTACTGCAATGCGCTTTACGTGGGGCTGCTTTGAAGACGGTCTGGCAATTGCAACTGGTTCAGAATCGTGCTGCACAGCTGGTGAGTGACAGGGCCGCCATTCTGTATAACCTTCATTGGTTACCAGTTGCTGCCCAAGCCCAAATCAAAGTGCTTGTTTTGACATATAAAGCCCTAAATGGCTTAGGTCCTCGATACCTCAAGGACCGCCTCCTTCCATATGAACCTACCCGGAAATTAAGATCTAGCCAGGGGGCCCTCCTGAAACAGCTATCCCTCATGGAGGTGAAAGGGATGGCTTGGAGGAACAGGGCCTTTTCGGCAGCTGCCCCCAGACTATGGAATGCCCTCCCAAGTGAGACCAGCCTGGCGCCAACGTTGATAACATTTCAGCGCCAGGTAAAGACCTTCCTATTCCGGAAGTTTTTAAACTGATGGTTGTGGGTCTTGATAGCAATTTTAGTGCTGTGTTTTTAATGTATTGTATTTATTGTATTTGCATGTTTTTATTGTTCTAATTTTATTGTAATATTGATGTTTTAATTGTCTATTTTGATTGTGAGCCACCCAGAGATCTTTGGGTAGTGGGCAGCATACAAGCTATATAAATAAATAAATAAATAAATAAAACTGAGGGAGGATACGAGTTCCCAGTAGCTCTTTCCCCTCAATTAGTTTTGAATCAGTCTATTCAATTTAGTACTTCGAACTGAACTTCTGGTGTGTGTTCTCAGTCAAAATATTGGACTCAGAATCTTAGTGGCTATCAATGTTCAGCTTTGATATCACATCTCTCTCTCTCTCTCTCTCTCTCTCTCTCTCTCTCTCTCTCTCTCTCTCTCTCTCTGAAAAAGCACTGCTCTAGGTCAGTGCTCCCCAACCTTTTTGTCCCCGCGGACCGGTGGCCCGAAGCTGGGGGTGGGGGTGGGGGGGGAGATATCCGGCGGGGGGAGGCAAAGGGGGGTGGAAAAAGGATGGGAGGGAAGGAGGAGGGGAGGCACGAGAGCGGCGGCGGCGGCACTCACCGGCTTGGGGCGTCGGGGTGCCACTCCCCCCACACACGGGCGGGGTGGGGAACCCAGGGCTCCTGGGCAGGCGGGCCCCCATCTTCCTCCTCCAGCGCCGGGAGCCGCACACGGGTCTCGCTGCTGGCGCCCCGCTTGCTCCTGCTGCCGCCTCTGCCGCCGTGGACCTCCTCCTCCGCTGGGGAAGCGGCGGGCGCCAGCAGCGCTTTCCCGGCGGAGGAGGAGGCCCACGGCAGCGGCGGCAGAAGGAGCAGGAGCAAGCGCGGCGCCAGCAGCGAGACCCCTCTCTCCTGGCCTAGGCGCCCCGCGCGCGGCACCCGCCCGGCCGCGCCAGGAAGCGCCCTCGCGGCACCGGCGAGCCGCCGCCGCCACCTCCTGCTCCTGCTCCGGTTCCTCCTCCTCCTCCTCCTCCTCCCGTGCCGCCGCCGAGGAGCAGCAGCAGCAGCAGCGAGGGCAATTGAGGGGTGGCGGCGGCGGGGGATGGGGGCGATGGCGGTGGCGGGGGCGATTGTGGGGGTGGCTGCACTGCATCGGCCCCGTCCCGCCGCCGCCGCCGCCACCCCTCCGCAATTGCCCTCGCTGCTGCTGCTGCTGCTCCTTCGGCGGTGGCGGCGGGAGGAGGAGGAGGAGGAGGATGCGCTGCCGCCGCCGTGGCTGCTGCTGCTGCTGGTGGTGGTGGTGGAGGGCGAGGAGGAGGAGGGCAGAGGAGGAGGAGGATGCGCCGCCGCCTGTGGTGGGCGGAGGAAGGAGGCTCCTCCTGCGCTCCTCAGCCTTCCTCCTCCACCGGCCGCCCGCGGGATCGGCAGAGGAAAAGGGGAGGAGCCTCCCCCGGCGTCCCCAGGCGGCCCGGTGCCGACCGGTCCACGGACCGGCACCGGTCCGCGGCCCGGGGGTTGGGGACCACCCCTCTAGGTGGATTATCAGAGAAATGGTACTTTAAGGGATGAATCAATCCCCCCCATTCCCTCTAAGAGGTTTGACTGTTGAGGTTTACCACTACATCACTGGCTCTTGACAATATACACTCGAGTATAAGCTGGTCCGAATATAAGGTGAGGCACCTAATTCCCCCAAAAAAAAAACTGGGAACACTTATTGACACAAGTATAAGCCTAGGGTGCCTTCTCCAACAGGCAGGACTAGCCCTCTGCCGCCTTCTCCAAGCTAGACGAGCACTTGGGAGGTGGCGGAAGTGCAGTAACTACATTCATTTGAATATAAGCCGAGGGTGTTTTTTTCAGACACAAATAAAGGCTAAAAACTCGGCTTATATTCAAGTATATTCAGTAGGCTAAACAGACCAATTGTGTGACTCCTTATAATGTCAGTTTCTACGTTCCTTTGTAACTGGTGGTATTACATGTGATCCTCTGGATGTTGCTGGATCACATGTTGTTCCTGTCCTGGATGGCAGTTGTATTTCAGTCAGGAGTTTAAAATTTCTCCAGCATACCTTGCTTAATCAAGTTAGGAGTCCCTCAAAGTTGCTTTCAGATAGAGAAAAATGTCTTGGGAAGTCTACCCAGAGATCTTTTATAGTTTAGAATGAAGTTTATGCAACTTATATTCAACCAATGGCAATCTCAGTAAGAAGAAACATCCAGTTTGATTGTGCTACTTCTTAACACATTGAACGGAAAAGTAGCCTGTAATTTCATTTTAAAATTAATCACCTTTAATGCATATGAAAACATTTAAAATTCAAAATAGTTGAGACATACAATAAGTGACATTTTTAGTAACAAACTATTTAGTGAAAGAGATAAAGGCTGGGAGGGAAAAATTACAAAGGGATAAATGTAGACAATGGTGGCAGAGACTAAAATACACAATTACAGCTGATGCGGCATACTGTACAGCAGGCTGCGGAAGAAATGACCAAGACTGCTCTTGCAATCCAATTCTTCACTAAATATTTAGAACAAATGTCTATTCACTATGAGAGCTAGAAACCTTCTTTTTAAACATAACTGATTTGGATGAAAGTATTATTTGTGTCAGATTCTAGAAATATGACAGATCCCAAAAGACAGATTGGTATGATCTAGATCAGTGGTTCTCAATCTGCGGGTCCCCAGATGTTCCTGGACTGCAACTCCCAGAAGCCTCCACCACTCACTGTGCTGGAAGGGATTTCTGGTAGTTGCAGTTCAGCAACATCTGGGGACCCACAGGTTGAGAACCACTAATCTAGACTAGAGATGGGCACGACCAGAATTTTTTTTCCGAGTTGTCGTTTTTCGGGACGGGTCTGTTTCGGGTTGTTTCCGTTTTTCGTGAAATTTTTTAAAAATTGTCATTTCGTCATGTCGTTTGTCGTTACCCCGCCGCGATTTCGCGCAATTTGATGTCCCAACGAGTGGCGTCCCGCCGGTGCTAGGTGTTTTTGCGCCCTAGGCGGCGGGCGGGGTGGCGGGGGGCATGGGCGGGCGGGGACAGCAGCAGGGGGAGGGGCATGCGTGCGGGTGCACGGGTGGCGGGCGCAGGTCCCGCAATGACCCAGAGCAGGCGGAAAACACTTTAAACTGACTTGCTGCACAAGACTGCATCGAATAAAGCAATTGCAATTTTTATTGCAAACAAAGTGGGCAGTGCACCCACAGCAGAGCTGCAGACAGGGTATGAAAGGACCTTGGCTTGCCACCAAGCAAATGAAATTTTTAAAATAAATCCACACCTCCCCTCCCACTCAAACATCCCCCCCCTTTGAAGCACTATCAGAAAAGAAATCCTAACAAACTGCAGGAGAATAAAAAAGAATAAACTGCGTTGCTATTCCCCACAGCAGACAGAAAATGAAAGGAATTATTATTTCCTAAAAATTCAATTGAATCAATTCCCTCCCTGCCTGCCTAACTGAAATCTAAAGGCTCCGCGAAATCAAAACTAGTCAGCACAGTAGCCAGCTACACACAGCCCTATCCCACCCATATCCAAGCCCGGACTGCGACTCTTCTGGGAGTGCCTCGCCTTTTTATGCCCTCTTGCACATCCAGAAGTGTCAGTCAAAACCTGGCCATGCGATTGGTAGAATGGGTCCAAAAATTTGCATGGTCCCATCCCATGGCCAGCCCATCATTGCACAGGTGTAAAAAAATAAAAATAAAAATAAAATAAAATAAAATCAGTGCGACCTTTTACTGCTATAAAAAAACCCACTGCTGCTACTGTAAAAATTCAAGCATTTAAAATAGCTAATTTTCGCCTGTTTCTGTGGTGCTTTGGTGCTTTTTTTTGGACCATGATTTCAAAAAAAATATTGCGGACGCCATTTTGGATCCCCCGCACCGCATGGCAAATGGAGATGCCGAGGATGCCCCCTCCGAGCCCGGTACCAGCAGCCCAGGACAGGAGGGGGGGGAAGGCTGGGGACCCTCCCCAGAAACCACCCCTCTGGTAGGTGCCCTCAGGCAGGCATATTTTCGCCTGCTTTTTTGGCTGGGAATCGGGGTTTTTATTTTTAAAACTTTTTTTCTGTGCCACTTGGCATCGTGCGATTGCTGCGCGATGCCAGGAACGACAACAACAAATGAGACCCAATTTTTCTTTTTTCAGTTCGAGTTCTAGTTCTGACAGCTTAATTGTCGTTACCGTTTCCGTTACGTAACGGAAATGATATCCGAAAATGGAAACGACAATTTCGCCAAGTCGTGCCCATATCTAATCTAGACTCAAAGAATGCTACAATTGTGAGCTGCTTGATTGACACTGAAATGTTATGTGAGTTCCATGGGGGGGATTAAATCATAATTTATTTATTGCGTGTGTTTGTGCTCTGTACCATCAAGTTGGAACTGAGAGATCCCTAGTAGGGATTTCAAGGTAAGTGAGAGATTGAAGGAGGGTTTTACGAATTCCAGTGAATTTCCATGGCTTCTGTTGAGGATTCAAAACCTGTTCTCCAGAGTCCTAGTCCACCTCTCTATCCACATCATACTGGGATTCAAATTAATTTATTAGGAAGCCAAAATAAAACTGGACAGAAAAACAGCTGTCAGTTTTTCCTTTCTCAGTGTTCCTCTGCTCCTATCTCTTGGCAGAAAAAAGAAAACAAAACAGGACTGGTCTTTTCTGACCCTTGAAATAAACACTAATTTGAGCGAGCAGACAGCTTTTGCTATTAGGATAACTTGCCAGACAACAACAACTGCCTGCCAGAATTAGCTCCTTGGGACAATTTAGATGCCTTTGAAGTGAATGGCTTTCTGAGCTGGAACTAAGCCCACAACTAGCTTCAAATGTGAGTCAAAATGACAAAGAGTGAATCGACTATGCCTTTCAGCCCCTCAGCGTAAGATTATTTTCCATTGGCAGCTGCACCGTTGGTTGTCTTATTTCTATAGCTATTTCAGGACAGGCTCACATTTGAGTATTAGAACTAGTGGATCTGCTAACTGAGATAGCAGTTACAGGTAGGTGAAATCTCATCAGCTCTTTAAGCCAAATTAAAAAACACACACACTTCAATTGGTTGTACTGTATAATGAAAGGGGATCTACAGATTTTATGTTACAAAGACAAGCCTTTGGGGGGCAATAGTCTGTACTCATGGGTGATTTGATCTCAGAGGTTATTTAATTACATAACATATCAGATGATATGTTTGGTATGGAATCATCATCATCATCATCATCATCATCATCATCATCATCATCATCATCAACAACAACAACAACAACAACAACAACAACAACTGCAGAGCTGGAAGGGGATCTATGGATCAAAAAGACCAAACCTTGTCTAGGAGACCCAGTGGGGAATTGAATTCTCACAACCTCTGGCTTCCCAGCCTGATACCTACACCAATGAAGACTAGTCTCATTTTTCCTGTATTGGAACTACATAGACAACGTATTAGGCTAGTCCTTAGTGGTTTAGGCAGCTGTTTTCAGAACCAAAGGCTGTGGGAGTTCAATTCCCCACTGTATCTCTTTGAAAGGAGATGGACTTGATGATTCATAGAGTCCTTTACAGCTCTGCAGTTCCTAGATTAGAATAGTAATGATTCAATTGGTAGTTGGCAACTGTGAAGAGTAGAGAAAGGGGGTGATCTTTTCTTGCTCTTCCTCACGTCTGTCCTGCTGGTGATAAAAAGGAAGCACCAGAGCACTACAACTTTGGAGCTCCCAAACCTACCATTAAAATCTGTCTGTGTACTCAGATATACTATCTATAGCTATCGTTCTATTAATCTTTTGCTGCTGTATACAGCTATTACATAGTTTTGTTTTAATTTATCACAATAGTCTTGCGCTAGAAAGGGGTGAAAAACTGAAGCCTTCCAAATGTTTTTGGCCTACAATCTTTCTCAGTTTTAGCCACCATTGCCTATAGTAAAGAATTATGGGAGTTGGACTCCCAAAATATTTGCAGGATTGCAATATTTAGAAGTTGCTGTTTCACAGAAATGCCACTGTGTAGAGTACTGGTTTACTGTCACTTCTGCTTGTGTTCAGTCTGTAACAACTGGTGTGTAACCATACAGAACAGGGAGGTAACAGGAGGGTTTGGCAAACTCCAAGGGATGTGGGAATTCAAGAACATTTTAGGCCATGAGATCGTAGAGGGGAGAAACTCTGAACACAACTGAGTGGTGCTGAAGTGTTTTTAGTGGGTACAGAATGCTGACTGACTGGTGGGGCAGGAATGAAACAGAGAGAGAAAATGGGATATAGTGGCCGATGCCCTAAGCGAAAGAACTGCACAGTACAATGTTTTCCAACTCCATTATTCTGTAATACTACCATCTGGTAGTAGCATCAGTAGGGGGGAAAGGGGTAAAAGAACAAATCTGTAGCAGGAGTGATGGAAGCAATAATAAAGTCAATAATTTGCAATACAAGATTTGGACTAAGCCCACTTAGTGCTCCTATGCACAATATGAAAAACCAGGGTTTGTTCAGCAACATTAATCCATCATACCATGTTGTTACACAGTGGGTACCTCACAAGACGAATGCCCTGTAAGATGAATTCGTAAGATGAATGAAATTTCCAGGGACAGGCATTTTTCAGAAGGCGGCGGTTTGGCTACCCGATTTCTTGTGAAAAATTCGCCTTACAGGGCAGGCTTTTAAATTTTGCATGTCCACAACCCGGGGAAAGAGGAAGTGGTGGTGCTTTGATCCTGGCTTTCCTGAAAGTATAGCACCCACTGATCGGTGCTACATGGTCAGGAAAGCCAGGCAGGCTTTTGAAGTTCACACGCCCAGTCTCAGTGCATGATATTCAAAAGCCTGCCTGACTTTCCTGACCACGTAGCACTGATCTACGGGTGTTATACATTCAGGGAAGCTAAGTTCAAAGTGCCACCACTTCCTCTTTCCCTGGGTTTTGGTGCAGAGACCCAGGCGAATATGAGGTGGTGGTGCTTTGATCCTGGCTTTCCTGGATGTATAGCACCTACAGATAGGTGTTACATGGTTAGGAAAGCCGGGCAGGCTTTTGAATTTCACACGCCCAGTCTCAGAGCATGAAATTCAAAAGATCCAGTTGACGTCATTTATATGGACTTTCAGAAGGCTTTTGACAAGGTCCTGCACCAAAGATTCTTGAATAAACTTGCCAGTCATGGAATCAAGGGGCAGCTAACAAAGGGTAGGACTAAATGGACACTTCTCCAAGTGAAGGGAGCTAAAGAGTGGGGTCCCTCAAAGTTCAGTACCGGGACCCCAGCTTTTCAACCGCTACATAAATGATCTAGAAGTAGGAGTAAATAGCAAGGTAACCAAATTTGCCGATGACAGTAAATTATACAGGGTAGCAAAAATCTCCTAACACTGGGGGGAGTGGGCAAATCAGTGGCAAATGAGCTTCAACATTAGTAAGTGGAGAGTGATGCATGTTGGGGCAAAATACCCCAATTACATTTATAAACTGATGGGGTCAGAACTCTTTGCAACAAACCAGGAAAGGGACCTTGATGTCAGGGTGGACAACTCATTGAAGGTGTCAACCCAGTGTGCTGCAGCAGTAAAAAAAAACAAACTGAATGCTAGGGATCATTAGGAAGGGTATAGAAAATAAGACAACAAGTTTCGTTTTGCCTCTTTATAAATCTATGGTGAGGCCCCATCTGGAGTATTGTGTACAGTCCTGTTCACCATACATGCCAAATGGGGGAAGGGGGAGAGAAACAGAGGGTTTTTTAAACTTTTTTTTCCTCTCCCAAAGCAAGCGCTGATGGTAGGCATCAGGACTTGCTTCAGGAGAGAAAAAAAGTAAAAAAAAAAAAACCACCACTTCTCCCTCCCCCCATTGGAAGAAGAAGAGGAGCAGGAATGGAAGGGGAACCGCTGTGGCGGCAGCAGCAAGAGCCACCGCCAGCACCACAAGTGCCAGCAGGGCAGGAGGGGCTCCGAGATCGGCCTCCTCAGCACCATCCTTCATTGCCAGCAGAGGGGAATATTGACTCAGGTTATACTCGAGTCAATCAATTTCCCCACTATTTTAAGGCAAAATCAGGGGCCCTGACTTATACTCGGGTCGACTTATACTCGAGTATATACGGCAAGTGCTAGTGCTTCTACTCTGACATTAGCTTTAGTTTGTTCACCTTCATCAAGCCCATTACATGTTGGATCTGTTGCCTCTAGTAACTGTAACTGTATTACTCTGCAGAGGTAAAAAAGAAAAAAAAAGGCTGAGACCAGCAGTTAGAGTTCTCAGAGGCAGCATGCTCCTTGTAGAAAAACTTTCTTTTTGTCTGAAGACAATTTTTGTTGATTATTCCAAACACCAGCTTCCCTACAGTGTAGCAATAACAAGCATGAATATGTGAACTATTGAGCATACTGATGGAAATATACTGATCATTAGAACCTGTGCACCATGTAAATGTCTTATTTTGCCCATTATCTGTCACAAGTTTAAATGGAAATAGGAAATTATGTGTTCAGTGTCTTTTAAGAGACTACCCAGTGCATTTCAAGTCACACTGTATTTTGAATAAGCCACCTGGGGAACCTACGCCACACAGATGTTTGAGAAGGACTCAGCGGGAAGTTCTGCTTAAAAATCAATGGCAGAAATTTGGCTCCCTCCATTTAACTCTAGGGGTCCTCCTGCAAGTCTTCCCAGCAATCCTAATGGCTGTAATGGCAAAATTAGAGCTTTGAACTGAGAAGCCTCAAGACATTTCATGACCTTTTAATGGCCATACAGTGCTGTTTAATGGGGGAGTGGGGGAGGGAGAGAGAGGAAAACAAACATGGCAATGGGTTATTAACGCAAAATGTTGATCCAGCAAAGAGGAGCTTCCTCCGGTAAATGTATTAGTACTGGTTAACACTTCCAACTAGTACAAGGGCTTCTGACATGACAAAATGGGTATAACAGCCCCTTCTGTCAATACAACACAAATGTCATTTCAAGTGCTCAAAACCACTAAGCTACCCTAAAAAAGATTGATTTATCTGCTCCAATGTTTCTTTGGGGCAAACTTTCCTCACAACTGAAACCAATTAGTGGGCCTGGCACTTGTAGTGCAGAATGTAGGTCAGCATCAAGTAATAAAAAAGTATTGACTTTTCTCTGTCTGTAAGCAGCATGAAAGGGGTGCCATGGCCTTGTCGTATATGAAAAGAGCTCCATTAATTTCACTTATTTCAACAAGGGCTGTCAAATACTAATGCTTCTATTGCACTTTTCACACAAAGTACATTGACACCAATACTGGCCTCCATGAAACAGGTTTAAAATATTTCAGCTAGTGAAAGGGGCCTACACTATAATTTTCAATTCCCACTAGTCCACTTAGACACCTTAAGTAGCGTTGGTCACAAGAACTACCGAGAGAGATGAAATGGGATATTAATCATGACTAACAATTACTTACCATGGCCAAAGGGATCTAATTCTTATGTATAACCCTACCAAAATAATCACCAAGCATGTCGGAAATTATGGAGCATAATGGAGCAGACAAAGTCTATCAGTTGTGCATTTTATGTCAACAAACATCCACAATTCACAGATAAATCACCTGTCTCACCACACTAAAAAGTTACAAAAGTAACCCAAGACCACTTTGTTTGTTTGGCTGAAATTTCCATTGTGCGTTTTATTTCTTGAAATGTAGCCTTGTTCCTATGGAAATAGTTGCTGAAACTCTGCAATCACTTGGAGGCACGTGAGCAGTGCTATGCCCAAGGAGTTTCACTGTCTGCAACTTGTCTCCCATTCTTTTCAGTATAGGTATTGATCTGCATATGTAAAAGTATTCATTTGTTTCTATTCTATGTAGGAAACTAACATACCCAAGAGATCTGTGTAAACTGTGTTGGATAAATGTAGGTAGTATTGCAAGGTTATATAAACATTTGTTGCTGTTTTATATTGGACTTGTATGTTTCACAGCTACAATGATAAATTGATCATAATCGTAATATATTGCTGGTCTTTGACCATTAATAAAATTCATTCATTCATTCATTCACTTGTAGGTAGTATGACATATCTTCAAGTGTTAGTGCCTTCTGCTCATTCATGTGAGTTACTAATGTCATATAAAGGAAATGTTTTTACATTTTTAACAAGCTCTCTTGAACCTACAATACTTTTTTGTGACTTTGATCTTTGCTCAAAATTTGAAGTAAAGGGATAGGATTTGTGGGACAATTATTTTAGTCCAGTGTGTAATCACGTTAAGCAACAGCACTTAGATGTAGGTCATTTTAGTGGGAAGTGAATGGGAGTACATGGGCTTTAGTTCAAGTAATCCAATTTAACTGCTTTATAGATAGGAAGCAGTGTAACTGAGTGGTTCTCAAAACTTTTTCAAGGACCACTTGAGAACTGCTATGCTTCTAATAATTTTTTTGCTTTGTTTTAGAAGTTAAAACATACACAACTCATAGTTAAAGATTCTTCAGTGCACACACAGTCACCATAGACATTAGGCCAGTATTGGGAGAAAGTATTGGGCTAAAATGAAAAGGTAGTAGACTGCCCCAGCTTGAAAATCACAGAGCCAGGGCAAGGGTCTTTCTAGCCCAACGGATAAATCAGCCCTGATAAAAATGGTCTCCAGGTCTTCCATCAAAAGAAAAAATAAATAAATGTTCTTACACACACAGTGGAGCTTATGGACTACAGCCACCATTTGAAAATCCCTTGCACAATCTGACCACTTGTTAATTGTCGATTGAATAGAAACCATGAACAATGGCTATTCATATTGTATATTTCATTCATTAGAAAAATACTAGTCTTAGAACTGCAGAGCAGGAAGGGACCCCATGAATCATTGAGTCCAGCCCCTGTCAAGGAGGCACAGGGGGGAATTGAACTCCCAGCCTCCAGCTCCACAGCCAGAGACCTAAACCAATGAGCTATCCAGTAGTTCTCAACTTAATAGTATAAGATATGAGTTTTCTTACTAACCAACTTAAAGTGAAGGACATTCTTTAACTTTAAGGACTTTTATATTTTCTTTAAATCAATTGGCCCTTAATTTTTAAAACGTAAAATGATACTGGCTTGGCATCAGAAAACAGTTTTATGTGACATTGTTGTCTAGTCATGGTCAGCCATGGCATGCCGATGATGATACTGTCCCCAAATACATCTGACTCTGAGTACCTTCTTTAACTGCAGTCTCAGAAAATCCATTCCCATAGAGGGATTATGTGATATTTCTCAATGAGTTTGAGTGATGTGTCTGAAGACTAACTCACTGGCTAATTACCTCCTGCAAATGCACACAAAGCTGACAACAAAACATTCTTTGATTTAAAAAGGCTAACTGACTAAAATGGAGGGCAATTTTCAACTTTAAGGACTTATAAATGTTCTTTGAATCAATTTGTCATTAATTTTTAAAACATAAAATGATACTGGCTTGGCATCATAAAACAATTTTATGTCCTTCTTCATGGTACTTTCATCATACTATTTTTTCAGCTTGATAGTTTATTTGGTTATTGATAGAAACTCTATGGTAATAGGCTGTACAAGTATCAGGAAATTATTCTCACAGTGGGAAGCCTGCTAAAAACATTATTTTAACATCTTATCTCTCAAACGGAGGCAGAAAATATATTAATTGCTGGTTAACTTATGCAGCAAACATTTGATTATTAATGTGCTCAAATTTTGACCGCCTCTTAAGAACTGTTTTACACACACACACACACACACACACACACACACACACACACACACACACACACACACACACCTCATTTTCAGAAAACAAGAAACCAGAATCAGTCTTGTAAGAAATCATTAAAGAGTTATAATTACTGCTTCTGAGTCTGAATAATTGTCCCTTTACAATTCGTCTAAATAAAAACTTTTAGACCTTTGTTAATATGTCCCTGGAGACATTCAGAAGGAAAGCAGTAACTTTTGGAGCTTACCTCCATAAGAATTTTGGGGCTGGGTGTTGGTTCTGCTTCACACACACATCAAATCTACACAATGCAACAGAGAAGGTATGAGCTCTAGATTATAACTTCTTCCTAATATGACTGCTTTTTCTGCTTTGACAGGTTTTAATACCTTCTAGTATAGCTTCTAATTAGAGATGGGCACGACTTAGCGGTATTCCCGTTTCCGTTTCCGTTACTCGTTTCCGTTACTCTACGGAAATGGTAACGGGAATTACTCCGCCAGACTTCGAGCTCGAACTGACGAACAAACAATTTTGGTCTGATTTGTCGTGCTCGTTCCTTGCATCGCACGATCGCGCGATGCCACGCGGCACAGAAAAAAGTTTTTAAAAGTGAAAAAAACCCGGTTCCCGGCCGAAAAGCAGGCAGAAAAATGCCTGCCGTGCCTCAGGGCACCTACCAGAGGGGTTGTTTCTGGAGGTCCCCGGCCTCCCCCCCATCCCCCGTCCTGGGCTGCTCTGGTGGGACTCGCCGCAGGCTCGCAGGCAGCCAGCAAAAAGCCCAGTCTCGCCGGCTGCCGGCCGCCGCAATTAAAGCACAAGCAAGCGGCACGGACGGCACAGGAAAAAACTTTTAAACTCTCCCCCCTCCCATTCCCAGGCCAAAAAAGCAGGCGGAAAAATGCCTGCTTGACTAAGGGCGCAGGGCACCTACCGGAGGGGTGGTTTCTGGAGGGGGGGTCCCGCCTCCCCCCCGTCCTGGGCAGCCAGACTCGAGTCGCCATGCCATGCGGTGCGGGCGGGGATCCAAAATGGGGCGGCGAACGCAATATTGTTTTTGAAATCGTGGTCCAAAAACACACAAGCACAACAGAAACACGCGAAAATTTATAAACTGCCAGATTTTTCACAGTAGCAGTGGGTTTTTCTTGCAACAAAATGTCTCTCCTCTCCTCCTCTGTCCTCCATTGATTTTATTTTATTTTATTTTATTTACACCTGCGCAATGATGGGCTGGCCGAGTGGCCAGCCATGTGGGAGTGGACGACCATGCAAATTTTTGGAGCCATCCCACCAAACGCATGGCCACTTGGCCATGGAGACTTCTGGGATGTGCCAAAAGCCCCTAAAACCTGCCCTAGCCCCCTAACCCTAACCCTAACCCTTGACTCTGTACCCATACATCACAGACTGTCTTCTTAGTGGGTCAGAGAGGCACCCAGAGGTGCAACCCACTAGCCCACCGTAACCTTACCCGTCACTAGCCTAACCCTAGCCCTAACCCTAACCCACCTTAACCCTAAGCCAGATGTACTTGCATTGCACTACACGCAAGTACAATTCCCTTCTGTGTGAGACATGGTGTTGCGAGAGCCTTAGTTAGGCATCTCACCTATGGCTCTGGGTTTAGTGCCATCCACTAGTCTTCACAGTCACTGTCTGCACATTTGCACAACTGGTATGCAATATCCATATGGCTATTGCATACCATTTTGCAGCAGCAGCAGGTGAGGAGGGGAGACCCCCATGTAGAGGGGTCTCTTGGAGCCTGCTTCCCCTTCCTAGTGGGTGAGGATAGGAGGCACCCACGGGTGCCTCCAGGAGCCCACTTTCCCTTTATAGCGGGCCAGAGGAGGCACCCACCCCACAGAGGTGCCTCCAGGAGCCCGCTCCCCCCCAAAACCAGTACTAACGACAACGAAAAAACAAACCGACTAATTTTTGCGAATTTTCGCGAAAACCGGAAACGACCCGAAACGGAACCGGCCCAACTAACGACAACTCGAAAAAATTTTTTTCAAGTCGTGCCCATCTCTACTTCTGATACTCAGTGGAGACACCAAAGGAACAAGTCAGAAATCTGTTTCCTCTGCAGTTAGAGGACATCTACAAGCAGAATTAACATAAGAACAGGCCACAGCCCATCCAGTCCAGCATTCTGTCTCACACAGTGGCTCACCATTTGCTTCAGGGTATTCCCAAGCAGATGTCTTCACCTGCTTATGATTTCCTCCAAATGGTATTGAATGTATTGAAGGTATTGAAGGATATCCTGCCTATCTCTCCAACCCAGAGGTTGTCCTTAAGCATCCATAATGATAGCCATTGATACCCTCATTCGCCATGAACTTGTACAATCCTTTCTTAAAACTGTCAAGGCTGACAGCTGTCACCACTGCTTTTGGCAGGGAGTTCCATAGACCAGTGATCATCTGGGTGAAAAAGTACTTTCTCTTCTTTGTTTGAGATCTAGCACCCAAAAATTTCAGAGTGCCCCCTAGTTCTAGTGTTGTGTGATAGGGAAAACAGTTTTTCTTGTCTACTTTGTCCACACCGTGCATGATTTTATAAACTTCATCCAGGTCACCTCTTGGGCGCCGTCATTCAAGAATGAAGAGGTACAGCCTTTGCAGCCTCAGATGGTAAGGAAGGTGTTCTAGTCCCCTAATCATTCTGGTTGCCCTCCTCTGCACTTTTTCCATTTCCATAATATCCTTCTGGAGCTATCATGACCAGAACTGTACACACTACTCCAGAGGGGGCCTCACCGTAGGTTTATAAAGAGGCAGAATGACACTTGCTGACTTATTTTCTATACCCTTCCGAATGATCCCTCGTGTTGAGTTTGCTTTTGTCATTGCTGCAGCACACTGGGTTGACACCTTCACTGAGCTGTCCACCAGGACACCAAGATCCCTTTCCTGGTTTGTTGCAGAGAGCTCAGACCTTATCATTTTATAAATGTAATTGGGTTTTTTTTGACCAAACATGCATCACTCTGCACTTACTAGTGGTAAAGCTCATTTGCCACTGGTTTGCCCACTCCCCCAGTGCCAAGAGATCTCTCTGGAGCTCCTCACAATCTCTCTGTTTTTACTACCCTGTATATTTTAGTGTCGTCAGCAAGTTTGGCTACCTTGCTATTTACTCCTACTTGAAAAGCAGGGGTCCCAGTACTAAATCTTGGGGGACTCAATTCTTTACCTCCCCCACTTGGAGAAGTGTCCACTTAGTGCTACCCTCTGTTTCCTGTCCCTTAGGCAGTTGCTGATCCAGGACAAGACCTGTCCCTTTATTCCATGACTGGCAAATTTATTCAAGAGCCTTTTTTGTGGACCTTATCAAAAGCCTTCTGAAAGTGCAGATAAACAATGTCAACTGGATCTCCCTTATCCACATGCTTGTTGACACTCTAAAAAATTCCAACAGATTAGTGAGGCATGATATACATGATATACACACTATACATAGGGTTGCCTTCAAAGGCATAGGGAATGCAACTGGTACAAAACAAAGTGGACAGACTAATGATGGGGAACAAAAGATCTGTATACAGAACATCTTCTGTCCCATGTGCACTACCTGTTGTACCTTGGTCTACGAATGTTTTGCAAGATGAGCAAACATTTCTGATTAATTTTACCTTTATCAACTAGCAATGTCTTGCAATATGAGCACTGGAGCAGGTCACAGGATCACAAGAGAGTCAACTGTGCCCCCCCCCGCTAGATTACAGGTAATTGTCTAGAATGTTCAGTCTCAGGTAAGCCTCCAAAGCAGAGGGAGGAGAGAGCAACAGAAGTTTCCCTTGCACCAGCCAAGAATGTTTTCATAGTTGAGTGCAGGTTAGGGGTTTGTTTTATTTTTCTTTATATTTATATTTAAATAGTTTACAACATCCTTTCTTATTTTTCAAACAATTTCTAATCATGGGGCAGCTAGTGTGTAGGGCTGCTCTGATATAGGAGTACTTTGGTTTACAAGCATGTTTCCAGAAGGAATTATGCTCATAAACAAAGGTATTACTGTATTTCCTTTATGATCCCAAAGACTTTAGCGTCAACCTTAAATGTTTATAATCTTGAACAACCAAGATAATTTGAACTTCTTTTACCAGCAGGCTGTTATTTGCAGAAACAAATCACAGCCCATCTTGCTGAACAATATAGAGAGGAATGCAATCCAAACCATTCATTTAATTTAGGATGTCTGGCGAGATTTAAGCTATCCATTCTGTATTCCACATTTTATGTGATTATACCAGTATACACTGAAGCCCAGTGATTACAATTCATGTGCATAGATGTGCATTCACTTTATAGCTCCCTTTAGCAGGATTAAAAGCAGTATATCAACATTTCCATTTGGGCTTCTTATATTAGCTTCCTACTCCTTGATCAGCTGATAGAAGCAATATATTCATTCATTATTGCTTCTATCAGCTGATCAAGGGTTAGGAAGATAATACAAGAAGCACATACACACACTCACATGCGCGACCATATACACACGCACGCACACACACATTTGTGGACTTTGTGTACCATGTCCTAAAATTTTAATATTAAAAAGAAAGGAAAAGAAAAGAAAAGAAAAAAGCTTCAGCTTTGGGGGAAAACCAATTATAGAAACAGCATTAAAAATGCCAAGCATCGGGCTGAAGCAATTCTGGATCAGTTTAAAAAAGTGATTGATGAAACTCTAATCTGAGCTGAAGGAACAGTTTCATGACAAGCTGTGACCATTCCACACACTTCATTAGCTGCCATAATTAGCCTGGTGTTTCAATTTGTTAGAACTGGTGGGGACAATTTTACTCAGAATACAAACATCAAAAAACAGGGTCTCTCTGACTTTAGAAGTGGCTGATGAGAGGCTTTCTAGTCTTTCTGTTAACTAAAAGATTAATTACAGCTGATGGGAGGCTGTACTCTGATTGTCACTCTGTCTATGTACATTACTTTTAGCATTAGAAGAAAGACATGGTTGACACTGCACTGCTCAATCAAGCAGCTTCACATCAGGGCACCGAGTCTGTTTTAATATGCATGGTCTTGTACTGTTTGATTGACTTGTTCTCCACTTCTCTATGTCCCAAGCTCTGCCACCAACTAAAATGCTTCAACAGAATTCCAGGCTAAGCAGTAGCATGCAGGGCATATATAATACTAAGGATGTTGTTATCCCATTACAGGGAGAACGTGGACACACAACACACACCCACTCACTCATGTACACATACAAACCCAGACTCATTGCTATACCATCTACCTCTTGATAATGTTTTAAAGCTCTGTCTTAATTGTCTTGCTCTGCGTTAATATTAAAAGCATAATGTCCTGTCCTGGAAAACATAATATTTTTAACATGGAGAAGTATTTATTTATTTTTATTTTATTTTATTTTTACAACTTATATGCCGCCCACTACCCAAAGGTTTCTGGGCGGCTTACAATGAAAGAATTAAAACAGTTAAAACATCAAATATCAATAAATAATTAAAACAATAATAAAAACCTTACACTAAAATCATTACACTAAAATTGCCATCAGAGGACCCACAGTCTATATTGTATCCATTAAAAAACTTGTGGAACAGGAAGATTTTAACCTGGCGCTGATCATCAATCTCACTTGGGAGAGCATTTCATAGCTTGGGGGCAGCGGCTGAGGAGGCCCTATATCTGCAAGCCATCCCTCTCACCTCCTTGAGGGATAGCTCTTTCAAGAGGGCCCCCTAGCTCAATCTTAATTGCCGGGTAGGTTTGTATGGAAGGAGGTAGTCCTTCAGGTATCTAGATCCTAAGCCATTTAGGGCTTTATATGTCAAAACAAGCACTTTGATTTGGGCTTGGGCAGCAACTGGTAACCAATGTAGGTTATGTACAATTGGCGTGATGTGATCCCTGGCGGCCCCACCGCTTACCAGCCACACCACACAATTCTGAACCAGTGGCAATCGCCGAACTGTCTTCAAAGGCAACCCCACGTAAAGCGCGTAAGTAAGTGATATAGGATAATCCTTTTGATATAACAAACTATATAGATACTAACATTCAGGGACTGATTTTATTTTCTGTTTCCTCACATTCTGTCAAGTCACAAGACGTTGGCAGAAAGGTAGTACTTATTGTGTCTGATTTCATATAGTATGTGAGGCAAATGCTGCAATCTCTATCGAGGTGAGAAGCTATTATTTCTTGAGCCCTTTTTGGCTCATGCAGTCGTGAACCTTTCTGGACACCCACCCACTCTTAACTAGTATTGCTAAAGACTAGTCAGCCCTCCCTAGCTTGGTGCGCAACAAAAATATTGCATAACTCCCATAATCTTCAGCCAGCCAACGTATCTGGAGGGCTCTGGCTTAGAAGAGTTAATATATGTAGTTACAAATTTTTGAATGTATCATATAGTTCTTGGGAAATATCTCATAAAAAGTAGGAATGTGCAGTCAATCCCATCACAACTGAGGCTTATCTCTCATTAGACACACATGACTTATGTGGTCAGCTGAGCCCAGACTTTGGAATTCATGACCTCAGGATGCACGTTTTATTTCCTCCTTTTTGACCTTTTCATTAAGCATTCAGGACTTCCAACTTAGATTTGGAAGCTAGATTTTACTGCTTTCTCACATGTTATTTGTGAGCCTCCTCTTCACTTTTTGTGAATTGACTCATGGCAACTGGATTTCTTTTCTTGTGGGATGGAAATGTTACACTACTCGTCTAAGTAGATTCTTCAGTCAGAAAACAGTTGGTGGGAGGCTTCCAATTTAGAGTTCACCTTGGTTTTACCCCATCCTGATCTGAACAGGCCAATTAGGTGGACAATGGCCTTGGGTGGTGCGAAAGTCCCACCTATGCAACCCTTCCCAACACCCATTAAGTATGGGCCATTAGCTGTGGCCTTCCTGGTGGTGGTGTGAAGAGGCTCTGATTTTTCTGGGGACTGATTAAAAGGCAGGAAAATAAATGGGAGATGGCTTGTACCTAAGTTACCATGGTTCAACTCCCAGATAGTCTCACTTGGATGACTGAGAATCTCCACAGCCTCTTCACTATCATTCACCAAAAAAAACCTGCCTTTTATTTTAGTATATGCTATGTTCTTTCTCTCTCAATGCACTTTTCAATACTAATATTTTATTGTGCTTTCTTATTTTTGTAAGCCATTTTAATAGCATAAGGCAGATATCTTTAAAAAAAACGAATAGCTTAAAATGTACTGTATTCATAATTATAGATGTATTAGATAAAGGTTTAATTACAAACACACACACACACACACACACACACACACACACACACACACACACACAACAGTGGTACCTTGTACAGTGGTATCCCGATTAAGAGCAATTTGTCTCAAGAGCAGAAAATTGTTGGTGTTTTAATTGCTGCCTTACAAATTTTAGGTATGGTCTTCTTGACTTGCAATTTTTTTCATTTTTTTTGAATTTTTAAACTTATTTTTTCAATTTTTTAGATAGGTACCCCAGCTTAAGAGTAGTTTGATTTAAGAGCATGCATTCAGAATGGATTAAATTCATAATTTGAGGTACCACTATATAAAGGAATTAATTCATTCCAAATGAAATTCTGTTAAGCAAATTTTCCTTTGTACAAATTTCCCATAGAAATGCATTGAAAATTGATTAATCCCTAATTGCGACCATTTTTCTGTTGTACATATTCGCCCCATAGGCGATTCTGTTAAGCGACTTCCCCTATCTCCAGAAATCTTTTCCTTTAAGCAGATTTTCTGTTAAACAAACCGCTTGTTATATGAGGGTTCTGAAAATTCATATCTATCTATCTATCTATCTATCTATCTATCTATCTATCTATCTATCTATCTATCTATCTATCTATCTATCTATCTATCTATCTATCTATCTGAAGATTCTAAAATTAAAAGATCAAAATTCTAATTATAAGCAGAGTAACAGCATAACAGTACGTGGACGGCTATGCTGGGGTAGACGCTAAGACCCCTCAGCAGAAGGCTGAAACAAGCAGCGGTAGCCAAAAATGATTTTTTTTAATGCCACTATTTTTCCTCCTTGCAGTAAAACTGCCTCACCAATATCAGTAATATAAGAATGGATTAGGATATGATGATGAAACCAAAGAACAAATCTGCAAATGTCTGGGAGCAGATGAAGAAAACCTGTATAAGGTTTCCAGATTTGGTTCCCATTTCTTAAGTGAGAAACAGCACTCTTAATTGCACATAAACTTTACTCTTCAGTATTATCAATACAACTGTTTAGGAAGTTGCTATCTCTTTGTATCCATATTAAAAGGCAGATTTTCTTCCCATGCTGAAACAAGCTGGTTGCCTGATTAAGCACAGACGGAAGGTAACACAAGAAATTTATCATGCAACAGACGAATGACACTGGATTGCTCGTTAAACAGTATAATAAGTACCATGTAATTTTCTCTTTAGAATCTACTTATTCTTCAAAGTCTCAGAATGTTATCAAAAGATGGCATTTCCTTGCTGAGAAATTATAGAGAACTGAAAATCAGATTTTATAAAATATTCAACTTGTTGCTGACAAACCCTTTTCAAATACATTAGAAAGTGCTGACAGCACCTTTTCTCATGCAAATAACTTCAATAAATGGCTGCAATCTTTCTAGTCACTACTTGATATTCTTCCTTTCAAATTATTATTTTCTGCGAATCACCACTAACCTTCAACAAAATGGTATTATAATGTCTCTGTTAATTTACTCCTCCATCCTTTGGTAGGAGCATGAATCTAAAAGTGCCATTCAGAGGCCAGAAGCAGTTCTGCTCTGCTATGGGTTGGGTACATATATATGTTTCGTTTTGTTTTGTGCTGCTGCTTCTGCTTCACCATATTCCCATCACATTGTGGAGGATCTCACAACACTCTGGAGCAGTTTTTGGCAATATCCATGGAAAAGAGAGGGCTAAAGCCCGTTTCTGAGAATAGAGTCTCATGGATCCAAGGGACAGTTCACATGAATTTGTGACCATCATAGGGCAATTACCAATTGCCTGTGTTTTTAGTCCTGTTGAGACTTTATTCTTTTATCAGGAGAACTGAATATAGAATGCAGGAGCACTCTTATTATCCTGCTCTGTCACCATCCCTTGGCTTAAAGCACGCAACCACCAAAGGGTCTGGAAAAAAATATTTGTTGCGCATTCCTCTTCCACAAGAAGAGGAATGCTGAAAAATCTGTGTTCTTGTTCACATGGAGATCCTTCAAACATGCAGAAACTTCTCCTGAGACAAGGTTAGTGTGTGGTATACCTCAGCCATTCTCACTGCTTTCAGGCTGCTTTATATAGTGGACAAAGTGGGATTTTTTTCCAGAGGCTCCTGCGGTCCACATGAAGGGACGGAGGAGTGGGTGGCTGCTCAGGCTGCATGAGCCATAGCCTCCTCCTCCTCCTCTTCCTCCTCCTCAGCCTCCATCCAGGGCCCAAAGAAAGAACGTGAGCCTCCCTCCACGTTCATGTTCCCACTTCCAGTCCTAGTTGTTTGAATGGAGAAGGAAGGGAATAGGGATTTAAGTGGGAAGGGGGCGGCCCAGGGCAGGGAGAAGTGTGTGAAGAAAGGAAAGAAAAGTGAGAGGGGTATGAGGGAGCTGCTGAGAGGGCTGCTTGCGCATGCACACAAATGAGGCAGCAAGGGAAAAGGGGAAGAAGTGGACAGTGGCATGTTATCTGTACTGAGGGGGAGGTGAGAGAACCCCACAGCTCTGGCTTGGGCTCTGCATTGGCATAGGTCTCCCACCTCACTTCAGAAGTCAAACCTTATAAGGTGGTGTGTGAAGAACTGTTTCCAGTCAAATGTGCCACACACACCTCCAAGGGGACATATGGCCCCTGTTGAAAATGTCTGGCCGACCAAAATGGTCAGGGGTGCTCCATCCGTAAAATATTCCATTCTCCAACACCAATAACAACCAAATAAGGCTCTATAGGTAGATTCCTTCCTTCCTTCCTTCCTTCCTTCCTTCCTTCCTTCCTTCCTGTGACTGCATTCTCTCACAGAAACCTGTGCAAATAGTATACAGTGGACCCTCGTACAACAAACTGTTTGTATAACATAAAATCTGTACAACATAAAAATTACAGAGATAGGGGAAATTTGCTTAACATAATTATCTATGGGGTGAATCCGAACAACATAAAAATGGTCATGATTAAGGATTACTCTGTTTTCAATGCATTCCTATGGGAAATTTGTATAAAGGAAAATTTGCTGAATAGGGTTTCATTTGGAACGAATTAATTCCTTTATACAAGGTACCACTGTACGTGGTAGAAGACTGGATCAAAGCCAGTGGTGAACAAGCCAAATGTGTCTCCCTATTTTAAACATCACCTTTATTCCCTGATCTTCCTTCTTGATGTGCAGCAGGATGCCATGATAGGGACAGGGTGTTCATCTTGAAGTGCTTTCAGAGAGAGGGCTTTTGAAATTAGATGGAAAGCAGCATGAAATTTGGCCCTGCATTGCAGCCTTCCCACTCTGTCTTAAAATATCGCTTCAGGCCTGGAGCATCTCTCACAGACATGTATCAATATTTTGGAATTCTATCTACAATTCCTCTGATCTGTCCATGAAGGAGATATGCTTAGCTTGAAAGCTTGCTGCTATTTAATTTTCTAGTGGTCCAATAAAAGCTATCACCCACTCTTGTAGGGAAATAGCAGATGTGGTATATATAGCTTTCATTAAGGAAAAAAGAGTAAACATCAGGATCCTTGCCCAAATTATTTGCCTTTGTGACATGGCCAAACCTGAACTCACTTCATCTGCGATGGACTGCAGTATTGACAAAATATATTAATCATTCACTTTTCCTATTTTCCTTTATATTAACAATTTTCTTTTCAGCATATGCAAGGAAGACTTTAAACTTGGCATCTCAGGACTGCAACCTGCACCCAGCAGAGGTTTCCTCTTTGTTGATACCTAATTATTTAATTAATTGCCCATATTAATGATATGAAACCATTTAAAACAAACAGCCAGATTAGTTGCTTTGCAGCAAGCTGGGTTCATCAACTCACCCGTGCAGATATCTTCCTAAACATGCAGTAGGACGGACTGTTGAGCTTGGAAAGCATATTTTATCCCAATCAGTGCGTAAAAGTAGAATTATCCCTAACTGAGCCATGTTCCTCTGCTGTACAGTTTAGCTGTAATGATCCTCACATACTGCACTCACACATCAATTATCATAATCATAATCACGGTCATTAAGTTGAATGTTCATTATTATCATGATGCTGGTGACAGCAGATTCAATCATTGCAGGCAATGGATAGGCAGTCATCGTCCCACCCAAGTTTCTGCAGACAACGTTGTGCCACATTAAGCCTATGATGCATTCCACATCCCACTCCATTTTCAAAGCTGGAGACGGTAAAGGTCAACTTTATGTTCTGTGCAATATGCTTAGCTCCTCTAAATTAATTCTTTGGAGCACTGGCTATTTTTATGCTTTGTAGATAATAAAATTCTATTTAGGGCCAAATAAGGATAGGCAAGGAAGGAAAGAGGACTGCAGTTGTGTTGTTAAGTTGCTTACGACAAGGCATTAAACACAAAACTCTACCCACAAGAGGATGTTAATATGTCACTTCTTCATTTTTGAAAACAAGGAAATCATTTTTATAGAATTGCTACTGTTAAAAGTCAGTTGTCTCAAACACAGGCAGACTAATTCCACTTGTGATTAAAGGCTGTAGGCTATCATTTCTGCTTCAGTGAATATGGAAGTGTATAAGTGTTTTGACAACCAAAAGATTAGTTAGTATATCTGATCCCTTGACTGTCCAGTTTCATGGGACCTATCACTGTCAATTAAATTTATGGCATCTGGTACATTCTTAAGTCTGCAACTTCACACTCCTGGTACGGGTAGTGCCAGTCATTCAGGGGCTTTGGGCCATGGAAAATATTTGGAGCAAGTAAGATATCTGAACACAGCACATTATTTAACTTCAAATGTTTCAGACATAATGGCTACAATCCTGTTTGCATGTGCAGCATACAAAATTATGTAACGTGTCTACACAATTTTGCTGGCAACACATGTTGTGCTTCTACATACCTGGCAGCACATTTACTTGTGCTCTTGAGTGTATGCTAGCAAGCCAGCAAAATGAAGAAGAACATAACAAAACCCAACATGCTCATGTAATTGCCCTTAATATGTGTGCAGCATTTGATAATAGGGAATCACTCAGCGAAACATGGCTATCACAAGCTACCCTTCATTGTTCTTTTCTGTTTGCCTCACACACCTCTTTGCAGGGGGGGGGGGAATCACGTTTGACGTTAGCCCTGTTATCCTCTTGGAAAAACTTTCAAGAAGCCCCAGATACCATTGCCCACTGTTTGTCTTGTTCTCCTGAACCTTCACCCTGCTGGATCATTTATTTTTCAGAAATTACTCAGAAGCCACCTGCTGAGCTAGGGCAGGGCACTTGCTTAGCTCAATTCATCCTGGGCTATAAGTTACTTTAAGCCACAAAAAACCTAGGTCTTTGACAGAAGTTTTTGTTGGCCTGTCCTACTAAAGTACCAAGTCTAAGCATTTTGGTACTTGCATGGTGAGGGAACGTTGAAAATTTCTCCCCTCTTTGTAGCAGTAACTGGCATCCTTTTTAGGAGGGATCTAAGGAGGCAATTATTGAGGAGAATCAGGAGAAGGCATATTTCAATGTCTTGGTCTTTTAACTTTTGGAAATCCTTTTCTTATAGATTGCAGCCTCCCCCTCTATGCCTTTAGTCTTGATGTGTGTACTTAGCAGCTGAATTGACTCTCTACAACCAATATTTTAGAAATCATCATAACGCTGGCTACTTTTACATTTCCATTATATCCCCCTTCTCCTCCTGTCACCAAAGGATTTATACAAATAATATATGTAGTATGTATACCCTGCCCCTTTTCTTCTTAAGAGGACCTGAGGAAGCTTACGTTACTAAAATAAAGAATATAAAAACTGGAAGGAGAAGACGGGAAATGGCAACCCCTCTTTTACGCAGCCAGTTATTGAAACAGGACCTCCCTGAAAAATAAAGGGCTTTGGAAGTCAAAACAAGCACTTTGAACTGTACCTGGAAATTGACTGGCAGCCCAAGAAGCTAATGTAACAAGTCCATGACTATATCTAGCTCCACTTACCAATCGGTCACAGCCTTTTCGCACTAACCTTAAGCACTTTACAAAGTCAACTCCACATAGAGAGCATTTAGAGATGAGCACAAACCACCAAACTTGCAGTGTGTAACAATTTGGTGTTCTTGGTGAAACAGGTATTCCCAGTCCCATACCCTCCAGCAGGCGCTCACACAGAGGGATCACCCAGAGGCGGTGCAGCCGGGGAACTGCCTCTGAGTGAGCTCCCACCAGAGGAGGCAGGGCTGGGTTAGGGTGCTGAACACCTGTTTGGCCATAATAATAATAATAATAATAATAATAATAATAATAATAATAATAATAATAATAATAATAATAATAATAATAATAATAATAATAATATACATCATCACTGAGTCCTAAAAGCTTGGGAAGCGTTCGACTAGTGATTGGTAATACAAAATCCAGCATAGATAGCTGTGTGGTTAATTTAATAATAATAATAATAATAATAATAATAATAATAATAATAATAATAATAATAATAATAATAATAATAATAATAATAATAATAATAATAAATTTAAAAAATCCAAATTGGTACAAACCACCAAACAGGTGGTTCATGCCCATCTCTAACTGCATTACACTAATCCAAACAGGATGCAGCTGGTGAAATGGCCGCAGTCTATCAAATCTTCTGCCACATTTTTTTGTTTCTGGTAATAATTGTATCAATTATATGTCCTTACACAATAGGCCAGAAAAGATGATACTCACTGCACATTAATGCTGTTCAGAGCCCACTGATGTCAGCTGCAGAACTTTAAGCAGACTTGCAACCTACGAATAGGGTTTGTGTGTGTGTGTGTGCTTATACAAATGGGTGCAGCTGTAAGTTGCATGTGTCAAAAGAGGTCAGTATATGTGAAGCAATGATTCAAATGTTATTTTTTGATGCTACAAACTCAGGCAGTGGATCCAGCATGTTGAAATCCTCATCTCAGGATGCTACTGACAAAAGCCAAGTGTGTGAATGTGGGGTGGAACACAAAGCAAAAAAAAAAATAATGTAGTAAGTTTTAATTCAAGTCTATAGGGAGGTTACATGAAATCAGAATCTTTTGCTTCTGCAAGCTGACAAGACTTCACAAAAGCAGCCGAGAAGCAATTGTTCAATTGTTTTCCTTCCATTTCATGCTTTGTGACTGATGAGTGCGGTTTTTAAACTTTTGACATCCTACTCTGTATTGAATTCCTTCCACTGAACTGCTGTTTGTGCCATGTAAAAAGTTCTGAGAAACAGAAAGGTCTTTAATAAGAAATTCTGAAAAGGAGGTTTCCCAGCCAGACAAGGGTGAAAATGTCTGAACACATATCCACTCATGTTTGAATTTTGTTGCATTGACAAAAAGAAAGGAACATTTCCACAATGGAAAGTCTAATAATTCCATTGTGTCACTGATATCAAAATACCTCAGCCTGACTTGCTTCTCCCCATATGTTTCACTGCAAAATCCAAACAGGGTTGGAACAATCCTTGCAGGGTATGGGGGTGGAAAGCATCAGCCATTTAGAGCAGTGGTCCCCAACCCCGGTGGACCAGTGCCGGCCCACTGATGTCAGCTGCAGAACTTGCTGGGGAACAGACCCCGCCCACCCCTCCGTTTCCTGCCCAGCCTTCTGACTTCCTTCTTTCTGTGGGCTGCCAAGCCTGCCGGCCCGTGTGACTGCCGCAAAGCCTTTGGGATACTCCCCCACCCCCAGAGGGTGTGGCTGTAGCGAGGGCCGTTCCTCTGAGGCTGAGAGGAGGCAAAAGAGCAGCCGCTGCTCCTCTAGTAATGGTGGTGGTGGCGGCGGCAGCGGCACAGGCACGGTCGCAACCGCCGCAGCGGCTTCTGGCTGCAACCTTACTTCCTCTTCCGGGCGCGTGGGCCTTGGTGGTGGCGGGTCAGTCGGTCGGTCTTTGGAACCGGCAGCCTCCTCCCGCCTCCCCTTCCTCTTCAAGGGAAAGGGGGACCGGCGAAGGGTTTTCTCGCATCCCCCGCCCCAGGAGGAGCCGCCGCCGCCGTTACCTTTTTCCCCCACCCCCACCTGCCGCCTTAAGAGCCGCTGACATGGAGCCGGAGTCGGTGATTGTCAATAAGAGAGAGCAGTGGATCTCTCGCGCTCCTGCCTTCTAAGCTGCGGAGTGATTTCAGCATTTCCCCGTTAAATCCTCATCTCAGGATGCTACTGACAAAAGCCAAGTGTGTGAATGTGGGGTGGAACACAAAGCAAAAAAAAATTGAAACCCGGGCTCGCCGGCCGTTAGTTGAGAGGGAAACGGTGGCCCGAGGGTGTGCGCGCACCCGCTTGCCGGAGGAGGGGGAGAGAGATGGGGAGAACGTGTGGCTGGGCTGAGGTGGAGGAGAGCGACGGGCCGGAGCCAGGGGACGGAGGGTGTGGGGGTGGGGGAGAAAGAAGGTGAAAAGAAAAGCCGAGGATGGGGGAGGGAAGCTTTGGGGAGTGGCTGCCCCTGAGCTAGGAAGTTGAAGGGAGGAAAAAATAAGAAAGAGGAAGCCAGAAATTGTTGAAAAGCCCCAAGGCACTCACAGAAGCAATTGTTCAATTGTTTTGTGAGTCCTTCCATTTCCCGTCGATGGGTAGGGTGGGTGACTTCCTTCTTTTCTTTCTTTCTTTCTGGGTGGTGGTGGTGGTGGTGGTGTGCCTGCCTGGCTAAAGCCTTTGGACATCCCCATCATCATCATTATTGTTTCTGGAGGAGGACTTAAAAGAAGAAGAAGAAGAAGAAGAAGAAGAAGAAGAAGAAGAAGAAGAAGAAGAAGAAGAAGAAGAAGAAGGGTGTCTTCGGAGAGCTTCTCCCCTGCCTCCTTTTCCTCTTTAATCCTGGGTGGGGGTGTAAAAAGAGCCAGGGCTTCTTGTCTGTGGACAGAAAGGTCTTTAATGTGTGTGTGTGTGTGTTGGTGGATGGGGAAATTGGGAAGGCGAAAAGGAGGTTTCCCAGCTTGCCTGGGGAGACAAAAGGGGTGGGGAAAGAATGTCTACTCTCCGTGTCACATATCTACTCATGTTTGAATTTTGCTGCAGACAGGAAGTTTGAGCGGTGAGGAGGGAGAGGAAAGAGAGGCTTTCCACTGATGGAAAGTCTAATTTCCCCATTTCCTCTTCCTTTTCTGCTCAGAGAGAGGAGGAAGAAGGAGTCTGATAGGGGGTCAAAAAAATAAAGATCCTCAGCCTGGATGAGGTGGGTCTTGCTTCTCCTGTAGCCCTGATTCCTTTGTTTCACTGCAAAATCCAAACAGGGTTGGAACAATCTGTTGCAGGGTTTTCTGGACAGCAACAAAACAAAACAAGCGGAAAGCATTTACAGCCATTTAGATTTAGAGCATCACCCATTTATAAGCATCAGCCATGGACTGCATTGCGTTGATATCAGACATGGGCTCTTTTCTTTAGCAGAGCCAGAGAAGGGGGTTTCGTGGTCTTCCCCTTCTTTTCACATCTTTGTTTTCAGGACATTGTATGGAAATATGTATACCTCAGCTTTCTTTTTAAATATTAAAACAAACAATATTAAAACTGTATGGGAAGGTGATGCTAGAACCCAGCAGGCTATCTTAGACAGTCTACCGGAAGAGAAAAGTCTTTGACCGCTACCGCACTTCCGCGAGCAGCCACTTCTTATTTTGGATCGCCTTTTCTCCTCCCATGGTCACGTGGCTGTTATAGCGGTTCTGCTGTTCGCACTTCAGCGGGTAGCTAGCAATCTGCTCTCCAGTGCTCACTTTATTGAACTGCTTTAAAACTTGGGCTTTTTTTAAAAAAAAAACTAAGAAAATGAAATTAAGTGACAACGAGCTGAAACTTTTGCACAACGAAGTTGGTAAACGTCCTGGTATGGCGGTAAGGTTCTGTTTTCTGTGTTTTCTGAAAGCAAAAAGGCTAAGAACAGGGGGCAAGGGGGGTGGGAAGCAACTGAGTATGTCTGCAAATTCAACCAAATGCTTAAAAGGGAGATGCACAAAACAACAGAAAAAAACACCACCCCCAGTGGCCGTTCCAAGAAAAAGAGTCACAGCGGACCAAAATGGGCGTGGCCAAGGGGGTTCTTCAGATAAATTGTTTTGAATACTGGACAGTGACTTTTAAGGCACCTTGTTTTTAAGGAAAAGATGTTTTAAATCAGAAGTGTGGTAATGGTCATAGTCTACTTTAGGAAAGAGATCAAAGAGGCCAGCTTGGCTCCAGCACTTCAGCCATGTTGCCAGGACATTCTGGAGGCACACATGCCACTCAAAAATGAACTGAATCTAGAGTTGTCACAAGTAGAATTGTTCCATTTGTCCCAGTAAACCTAAAGAGAAGCTGAATCAAATCTCAGTTGATTCAATGAGCTAATAGAGTTCAATCTACATAATTACGTTAAGCAACAGGATTTCAGGCACTATTTATGCATCTTCAGCTTTTTCTAGATCATTTTTAAAAACTCTTTGGTATTGTTTTCTAATATTCTCCCAACATAGGCATTCTATATGACACACTGAAGGAGTTTTAGTTAATGCTTTACTCTCATGAAATGATAGCTTAAAAGCACTCTGTAGTTACCCAATAATTCAGTGAGCTTTGATGTCATTTTGGTAGGTAATGATTCAGTGGAGTGGATTTGATTGATTTTGATATTTTTAAGAACTCAACAAAGCTGAAACTTTGCTCTAGTTTTCCAATACAAATTACAGTACCTTGTTTGTAATCCATTTTTCTGGGTATTCTTCCCGGAAATGCTTGAGTCCATAACTTGATTGACCATATTTGCTTGCTCTCTGGATTGATGGGACATACTTGTCAGGTTCGTGGCCAGTAAATGGCAAAAATCTGAAAGATGAAATACAGTACAGAGGTTTCCTTATTTTTATTGTATACTGATCTATACATTGGTTACCAGGGAAAAGAGGCACTATCTAGACAACAATAGTGAAGCCTACATAAATAAATTGTAAACCGCCCAGAGAGTGCTTTAAGCACTATGGGGCAGTATATAAGCAGAACACTTTGTACTTTTACAATTACATGCTACATATGCATTAACCCCTGTAAAAAGTTCAGAAACTATAACTAGCTCAAACTCCTACTGCTAGTTCTGACTAGAGCAGGCCTTTGCAAGGTTTGAGTCTTTTTCTGCTGCAGTTGCATTGGCTACAGAGTTATAGATTCCTAAAAAAGCCCCACCTAACCTGAAAGAATAAATGGCATTCCCCCCATTTATTTATTTAGATTTATTTAAGCATGTATAGCCCAGTCTGGAAAGGCTTACCATAAGTCAGAATTGATTTGATGGCTCATTATTATTAGCTGGTTGGTTAGCTCAGTGGTTTAAGTATCTGGCAGTGAAGCCCTAGGCTGGGAGTTCAATTCTCCACTGTGCCTCCTGTAAAGTTTAGCCAGCCTAACATTAAGTAGTCAGGGTGATATAGCACAAAAAGCTCTTCCACATGTTTCCATATAATGGACTGTTCTCATTGGTGGGACACAGAGGAGGATCCCCCAGACATTCTTTGCGATCAGGCAGGTTTATACAGGGAGAGGTACTCCTTCAAATATCCAGGTCCCAAGGCATTTAGGGCTTTGTAAATCATTGTCAACACTCTGAACTCCGATTGGAAGTGTACTGGAAGCCAGTGCAAATCATGTTAGCAGTCTTCTTGTTATCTTCAAGGGTAGCCCCATCTAGAGTGCACTGAAGCAGTCTTATCAGAACATTACCAGGACATGGATTACTGTGCAAAGTTATCCCTGTCCAGGAATGGTTATAGCTTCCAAAATGATGATGCAAGCTCAGAAGACCAATGGGGAAGTGGAATACACAGATAGAATACGTAATTTAAAATGGAGGTGAAGTAAGTGGTAGAAGAGTCCTAGAAGGGCAGCAAAGAACAGGAACCGTGTTCTTGGATGCACAGAAGGCAGTGAGACAGAAATTTGGAGGCCATTGATGGTAAGGAGTTCTCATTCCAGGGACAGCTTTGAAAAAGATCTGGAGAAAATCCAAAGCAGGTTTATCTCTCTATGCAAAATCAGACTCTAGTAGTGAGTCGATTGTGTGAGAGGATGATAAGAACTATGGGGATGGGGGTAAGTCTGCCAAGCAGCAAAAAACAGAAATATTCAAAAGCCCCCCCCAAGCATCTCCTTTTCTCCCCAAGTTATAAATTCCCTAGAGAAGATTCTTCTCATACCTCATCTCCAGTCACTGGTGAGAGTGAACCCATACTGTGACAAAGAATCCCAAACAAAACATTGCTGAAATCCAATTTAAGCAATCATGCTGTGATTTTCAGGGGGCTGTCTTAAGTTTGAATAGAGATGTGAAAGTACAGGGAAAAAAAAAAAATGAAAAAAGTTTTTTTCTGTTTTTTCCTGAAGCCTTTTTGTTATTTTTTCCTGAAAAATTGGACAATTTGAAAAAAGAAAAAGAAAAAATGATTATGGAATATTTTATTTTAACATTACGAATAAAATATTTTAAGATAGGGTGTTCAAATATTTTCCAAATCATTTCTAATAAATATGCATAGTATCATATCATTCTAATTCCTGGACTTTGAAGCTGTAAAGGGGAGGGGAGTGCTAATGTAGCATATTTTTAATTTTTCCAAAAAATTCTGTTTTTCCCCAGGGAAAAAAATGGAAAAAATAAACTTTTTTTTTTTCAAGCTTCAATTTCCGGAAATTTTACATCTATAGGTTTGAAGTGCCATTGTCTCAAGATTGTTTTGCTGCTCCCATCTGAGCTGACAATAGACAGACTTTTTAATTAAGAAAAGAAAAGAAATTCTAGAAAACTACTTGCTTGTTCAGCTTACTAGGTAAAACACACAAGCAAGTATCATAGAACCATAGAATCATATAGAATAATGGAGTTGGAACGGGCTTATAAAGCTATTGAGTCCAACCACCTGCTCAAGGCAGAAATCCAAATCAAAGTATATCTGGTAGATGCTTGTCTAAATTTCTCTTGAATGCCTCCAGTGTTGGGGAACTCAGGGCCTCCTGAGTTATTGGTTTGCTTGTTGCACTGCTTTAACAGGATGTTTCCCCTGATATTCAACTGAAATCTAGTTTCAGGTAAATTAAGCTCATTATTACACGTCCTGCACTCTGTGCTGGTTGAGAAACAGATCCTGGCCCTCCTCTGCATGACAACCTTTCAAGTATTTCAAGAGTGCCATCATATGCCCCCCTTAGTCTTGTTTTCTCAAGGTTAAACATTATGTCAGTCTTTCCTCACTGGGCTTGGATTGACCACATTTCCTCCCCTGAACCTGCTGCAATTTGTCAGCATCCTTCAAGTGTGGTATTCAAGATGAGACTTCCAGTTCTGGCTACACCGTGCTAGACAAATTGATAAGTGTTCCAGCTTACCAAGTTGAATTCCTCCATATAAAGGGACCCTAAGAAGGGTAAAATTTCCTTGGAGGGGAAACGCAGAAGAGGCAGCAACTGTGGCACAGTGGTTAAATGCCCGCACTGCAGCTAAAACTGTGCTCACGGACTCGGGTTCAATCCTGGGTAGCAGGCTTATGGCTGACTCAGCCTTCCATCCTTCTGAGGTCAGTAAAATGAGTACCCAGCTTGCTGGAGGGGGGGGACAATGTATAGCCTGCATACTGTAATTAAACTGTAAACCACCCAAAGACTACTTGAAGTCGTATGGGGCGGTATATAAGCAGAACACTTTGCTTTGTAGACCACGAAGGGAGCGGTGGCAAACTTTGTGGAAGCAGGAAAATGCTTCATCTCCCACTGGAGGAAGACCTTCACTATGGCGAAGCCAGAGCTGTTGGTGCCAGACATTAAAGCTGTAAATATTTGGCATGTCGTGAGTAGAATGCTTCTATCTCTTTCTATGCGAAGCTTCTCCTTGATATCTGGAAAATATTTCCTTCAAACAAGCACTAACCCCCCTTCTGAGGAGGAGGCTTTTAGCAAAGGGGTGAATGTTTTCAAAAGTCAAGCACAGAAGAAGTAATTGTTTTCACATTATTTCATGACCTTGCCTTTCTGTCTATTGTTCTCTTATGGAAAAATATTTTATGCCTTTGCTCTTTATATGTGGTGGATTTAAAGACAAATTTAAAGGAAATTACCTTATGCCTCTGTGCTTTCCATATGTTGAATTTAAAGATGCAACTGTAAGAGCAGTGTTGGGAAAGTTGATTTTTCAAAAAACATCATCTGACCTTGGAGTAACTGCATGTTTTGAAAACAATGTTTGAGGGCTGTTCCTTGCTGCTTTGGCTTCAGTCTAGTCTAGCTACTCTCCTCTGCACCTCTCTTTTTTGGAAACTAAGCAGCAGAAACTATTACAAGCAATATTAACCCTTTCTTGTGAGCTATAAAACACAATGGATTGGAGAACATCTCAGAAGAAGATTTTGCCAACATAATTCTATCTGTTTTGGAAAAAAATTATAGATATCTACACAGAATCAACCTCTAAAGATAAAGAGATTTTCAATTCTGATAAAGTCACAAAGGCAAAACAGGTAATTCAAGATGGAGTGGTGGATAACACTGGGTCTCTAGAAAAAACTGAAATTAATTCTGATCAGGAGATTGTGCTAAAACAGACAGCTGATCTTAATCTACAGACAAATACAATAAGATTGATGCAGGATAAATGTTTGGATATGCCAAATTCACAAAATATGATAAACACATTACTGAAATCAGCTCGAATCAAGAGATTAAACTAGAACAAAGGGTGGATCTCAACATGAAGACAAACATATTACATAAAAAAAGTTTTCTGTATTGTGATTGACTAAGGCCACTAGTTAATTGGTATGAAATGGGAAACATAAAATGGAAATGTGAAGATAAACCTGATATATAAATAAATGTTAATCTATTAGAGTTTTAAAATAATAGAGGCAGTTAGGTATAGACAAGAACTTCTATGCATAAAGTGAAACATACAGACCAGGAGGTAGCTCTCCTATAATAGCCCATAAATTATTGACTTGAATTAGTGATGATTGCAGAAATTAGGCATTTTTGGAAGAATGGGTAAATATATTGTAAATGATATCTATATCTATATCTATATCTATATCTATATCTATATCTATATCTATATCTATATCTAGTTAGCCAAATCTATCCTAAATTGCTTAGTATTGAAGAGCTAAACAGAGAGTTTGAATAGATTGCTGAGATCAGATGGGCTATATTCTTTGTATTAAAAAGAGATATAGAAAAGATAGATAGAAGAAGGATGAGATAGTAAGTATTAAAGTATGCTCATTTAACCTGGGAAAGGATATATGAATTATATTGGGCTCAAATGTTGGGGAAAACTGTGATTGAAGCAGTAATACGACAGGAGACAAGCAATATATTTGTTTTATGTAATTTAGTGTAGAAAATAAATAAAAATGTAAAAAAAGAGATGAGGCCTAATCAGTACTGAATAGAGAGGAAATAGTATTTCATGGCATTTGGAGACTCTACTTCTGTAAATGCAGCCTAAAATAGGATGTCCCCTGCTTTTTGTTGCCAACTGTACCACACTGCTCCCACATATGCAGCTTGTGAGATACAAGAATTCCCAGAACCTTCTTACATATAGTATTGGAATGGTGGAGTATAGATAGCTGGGGCCTGTCCTCTATGGGAGTAGTCTATGTAAAATACACATTAAGTTTTAATCACTACAATTCAAGATACCTGTATCAGCAAAGGTAAAAACATGGTTGTCCTTGAAAGGTACTGAGTGATAAAATACTAACAGATAGTACAGAAAAATAAGCATGTTGTTTTCCCAGGTTCATAGAATTTTTTTATTCTATATAGAGTTGAAAGACAGGGAGCCACACTTAAAAAAAAAAAGAAGTGACAATAATCAGCTTTTTATTTTCTGTTCAATTTTTCTGATGGCATGGAGACAATATATTATTTTAGCAAACTTTTATGGAAAGAAAATAATATTTTATCAAGAGTAAATTATGTCAGTAATCCTTACTTGCAGAGAAACAAATTGGTCTTTATTAGCATCTGGTCAGTCAAATTGTCCATACAGAATACTAAACCAAAGGCTCTTGAAAATTAGCAAAACAAAAGCACAGAAGTAGCAGAGCTTTAAATTATACAAAGCTACGGAAGCATGTATATACTCCTGGGACAGGTGGCTCTCATATAAGACAGATTATAGCACTTCCAGGGCTAATTTGCACATGGGATGGACATCACACACACAAAAAATTAATGTGGCCCCAATGTCCCTGAGTATACATAGGAGGTGCTGAAAGCCGGCTGCTCCACTTACAGTTTTTATCACTTCCGAATTGCATTTTAATAGTACATTTTTCTTTTGTTCAGAAATGAAGGAAAATTGGCACTCTCTGGGGATTGGACGATGACTGAAATGACAAGGCTAGTAGCTCAGGAATTTGTTCATGAAAGCATAGAATTCAGGATAGCCTTAGTATTCAAAATAAGGTTTCTTTTTTTTAAAAAAATAGCTTTCTATATTGAAATATTCATTGCAGAGGTTTTTAGAATAAAATCAGAGGCAATACTTGTTGTTCATAACATAGTTATAAATATATGCATATGTGCAAACAGATGCACATAAAAAACCCTTTATTTGCAGGATTACTTTATTTAGTGTTATATAAATTCAGCTTAAGTTTATATCTTATAGCCACCTTGCATTTGGGTAATAAATATTTTTAAAAATGAGAAGTTGACCAGACTGGGAAAATACTTTGCAAATATTTAAAGGCAGGAAATAAAAGGATCTCATGGCCCAACTATACCATGCAATTGCCAAAGGTCAACAATGCACCTCTGTCTCTGCTGGATCCATTGCTTCTGCCAACAAAATAAGAATTTTCTTTCCCTTCTTCCCATCCAGCTGATAATGGTGCTTAAAAACTGCTACTGAGTGTTTCCCAGCCCTCTGAAGCAGATTTGAAGGTGGAGGAGGGGAAGAGAATTATTCCAGCAAAGTACTATCTCAGCAGACGTATTCTGCCAGATCATGGCCATTTGTACTGGGGGAAACTTTCATTCTGGCCACTGCCTTAAGAGTCTAAATACTGGACTGCTAAAAAATGGCCCTATTTGTAATGAAGCTTCATGCCTATTGTGGACTTTAGATAGAGATAATCACTTCAAGACCTATGGGACTAAACTTGAATTTTCAAAGTGGATCACAGTGAGCTTTTGTTATTCTGGAGACAAAATTGCTTGAATTTCCAGAGCATAGAAACAAAATGTAAATATTCTATTTAGCAGTGAACAATTTATGATCTAATGAGCGGAAAAATAATTACAGAGCAAAAAAATTAAATCAATGATGGCAAGAAAAAATATAGAGAATTATGGCACATATCCAATTATTATTCTCAATTAAAATAAACCAACTGAATCATGAGGAACTTAGTAAATCCACACTAGAGCTGTGGGCTTCAGGTGCCTAACAGCTTTCCCACTCTGCCTCCTTGATAAAAGTGATCGGCTGCCAGAAAAGGCGGGGATGGGCAGTCCAATCTCCTGCCCGGATCTGTATGCAGCCACAGCAGAAGGACCCCCACCATGCACAATGACAAGTAAGTGTCCCAGTCACTTGGAGGGGGGGGCAAGGTCTGAGAAGCACCTGCACTGCTGCACTAACAGTTTCATGTGTAACTGTAAGGAAATGAAGACAAACTCAGTTGGGTAGTCCATTCTACTTCAGAAGGTAGAAAACTGGATGCAAAATTATCCATATGATGGAAAATTGAGCCACAATTAATAAAAATGAAATTCAGTAGAAATAAAAATAAGGTTAGACTGGATGAGGATGTTATAGAAATAGAGCAGTAAACGTAAAGAAGATGGAAGAATATTGGTAGATTCCAAACTAAATATGACTCTGAAGTACAAAGCAACAACTTAGAAAACTAAATATTAGATTGCATGATCAGATACTGTGTGAAGATTAGATATAGGAAAGAATTTTTTTTTAAAAGTGATTTAACGTAATTTTTGATTCATCAGGGCTGACAAATCAATGACAGATTGATGAGTTTTCAGTGACTAATTGACAAATCGTTCATGGATTCACCACCCCTTTAAAAATGCTATAAAACTTTCCCCTGGAATCTAGAGGCCCCAAATCCGCATGGGTGCTTCCTCTGCCTCTCTTCTACAAGCTTTGCAAGTTTGGTTAAAGTTGGGGTTTAGAAGTCTAAACTATAAACAGCCAAAGACAGCCCCTTTGAAAAGTGCTCTCCAGGACCTAGAGACACCACAGAGAGGCTTCTCTCAACCCTCCTCTACAATCTACATTTGCTGAAGACATCTGAGTCATACACTCACAAAGTGGGATCCCCTAAGCAAGTCTTCTTTAGAAGCTGGGTTTGGGAAGCTCAATCTTCACCAAACTTAGAGGGACTGTAGAGGAGATTCAGAAGAAGCTTCTCTCCAGGTTTAGAGTCCCTAAGTGCCTGGGGAAAACTTTCCTGGAGGGTGGTTATGAGGGGATGCATAGCTCATACATTTAAAAAACCTCTCCAATCTTCACCAAACCTGGAGGGCTTGTAGAGGAGAGTCAGGAAGTGCTTCTATTCCATTTTGGTATCCCTAGGGCAATTTATAGGCTGACGAACTGACAAATAAAAATAGCTAAAAATCCATCAATTCATATTTCTTGGGGGACTCCATTTATAATGAATATGAATTGACAGATTTTGATGAATCAGCTAAATTCATCAGAAAACGTGATTCATTTTTCAATTTGTCCCTAGTCACAATCATGAGAATAAATGGTATTTTTCTTTTCTGTTTTGGTTACATTTCACCTGAAGTACTGTATCTAGTTCTTGACATAGCACTTTTATTTATTTATTTATTTATATAGCTTGTATGCCACCCACTACCCAAAGGTCTCTGGGCGGCTCACAATGCACATTAGATGCAAATTAATAAATAACCATGTGGAGAGGACAATGGACCTGAGGACCAAGGCACTTGTGAAAAGACTGAAAGATTTTGTATTTATACATTTGGAGAATAATAAATAGATATTCTGATATTTGAAGGCCTACGATAAAGATGTTAGAGCAAATTTCTTCTCAGATTCTTTGTTGCTCCAAAGGGTGAAATCCGTGGTGTTCAAATTTCTAGAATGAGGATTTTGACTAAACATTGGAAGGACGTTCCCAATGGT
Organism: Phrynocephalus forsythii; assembly: GCA_029282475.1. Classification (NCBI taxonomy): domain Eukaryota; kingdom Metazoa; phylum Chordata; class Lepidosauria; order Squamata; family Agamidae; genus Phrynocephalus; species Phrynocephalus forsythii. The sequence continues at coordinate 112,894,250 of JAPFRF010000002.1, forward strand.
ACAAATTGTTCAACGAGGGAAGAGATTCTTAGAAGGTTGAGACTCTTAGAAGGGAGGGGAAGTTTTAAATATAGATCAGTTGATGCCTATTAGTGAGCTTTAGTAGGGTATTTTCTGCACCAGCAGGAGTAGATGACTTTTGAGGTCATTTCACCTCTTAAGAGTCTAACTATTTCCTTAACTTAGAGGAAAGGCAAAATTCATGGTTGTTTTTCTTCAGCTTCACTATGCTAAACATAATTTGGGGCACAGCTACTTCTGCATGCTAAATAAAAAAGAAGAATTGAGTTACTGTATTTTTTGCCTCATAAGATGTACTTTTCTCATCCTCAAAAGTAAGGGGAAATGTCTGTGCGCCTTATAGAGTGAATACAGCAGTCCCTGCTACATATACAGTATATCACAGATGTTTATTTAGAGATAAGATACCTTCACGGACCTCTCCCATCTCCTGCTGCAGCTGGGGTTCTGCAGTTCCAATCACCCGGTTTGCAAAGAGGCTTCCTACAGGGAGCCTCTCCCTACCCCTCCCCTTCTGCTGCCAAGATTCCCCAGTCAAAAATTACCTTGTTTGCAAAGGGTCTCCATGGAGCCTCTGCCCTCCACTTCTGAAGCTTGGATTCACCAGCTCCAATTACCTGGTTTGCAAACCTCCCCTTTTGCAGCTTGGATTCCACAGCTCCAATTACCTCATTTGCAAGCGTCCCCTTCCCCTGCCATAAAACCTTAGGCTAAACGTTTTTTTTTCTCCTCTAAAAACTATGTGCGTCTTATAGCACGGCACATCTTATAGTGTTCTGCTTCTGCTCATATACCACCCCATACTACTACAAGTAGTCTCTGGGCGGTTTACAATTTTAATTACAGAGTGCAGGCTACACATTGCCCCCCAGCAAGCTGGGTACTCATTTTACTGACCTCGGAAGGATGGAAGGCTGAGTGAACCTTGAGCCTGCTACCGGGGATTGAACCCAGGTCGTGAGCACAGTTTTACTTGCAGTACAGGATTCAAAACCCACTAATTTTTTTTTGCAAAATGCCGATACAGCAATTTAACTTGAATACAGGTGGCTTGAAGGGGCGATGTTGGGTGCCCACAGAAAGAGCTCTGAGTGCCACCTTTGGCACCCGTGCCATAGGTTTGCCAACAATGTTATAGGGTGAAAAATACAGTAGATCATACTTATTGTACATTCCCTCAATAAGCACATCTTTGAAAAGTCAGATTTAAATATTTTACACAGGCTTACGCTGGCCACTTCCCAGTTATCAACTTCATACTGTACACTTTACATTTCCTAATATAAAACTAAGAATTATTGGGCTGTTTTGGTTTTAAACCCAGTTAGCAGAAGATGTAAAAGCTTCAGACAAGATGCTAGCCTAGTTCTTATATGAAGCAAAAGTAACAGAGACCTCTTCTTTGCAGACAAATTCTAGAACTTCTTAATTATGTGCATACTTATTATCTATATCCCCAGTGTTATAAAGAACCAGAACTTCATTAGAAAAATTAAGCTGGAAAAATGAAGGCACCACTTTGTAAATTTCCACTGGAAATTAGTTAGAAGAGGCAGAGGAATACTGGATCAAAAGAGGGTAATCATGCTTAACTGTGCCCTAGAGCACCCGCTTGTATAATACGATTTGCACAGTAACTACCTCTCCTATTACTGCTTGTTTGGAGTATTCTGTGTTAATGGGGTTAGCTAATTTAGTATTTTAACTTAAAAAGGCTCTGCTGATTAATAAATGTTGCACACTGTGCTAGTAATTAAAATAAATGGAAGAGTTACAAATAGAAGTTGAATTGTTAAGAAAACATTATCTGAAATTATATGATAATCCCTATTTATCATAATACAATAATAGTCCAGAAAATATGCAAATAGCTAAAGTTGCAAAGCATCTGAAAAACTAGGCACAACTTGAAAAAAGTTTCAGATGTCTGTGATTTGTAAGACAACTCTCAGTGCCTCTTTGTGCCAAAACCTGTTTTCCAAAATTGTAAATATACAATCAAAATGTGAAAACAGCATGATGGAAGGAGGGTAAGATATAACTGGAAGTATCCTCCATTATATTTGAAAAAGTGCACACAAAACAGTTCCCAGGGCATATGATGAAGGTGGGAGTTACCTACACACAGTGCTTTGACATCACTTGCTACATGTTTTAGAAGGCCAGTGAAGAAGTCTTTCATATTTTACTTCCCCTCTCTGCTGTTAAGTAAACTCCTTCAGTGGATTTTGCTTCCCTGCTCCTTGAAGGGTTTGAATTTGGTGGCTTTTGCTTCCCCGTTCCTTACTCCCACAAGTATTGTGAAAGACTAGGTGACAATAATCTTTTGAGGTGTTGGTAGGGTAACATTAGTATTACAGACAGTGACGTTGCTGACTTCATTTGTTAGGAAAGGGCAGTAATGTGTTAGTTATTCGGTTTCGTATTATTGCATTTTCACCCAAACAGGAGGAGAAAAGTTTGCAAGATTTTCTGCTACGGAAATCAAAATAGCTTGGCTTTCCTTGAGTTTGCCATGAGTTCTGGGCATGCTCAGATTCACATATGCAGCAGTAACAGGACAGGCCAACTATCTCTGGATCTTTTCGCACTGAAAAATCTTACCGAGATTAATAGCTAAGGCGAATACATTGTTATTCCTTTACAAGTTTACAGCATAGCCACAATAGGGTGAAAGATACCAAATTACATGCTCAGTCCCATATTTTGCCAGCACAGCATTAAGTGACCTCACTGACGTCAGCTGATTTCAGTCTAGTAAATAATTTTTTCCTGATTATACTCAAACATGCACAGCTTCCTCATCAGCAAGCTATCCCATATGTCAGCTTGCTTGATCTGCAGCTTCCTGTTAAGACATGTTCAGGGGAGCAGCCATGTTAAGTTTTCTGCAGCAGCAGCAACAACAAAACAAAACAAGCAAGGAGTATTGTGACATTTTAAAACCTGGGATCTTTTATTTGGTATAAGGTTTTTTTTTTTTACAATAGTTCACTTCTTCAAATGCATCAGCAAACAAAACCTGTGAGATTTCATAGAGCCGCAAGACTGCTTGTTTTTTTCCCTTCTGCAATTATTAACTTGCTGAGTTTTGCTTGAAGATGCAAAAAAGTCAACATTTCCAAATTTCTGAATACTCAGGGATCTTTGGTGAACACAGATCTACTCAATATTTGGGAAACTATTTGGAATAAAGGAAGCATGTCACTTCTATACCCTCTGTTATTAAAAGCAAGGGGTTCCAGATGAGTCAGAATATACAGAAAATTGGGGCAGACACAGGCTTCCACCTTACATGGCTTAAAGAATGGTAGAAAGGGACAGCTTGCACCCTGCATTGCACATTGTCTCCAAACAATTCACTTTCAGAAGAATAGAACAGGATTATGTGTACTAATTTCCAGTTTTCTGGGTAGAGTTGAATTATTTTACGTTTTTCGCAGCTCAAGTGAGAGCAAACATGGGAGTAAATAGAAGAATCCATTTCTCTTCTGAACCTTGAGAGCCACTGGGGAGACCTTCCTCTGCAGCCCACCAGCAGGAACATTATGTTGATTGATTGATTGGCTTTCTATGCCACCCATCTAGCAAAAAAGCTACTCTGGACAGTTTACAAAGAATAAAGATACAACACAAGTAATGATTCAATAAAACAACATAATATAAAATGGTATAATAAACAGAATAGAGAGACAAATGAACAATAAACATCGTGAACGAATCTAAGCTAAACAAAATGAAAAACAGAGCAAAGAAATAATGTCAGAAGAGTCAAAGGCGGTGTAAATGTTAAAGTATGTTACTGGAGTTATGACCTGGATTCAGGAAAAGCCTGCTTGAAGAACCACGTCCTCAGTGTCTGTATAACTATCCCCATTGAGAGGCCAAGGTACAGTAGATGTCAGGGGGCACTTGGTTCTACAAATGAAGGGTGAGTACCAAGAAGGCCCAGTTCTTGGTTTTTTTCTACCTGGACCTCTCTTGGGGTTAGAACCCTCAATTGCCCATCCTGGGAAGAAGAAGTGAATTGGGCCGTTCTTGGTGTGAAAAGGCTCTCTGACATTCATGTTATGTTATGTTATGTTATGTTATGTTATGTTATGTTATGTTATGCGACCTTTCTCTTTGGAAAAGGACCCATGGAGGCTTACAATAATGAGGGACAATATACAGTCCAGTACAATGAAGACATATTCAGGTTTGAGAACAGGGAACTGAGGGGCATCTTACAGCATTAAAAGGCAACATTAAAGGTAAAAGAGAACACAAGCAAAGAGAGAGTAAAAATCCCATGTAATCATGCACGGTAGACCATCCAACAGTTATGGGGATGGAGACTAACATTGAAAACATAGTGTCAAAGCAATCACACAAGGTGATATAAACACAAAGTTATAAGTGGTTATAAACACAAAGTCTGTGTAATCATGTATGATAGATTCATATAAAGATGCATAACAGATAGTTGATCATTCTAGAAAATCTTGTCTTTGTTTCTGGAAAGAAAGCAGATATGATGTGATGTGATGTGATATAGAGCCTTCTCTGCTGTGGCACCCTGTTTGTGGAATGTCTTTCCTAGAAATGCCTGATGAGCAACAATGTTTGCCTTATTTCACTGCTACCTCAAAATTTGGCTCCTCAATAAAATCTCTGGGGACTAAGGAGCATGGCTTGACTCTCAAACAAATAAGAGAAAGTATTTTTTCACCCAGAGGATCATTGGTCTGTGGAACTCCCTGCCAGAAGTAGTGGTGAAAGCTGTCAGCCTTGACAGCATTAAGAAAGAATTAGACAAGTTCATGGAGAACAAGGGTATAAATGGCTATCATTATGGATGCCTAAGGACAACCCCCGGGTTGGAGAGATAGTCAGGATATCTCTCAATGTCATTTGCGGGGAATTGTAAGCAGGTGAAGACATCTGCTTGGGAATATTCTGAAGCAAATGGTGAGCCACTGTATGAGACAGAGTACTGGACTTGACAGGCTGAGGCCTATTCCAGCAAAGCTGTTCTTATGTTCTTAAGTTGTGGAGTTCTGTTAGTCTGTATGTGGTTTAAAATTGTTATTAATTGTTTTAAATAGTTCTAAACTATTTCAAATCATTTTAAATGCTATGTTGTGTTACACTGTTTTATTGTCTCCAGCATACCCTATGATATTTTCACACAAGGAAAGATATAAATATTTAATGTATAAATAATAGTTCTAAGAAAGTGGTTGGACCAAATTTGATGGAGAAGCTGCTGGCGGATTTTCCTTTTGGCCAAAAATGTCTGATTTTGTTGAACAAGATCAGTTCTGTGCCATGACTTGTCATCTGAAGCAACTAACTCAACTATTTAAGTGGGATTGTTACATAATAATTGCCCAATCATTAAATCAATCAACATGAGACATACTTAGATTTCAATTGATTTAGATCCTATCAAACCCAACAGAGCTAAATAGGCTTAAATCCAAGTCTTGCAGCTTTTCTGGGCGATAGATTGGGACTGAAGGCAATATTGGGCTCAGAAAGACTTCCATAGAGCGGTGGCTTTAAATTCCCTTAGGACTGCCAGTTTCTTTGTGTCTCCCAGTCACAGAAAATAAACCAGTGGATGTAATATAGTAAAATTAAAGCAAAAGGGAAAACTTACACATCATCATATAACCGTTTCCGCCATTCTTCTTGTTTTACTTTTTCTCTGGCAAGCTGTAGTGATGCCTCTGATGCTGCTACCCGCAAAGAGGGCTCCAGAGGCTTGTAGCGCTGCTGCAGTACTTCAGCAGGGTCGCGAAATGGGCCCTGATAGGACAAGACAAGGAATATGATTTTAAAAAGGGGTGTTCATCTTTGTTTCAGTTGGGATGAACACCTTGGGAAATTTCATCCCAACAGGAAATTAAGCTCAGTGTGGTCTACAGAGCTAAAATTAGATGCAGGAACAGTCTTCTGGAGAAGAAAGATAACTTTACTAAGAAAGTACAGTTTTCGGGCATCTCCCTGGATCCACCAACCCTCTGTGTAGGATTGACCATGGGCTGAACTAAAACACATTAGCTATGTTGTTAGTTATTACTTACTGTATATAGTAAGACAGAGATTTAGCCTACTAGATTTAGCACCCTCTAGCTATCAAGCTCACCAGTCCACCTGGTTGTGAGTTTCTCTTCAAGTTGAAGTCCAAAAAATAAAGTTTTCCAAGCTCAGTTTGAAAATATAACCAGAGCTTAACCACATAGCTAAACCACTTTATTCAGAAAACTTCCAGATGAGTAGCCCTGTGATTCCACTTCCACAAAAACAAGAGTTGTTTAAGTTGTAAAATGGCAGAATACATTTTATTTGGTTCAGCCTTACATTGGAAAGGGGCAGAAGAAATGGGCAAAGTGCAGAAAAAATGATGTCTTTTTATGATAGTGCTCTCTTTTGATTATTTAAATCACTTTGTTTACAAAACAACTGACATGATAATGACATTATATGCACTGGCTGAATTCCTGTTCCCTAAGGGCCTTTTCACACAACCCCTCAAGATCCGCTGGCCACTTAAATTCGGACCAGGGATCTTGGGGGTTCGTTGTTCTTTCTGCATCCCCACCCCTCCGCACTTCCTTGCTCCTGTCTGCATGAGGGGAGGGAGGAAAAAAGAGAGGAAAAATGCAGTCTCACCTCCGAAGCTGCCCGGAGCCCCGTCGTTGTCCTGATTCCTTCTCTTCTGTTTTTTTTTTTTTTGCCTCCCGCCCCTTCTCTAAAAGGGGCGGGAGGCAAAAAAACAAACAGAAGCGAGGAGATCCCCGCACTCACCAGATTAAATCCGGACCTGGGGATTTTCACCCTCCTAGAGCAGGTACAAGAAAAGTGCACTGGGACGCGCTTAGGTGGGCATGGTTGCACTTAATTTCCTGCAAACTCCGGAGCTGGTGGGGAAAAAATTGTAAGCTCCAGAGCTGGCAGCCATTTGCTGCGGGGTTTAGGGGTTGTGTACAAATACCCTAAGTTTATATCATGTGAGACTTAAGAAATTCCCCCAAACTGCAATATAGCTACATGAACAAAATTTCAGTTATTTACTAAGGTTTCAGGTTGCTGTCCTACTGGATTAAGCCCCTATGAACTCAACAGAATCTAGAATTGTGTAAACATGCGTAGGAGTATCTGTGGAGATTTTCAGTCATTCTGGAGATGTTATCTGGAAGTTGAGTCATGGCAACTGGCCTTCTTTTCTTGTGAGATTGAAATGTTTTGCTCCTTGTCCAGCCTGAGGAAGGTTGGTAGGAGACCTCCAATTTATAGTTCACCTTTGTTTCACCCCACCTTTGTCTGAATAGGCTTCTTTGATGAACAATGGCCTGGGCTGTGTGAAAGTCCCACCTATGCAGTCCTTCCCAACACCCATTAAGCATGGGTCGTTAGCAGTGGCCTTTCTGGTTGAGGTGTAATGGGGTTCTGATTAGTCTGGAGATTGATAAAAAGGCAGGGTGATAAATAGGAGACAGAGGGTGCCTGTGTCCCCCCACTCCTGTTGAAAGAGGGATTTTCTATACACACATGAATGGCTTCCCTGGCTTTTCCTCTATAACCACCTATGTTCTCTAATATGTGTACACCTTCATCTCTGAATGAGTGCCCTCTGTCCTTCAAATGGACATATAACTGCTGATTCTGGTCCTGAGCTGTTGCCCCTGCTCTGTTGGGCCATCCTCCTGTTTAGCAGCTGTTCAGTTTCTCCAAAGTAGAGCTCTGCACACTCTTCACTGCATTGGACCATATATACTTTATTGCTCCTCTTGTGTTTTGGTGTCTGATCTTTTGGGTGGACGAGTGTCTGCCTTAGAGTGTTTGTGGGTTTGAAGTAAACGGGTGTGTGGTGTTTGCCAAAAACCCTTTAAAGCTTTTCAGACATACCAACCGTGTAAGAAGGACCAGGTTCTTCCTTGAGCTCTGGGTCTCAGACTGATCCACTGTCCTTCTGGGAGCCCTCTGGCTATCCAAAATGATCCCCCCCTTCCCATTGCACTCCAATGTGAGTTCTAAAACACTGCTGGGTGGACAGGCTACAAAATCCCGCAGAGCTGATTTTCAGTCAGAGCCTTTCAAGGGAAAGGGTGGGGGAAGCTGAATCACTGGGTATTCCTGCAATACTGGCTTTGGCACCCTGGCCTCTGATCTGTGGAGTCCCTCAGGGCTCTGTTCAGTATCCTATTTTATTTAACATTTTTACATGAAACCATTGGGAGAGGTTATCCAGAGTTTTTGGGTTCAGTGTCACCAGTATGTGGATGACACCCAACTCCACCTGTCCTTACCACCTGAATCCAAGGAAACTACTTCAGCTTTAAATCAGTGTTTGGCCTCAGTAATGATCTGGATGAGAGTAAACAAATCAAAACTTAATCCAGAAAAAGACAGAGGTGTTTCTGGTAAATTGAAAGGGAGATCAAGGAATAGGGATGCATCCTGTACTGGGGGTTACCTTCCCATTGAAAAAAGAGGAGCAGAGTTTGGGGGTGCTCCTGGATTCATCCTTGAGCTTAGGCGCCTAGGTCTCAGCAATGGCAAGGAGTGCATTTGCATAATTAACACTAGTGCCCCAGCTATGTCCATTTCTTGTGAGATCTGCTCTGGTCACTGTGGCACACACCTTGATTTCTTCCTGGCTAGATTACTGTAATGCACTCTGTGTGGGGTTACTGATGGAAAGTCTCAGGAAACGTCAAAGGATCCAAAATCAGCAGCTAGATTACTGGCCGGAGCTAGTTGCAGGCACCACATAACACCCTTGTGACAGCAGCTCCACTGGCTGCCAGTCGGTTTCCAGACACAATTAAAAATGCTGGTTTTAATCTATAAAGCCCCAAATGGCCTGGGCCCAAACTATCTCAAAGACCGTATCTTATTAAATAAATAATAGATGTTCCCAGAGCCATTGAGTTTAAGAAACCCTGCCTTAATAGGGAGGAGAGTCCTGTTCTATACTCCTTGCTGATCTGCCAGCTTTCTATGTACAGTTTTTTCTATTATTTATTTATGAGTATTTTTACCCCACCTTTTGGAAAAGGAGCCAACACAGCTTACAGTAATGAGGCACAATATACAGTCCAGCACAATTAAGACATATTCAAGTTTAAGAACAGGGAATTGAGAGGTATCTTACAGCATTAGAAGACAACATTAAAACTAAAAGAGAATTCAAGCAGCTAAGAAAAGAGTATAAATTCCAAGTAATCATGTACAGTAGACCATCTAAAAGTTATAAGGGATGGGAACTAACAGTTGATAACATAATGCCAATGTAATCACACAAGGAGAGATACAAACATAAAGTTATAAGTGGTTATAAACACAAGTCTATGTAGCCATGTATGGTAGTCCATACATGATTTTGTGTTGTAATTCTGTGCATAATCGCAGGGAAGATGTTACCATTTGAGCCTGGCAAGAGATGCTTACCACCTAATATGCTGTTTATGAAACCTAGCCCACAGATAACTGGCAAAGGCAATGCCATCCAGTACTGTAAAAAATTCGCTTTATATAGTCTCTTGCTTTTTGGTAGCAATCAGAATGAAATCACCAGGAAGAACTCAACACAATTTACAAGGAACTCTGAATTATGCTGTGTCGCTAATTACAGCTTGTTTTGTTGTTCACCCACTGAGGTAGAGAAACAATCCTAAAAGAAAGAGGGGAGGGGGAAAAGAGGTGGAAGCAAAAATCTTAATCATGCCTCTTATTCTGAAGGATCTCTTTCTTTAAATAGGTTATCACTAACAAGTCACAGCTGGAGTTACTGCAAGAACTGAGTGAAGACTGCAGGGCTAGTAAAAAGAAATGATTCACGCCTCATTTATGTTCACTTATGTTTTACATTAATAGAAACCAATAATAGGAACCAGTTACCATAAAAGTCATGGACCGTAAATAACACAAATGGCAAATAAGTATCATCTAGTACTTTTCGCAGCTGGACAAGAGGATTGCTATATTTGAAAGTTTTTAATGGATTTTTATTGGAACTTTACTTTTTAAAGGCATAGTATTCTAAATACCAGACATCTGGAAAAAGGGGATGCAAACATTAATTGTAGTTACTATACTTATTCTGCACAATCCCCTCCCCCAAATTGTCTTCTGGAACTATTAGGCTCATAATAGATTTACTTGACTGGGACCACTATGGAGCTTTTAAGGTGTGAAAAAGAAACACAGACACTTACTATGTTTCTTAGGAACAACAAATGCAATCAAGTAGCTGAGTCAAAATAACATGTATTATTTGCTTACATTATTTAAGACATTTGCAATTAAGAAAATAAATTGAGAAAAAGGAATTATCCATGACCTCATCTAGCTGATTGCCTCCCCCCCCAAAAAAAACAAAAAACAAAAACAAAATGGGAATGAGTATATATTCTTGAAAATTTCAGTCCTCTTATAAGCATGTTATATCTCTACTGTTTGTTGGTGTGTTGCCAATACAATCCAACACAGAAAAAACATGCTTTAACACAGATCCCAAGGGATTTGTATGCTGAAATGCTTCATGTCAGTGTCACCAGCATCCTACTGGCAACTAAAGAAACACAGAGTTTCCTGTTATGTTGGGAAGGAAGGAAGGAAGGGAGGAAAGGAAAGGAAAGGAAAGGAAAGGAAAGGAAAGGAAAGGACAGCACAGCACAGCAAAGCATAGGGTTTTCTAACCTGGGGGTCATGACTCCCAAGGGGGTTGCAAAGTTGTGGGTCACCTTATATGCACCTTTCAGAGAAGGATGTTAACGTGTATGTGTATGTAAGGGAAATAGGCCGGGGACGGGGGGGGGGGAGAAACCTTTACTTTCTAAGAAGGGATGGCTTTACCCTATGAAAATGCCTTTTTATACAAATGTGAGGGGGGACACAGGTAACATGACCATTGTAAACGGAGGTCACAACTTCAAAAAGGTTGGCAACTACTGGAATAATCCAAGCACTGTTACTGAATGGGGAAGATCTTTATTTTGAAAACAACAAACAACTACAGACACTACTGATGGATATTGTGATTGACAATGCTGGGAGTTGAAGTCCAGAAAGGGGTGGGATGGGGGAGAGAGAGAGAGAGAGAGAGAGAGAGAGAGAGAGAGAGAGAGAGAGAGAGAGAGATCATTTTCACTTTTCTGACTTTTGGTGTGGTTTTCCTATTGTATTATCCCTCTTGCAAGGGGGCCTTCAGGTCTTTGGTGGCATTAAAAATTGCCATTTTTCCATTCTGAAAATATATATTCTGAAGTGTATCTAGATCCATCTTGTATACTAAATCAGTGTGGCATATTAGATTTTATGTAGCCAGCACAGTGCCACATAGCAATTTCAAAAGCCTGTTCCAATGCAAGGTCTGTAGGGTTTGATCCTATCCACATTTTGACTTGGATAGCAGATCATAAAAGAGAAAAATAATAAAGAAATGTACTTGCTGTTATTAATGACCTTTAATGAAGAGATGGCTAATTTCAATATCATCTTTGTTTCCATCAGTCTGTAATTCTAGTTAATTCAGCAATAAAAGTCATAGATCTGACAGAACTTATATATCAGCGGCATGAGCACTTTCCTGTTGGATACAGTCTTTTAAAAAGACAATTTTTCTAAAGTAGAATTTCTCAAAGAGAGTTTCAAAGGATAGTTACATGGTTTATTCCTTCAAAACTGGACACAAATACACCTAGCTTAACACTCTCCTTGAGCACGTATTTGGTATCTTAACACTCACATGGAGCCTAATGTGCAAAGTGTAGAAGTTTAAAGTCAAATACTGCTGTCACAGAGTACTAAGCCATGAGGATGGCCAGTAATTATAAATCCCTCATTGTCACACCACCAGACCACTTTCAAAACAGTGTTTTCTGTTGGATTTTCCACTTCCAGCTGTTTCATCAGCTCAGACCAATGTCCTTCCCAGACGTATACCTTTCCCAGACATATACCTCTAAATTGTGTTGCCAGGGATTTAGCCGTGTGACTCCCATTAACATCAATAAGAGTCACACAGTTAAATCCACGCACCATACTTTGAAAATTTACTCCACAGTGCACATCCCAGGGCACTGAAAGGATTAAAGTATTATAAAGAAAATTCCCTCTTCAATGCACAAGGAAATAAACAGAAGTCTTCTGCTTTGTTCTGGCAAGCTTTCTTCTATAAGTTTCTTTGTCTGTATCTAAACTAAAAACAACAACCAACCTACAGATAAGCCTAAGAAAAAGAAACTTATCTGATCAACACATTGTATGCCAATCAGTGCTTTTACAAATTCAGCACATAATTTGAATATACCTACCACACTAAGCATTACCATCCAGTTGGAATGATTTCTAACTTTGTAGCTTTCTATAAAAAGTGTCATTTTCTTTTTTAATTTTACAACATTGATTGAGCTATTATATAATTATATATTTTGTATATAACTATTATAATATATATAAAAACAATTTCTTCAGAAATGTATGCTGACTCCTTTATAGGTGTTATCTCTTAATTTGTGAAAAAGTCCGGTATAGTTTATTTGAATGAGAAGCCAAAAGAGCCCTTAGTGAGTGCTGTACAAGAGAAGTTCAATTGTCATCATTTAATTTTGTGCCTGAGCCCGAAAATGAGATTAGAGGGAAACAATATAAAACAGTTGCTTATGCACTTATTTATTTTAGATTATTTTTACCTCAACTTTTTCCTTGGAAAAGGACCCAAGGTGGCTTACAGTAATGAGGGATAATATACAGTCCCATATAATTAAGACATGTTCAAGTATTGAGAACAAGGAATTTAGGGACATCTTACAGCATTAATAGACAACGTTACATTAAAGCTACAAGGTCATAAGTAGTTATAAACACAAAGTCTATATGAACCTATAGATTCATATAAAAGACATATAATGGTAGTCCATCAAGGACAACAGAGATGGCCTCTAGTGGGAGGGAGTAATTTACAATTCTACTTTCTTTCTAATTACTGAATACATCTTAGAGCTTTGTGAGGGCTCTAAAACTGCATATTAGAGATGGGCACGAAATGCCAAAATGGTGTTTCATTTCGTTTTTCATTTCATTTGTTTCATTTTTTGTTTTTATGTATTTTATGTGCGTGTTTTATGTGACTACTGTGTGTGTGTGTGTGTGTGTTGGTGTTTTTTATGTTTTTACCTTTGTTTTATGTGTTTCGGAGTGGGGGGGAGCATAGGCTTTTAAAACTTTTTATGAGTCCCCGAAGCAAGCGCTGATCAACTGGCATGAAGGGCTTGCTTCAGGGACTAAAAAAAAGTTTAAAAGCCCATACTTTCCCCCACCCAATCGGGCACACTGGGGGGGGGGAGCAGGGGCTATTAAAACTTTTTTTAGTCCCCTAAGCAAGCCCTGCATGCCAGCTGATCTGGGGACTAAAAAAAAAAAGTTTTAAAAGCTTGTACTTTCCCCAATCCGATCAGGTGTGTTGGGGCGGGGGGGAGAGAGCACAGGCTTTTAAAACTTTTTTTTAGTTCCGCCAGCAAGTCCCGCATGCCAGCTGATCGGCGCTTGGTTAGGGGACTAAAAATATTTTAAAAAGTCCACTCTTCCCCCACCCGATCAAGCACATTGGGGGGAATGGTGTGGGCTTTTAAAACTTTATTTTTGCTGACGAAGCAAGTACCTATTAGGTGGCCCGCAGGGCTTGGGTGGCAAAAGAAAAGTTTTAAAACCATGCACCATTCTCCCACCCGATTTGGGGGTGGGTGGGTTTTTTTAAGGCAGTTTTAATGCAGGGCTTGCTTAGAGGACTAAAAAAACCCCTGAAACTTTTTGTTTTGTTTTGTTTCATTTCATTTTTCTTTGAAAGGGTAGTTTGTTTTTTGTTTTGTAAGGGAACAAAACGAAAAATGAAAAATGAAATAAGAAATTCATTTCGTGCCCATCTCTACTGGATATCTATTCAGATTTATTACAGAATCACCCCAACTGAGTACAATGGCAGTTAAACTTAAGTTAGATATAAAACCGAAACCTAAAGCACACTGAACTCAGGGCATGGAAAGAACGTACCACTATCTTATATGTGGTTGAGTATCATGCTTTGGAAGCTGTGCTTATGCATCTCTGTAGCTTAAGTATATGGAGCTTTTCTCAGCATAGACAAGAATATGGATTCCCATGTGAACAGCTATTCCACAAACATATCTCTCTTATTTACAGGAACTTGTCCTCAAATGCTCCTTACCCTCAATGTCCCTATCAATCAAGAGCTAATCGGGATGGCAAGAACAGGAAGTAGCTGATGCAATCTCTCAAGTGTTCAGAATTGCAGTTAGACCAAAGAAATTGAGTGTGAAGAAGACACCAGGCGATGTTATTGTATCATGGACATCTATGGCCGTGCGAGACAGAATCTTGAAACATAGCTATGATAATCGGTTTGTGATTGATGGACAACAGATTCTGATATATAAGGAGATTCCTCTCCATTTTTTGAGAAGAAGAGGAAGTTATAAATTGTTGGCAGAAACGTTGAGAAGAAATGGTCTGAGATTCCGCTGGGAGTTCCCAGAAGGCCTATCCTTTACTTACAAGATGAAAAGATTTAAAATAATATTTGAGTCGGAAATAGGTAAATTTCTGAGAAAATATGGAGAAGAGCTTGGGTACAGGAAACCATCGAAAGAGGGTGATAAATCACCTGAAGAAGAAGAAGAGGAAGAAGAGGAGGAGTTAGAACTCTCTGAGGAGGAAGAAGATAAAGCGGATTTAGCTATGGCCAATATTTGAATAGAGATTGATAAAAATATATTTAAGTTCAAATTTACAATGGCGCTGAGAGTACTGACTTGGAATGTTAATGGTCTGAATGAAAAGGCCAAGAGAAACAGGATTATGCACTTATTGAAGAAAGAAAATCTGGACTTGATTTGTTTACAAGAAACTCATGTTGCAATGAAACATATGAAGATTCTAAAAAACAAAATTTTGGGACAAGAATTTGCATCGTCTGATAAATTGAAGAAAAGAGGAGTGGTGATATATGCAAAACATAAATTGGAACCTAAGTTGATTATGAAAGATGAAGAGGGAAGATTTTTGATGGTACAAATCACTTGGCAATCTGAAAAATTTTTTATTGTAGGCATTTATGCGCCAAATGAAAGGAAATCTGAATTTTACAGAGAGGTAGAACAACAATTGTTAGATTATATGGATGAAAAACTCTTTCTAATGGGTGACTGTAATGGTGTAATGATGCCAGATCTGGATAGGTCTCAGAAAAAGAAAGGTTCAGAAGGGAAATTACCAAAATCTTTTTATGATTTAGTTGAAAATTTTGGATGGACCGATATTTGGAGACTGAGACATCCAATGGAAAAACAGTTTACCTTTTTTTCTGAACCGAACCAGAGTTGGGGGAGAATTGATTATATATTTGTTCCTAATGATATCTCATATAGAGTGACAAAAGTGGAAATTTTACCTAAAACGATCTCAGATCATAATGCAATGGTGATGGAAATTAAAACAAAAATGCAAGGATTATACCGTTGGAGGTTGAATGAAAGTTTACTGGATGAGACTGAGACATTGCAGATAGCGAAAAAAACCTTCAGAGACTATTTGAAAAATAACTGGAGAAGAGAAACACCAACAAATGTGGTATGGGATGCTAGTAAGGCTGTTATGCGAGGCCTCTTTATTCAAAGAAATGCGTATCAGGAGAAACAGAAAGAAAAGAAGCAAAATGAGATTTTAAAAGAACTGGTAGAGATAGAGAAGAAATTGGTGGAGAAGCCAAAGGAACAGAAATGGATTCAAAAATTAAAGATGCTTCAAACTCAGTTGTCGATGATTATTAACCAAGAAATTGAGTGGAAGGTAAAGATGATGAGACAAAGAAATTTTGAATCGGCAAATAAAGTAGGGAAGTTATTGGCTTGGCAGCTGAAATGGAAGCAAAAACAAAAGGTTGTGAACAAATTAGTGGTAGACCAAAAATTAGTGGAAGATCCAAGAGAAATTGTAAAGGTGTTTCGAATTTCTATAGAAATTTATACACGAAGAAAAAAGAGAATCCGGAACAGATTGATAGATATTTGAAAAAGAATGGATTGAAAAAAATCTCAACAAACCAAGTGTCGATACTGAGTGAGAAAATTACCCCACATGAAGTACAAAGTGCAATAGAGAGGGCGAAAACTGGAAAATCACCGGGCCCAGACGGTCTGACTGCAAAATATTATAAAAAATTGTCAGAAGAAATGTTACCAATAATGGTGGAGGTTATGAATGAAGTTCTAGAAAAAGGAGTCATACCCAACACCTGGAAGGAGGCGTATATAACACTGATTCCAAAGGAGAACGCAGATACAACAGATGTTAAAAATTATAGGCCCATTTCCCTTTTGAATGGAGACTACAAATTATTTGCCGATGTTTTGGCTAATAGATTAAAAAGGGTTTTAAATGAGTTATTACACAAAGATCAAGCGGGGTTTCTTCCTGGCAGACAGATGAAAGATAACATGAGAAATATAATAGATATAATAGAGTATCTAGAAGTCAGGAAAGAGAAACAAGCTGCCTTGATATTTATTGATGCTGAAAAAGCCTTTGATAATGTCTCTTGGCAATTTATGAAGAAGAATTTGGAATATATGGGAGTGGGAATAAAGTTTTGGAACGGTGTTAATGCAATATATAAGGAACAGAAAGCAAGTTTATTGATTAATAATGTGATAACAGAAAGTTTTCCGATTGGGCAAGGTACGAGACAAGGGTGCCCATTGTCTCCATTGTTATTTATTACTGTATTGGAAGTATTGTTAGTCAAACTGAGGGACATGGGGACAATTAAAGGTATATGTGTGGGGGATAAGGAATATAAATTAAAAGCGTTTGCTGATGATTTAGTTCTGACGTTAGAGAATCCAAAAGAAAGTATTATTGAGATGATGAAAATAATTGAGGAATTTGGTAATCTAGCCGGTTTTAAACTAAATAAGAATAAAACGAAGGTTTTATTGAAAAATGTAACAAAGAAAGATTGCGAAGAATTTGAAAAATTGTCCGCCCTCTCAGTGGTGAAAAAAGTTAAATATCTGGGAATCAACATATCTCTTACGAATTTAAATCTCTTTGAGGATAACTATAATACGGTATGGAACTTGATTAAGAGAGATCTGGAAACATGGAATAGATTGAACTTGTCGTTGATGGGAAGAATTTCGGTGATAAAGATGAACGTGCTACCAAGGTTGTTATTTCTATTCCAAATGATCCCAATACTTAGAGGAATAGGCCACTTTAAGGAATGGCAGAAGATATTGTCCAAATTTGTCTGGCAAGGTAAAAGACCCAGAATAAGATTTAAATTACTAACAGATGCCAAGGAAAGGGGAGGATTTGCCATGCCAGACCTGAGATTGTACTACGAAGTGGCCTGTCTAGGTTGGATAAAAGATTGGATTACTTTAGCTGATGAGGATCTATTGTATCTAGAAGGTCATGATAACAGATTTGGTTGGCACGCTTATCTTTGGTATGATAAAGTGAAAGTACACAAAAGCTTTATGAATCATGTAATTAGAAAGTCATTACTTCAGGTCTGGGAACGGTTGAAACCCCTTTTAGAGAGACATACACCGAGATGGTTATCCCGATTGAGGCATTGGTGATCAAGAGGAAAGATAAAGAAGGAGTGGGGATCACCTATGGTGATGTGTTATTCTTTTCAGAAAAGGTCCTAGACTGAAGTCTTATGATATATTGAAAGAGAAGTTAACAAGCTGGTTTCAGTACCATCAACTAAATGACATTTTTCAGAAAGATAGAAAGATGTCTGGGTTTGGAGAGAAGGAATCTAAGTTCCAGACCATAATTATGGGCCCAAAAAGAAATTGTTGACCAGATTATATAATTTTTTGTTGGAGTTGAATTTAAAAGATGAACAAGTTAAAGAATGTATGGTAAAATGGGCTATGGATCTGGGTCATAATATTGGGTTAGATGTGTGGGAAAGATTGTGGAAAAAGAATATGAAGTTTACCGCATGTACTTTGATAAAAGAAAACCTGTTGAAAATGATGTATAGGTGGTATATTACTCCAACGAAGTTAGCAAAGATGTATAGGATGAAAGATGACCACTGCTGGAAATGTAAAGAGAAACAAGGTGATTTTTATCATATGTGGTGGACGTGTGAGAAAGTGAAAGAGTATTGGGCATTGATATATGATGAACTTAAAAAGATGTTAAAGTGTACATTCCCAAAACGACCTGAATTTTTTTCTGTTAGGGTTGGTGGATAATGAAATTAAAGGAGCAGATAGGACTCTATTTCTATATGCAACAGCAGCGGCAAGAATGCTCCTGGCACAGAATTGGAAGACAACGTATATACCATCTTTGGATGAATGGAGGGCGAAAATATTGGACTTTGCAGAGATGGCCAGACTGACGTGCAAACTGAGGGATCAGGACAACCAGAAGTTCCAAAAAGATTGGCAAAAATTTAAGAACTACATGGAGATTTATTGCAAGGAATTAAAGACTCTTACCGGATTAGGATAGAGCTCGAAGGATTACTACTTATTTTTCAAATCTTTTTTATAAAC
Source organism: Phrynocephalus forsythii (assembly GCA_029282475.1). Taxonomy (NCBI): domain Eukaryota; kingdom Metazoa; phylum Chordata; class Lepidosauria; order Squamata; family Agamidae; genus Phrynocephalus; species Phrynocephalus forsythii. The sequence continues at coordinate 112,912,867 of JAPFRF010000002.1, forward strand.
ATATAAAGGGGTTTGTCTGAAAGGAAGGCTAGGAGATGAATAACGCTAAAACCACGGGAAGAACAGAGGGAAGCCAAATTTCAGTAGAATGATTTTGTATTACCAATGTTTTGAATTTGACTTTTTTTTGTATATTAAAATTCTTTAATAAAAAAAAAAAGAGCTAATCACTGTACTTTACTGCTATACAGTGGTACCCCGGTTCACCAAGTTTATCAGTTCCCCGGGATGCTTCGTAAACTGGAAATTTCACAAATTGGAACTGCACAAGGGTGCAATGCATCCTGGGAAATAAATTCCTTTGAAAATAATAGTAATCCAGGTTTTCCGATGTTTTCCGGAAAAAAAGAATCATAAACATTATTTTCAATTGATTTATTTTCGTAAATCAGGGTACCATTGTACTTATCTTTTTCTGAAGACAGATAAAAGCATAAAATATATTTAAGTGTTCAAAAACATTTTAAAAACAATTATGTGTTGAGAGATACAAAGTGGCTAATATCTAAAAAAAATCATGTAAAGTTGACATAAATCAATTAAATAATGGCTCGAGGGGCCGGAATCCTATAGCCAGTTGACACGTAAGGGAGATCATACAATTTGTTGGTAGCAAATTGCTGGTCATTAAGTAGGTGCTAAGGAGGCTGCCCAGAAATGCACTGAACACCTCATTAAGATACTATTTGTTGTTAATTTTTATTTATTTATTATTTAAAATATTTTTACCTCACATTTCTCCCTTAAGGACCCAAAGCAGCTTACATTAATAAGACAGTATTTAGAGCTAACAGTGAGTAGGCAAATACTAAAAAAAGATCAAATACCATAAAAATAAAATACACAGAAACCTCAAATTATATTAAAAGTGGTCAAGTATAACAATCCATTTAAAAATTCCACTCAGGCAGCCAGTCACTCGAGGAAAACCTGTCTGAAGAGAAGTCACTAGTGAAGATTCTGGAAGGACAATGAAGATGGGGCCAGCCTAGCATCCTGTGAGAAGAAATTTCAACATCTGGGAGCAGTAACATAGAAGATCCCTTCCCATGTATCCACCAAGTGCACCTGTGAGGGTAGTGGGACCCAGAGAAAGGTCTCTCCTGATGATTTTAACACTCAAACAGGCTCATAAAGGGAGGTATAGTCCTTGAGATAGCTTGGGTCCAAGGCATTTTAGGGCTTTGTATGGCAGAACTATCATTTTGAATTTTGACAGAAAATGGATTGCCAGGCAGTGCACCTGCTGTAACAGGGACATTATGCCGTAAGAATGAACAGGAACTGACCATATTTTGTTGTTATGCATAAGGGATAAAAACATTGGCTCATGTGAAACATGCCTTGATGACCTCTGTAAGATCTTGAGCAAGAAGGTGGTGAATTAGAGACTGGAACAGCATTTTTGTATTAGAAATTACTTTCTCACAATAGGATCCCTGTGACCACTCAGGTTAGCAATCTGGCTGCCGAGTCTTGGACTCCCTGAATTTTCCTGACACATTCCCATGGCAGTCCCACATCGCATACATCACAATAATCCACTCAGGATGCAGCAAATGCATATGTCATTATGGCCAGATCAGACCTCTCCAGAAACAGGAGCAGCTGGCACACTGGTATTAATTGTGCAATGCACTCTTGGCCACTGGTGAAACTGGACATCCAGGCTCAGAAATGAGTCCAGAGGCACCCTCAAGTCAAATATATGTGTTTTCAGAGGAAGTGTAACCCCATCCAGAACTGGCTGCATCCCTGCTCCTCAATCTGCCTTTTGACTGACCCTGAACACTTCTTTCTTGTCTGGATTAAGTTCATTTTAAGACTTAGGGCGTTTATACTCGACCCCTAAGCTCCGCCGCAAATGGCTGCAAGGTCCGGACCTTAAAAATGTTTACCCACCAGCTCCGGACTTTGCAGACAATTAAGTGCGACCCCGCCCACTTTAGCGCGACCAAACAGCAGTTTTCTTGTACCTGGTCTTTGATGGTGACAAATATTTGATCCGGTGTAAGGATAGTGAGTGTGGGGCTCTCCTGGCTTCTGTTTGTTCTTTTTTTGCGCCCCACCCCTTTAAGAGATCTGAATGCTGCCCGGAACAAAACGGAGGTAAACCGGCAGTCTTTGCTTTCTTTTTTCTCCGTCCCTCAGGCAGCCAGCAACCAGGAAGTGCCGAGGGGGGTGGGGACAGAGGAAGACAGAGAAAGAGCGACGAACCCCTAAGATCTCTGGTCCGAATTTAAGTGGCCAGCGGATCTTAGGGGTCGTGTAAAAAGGCCCTTACAATTCCCTGAAATAAGTGTAAATTGACAATAGGATTTTATATTTTTTGTACCCGTGAAGAACCTGGCTTCATAAATGAGAAAGAAAAAATATTTCAATTATTTAGTGCACACTTTTGTTAGAATTGCAATTAAGGCTTAAGTATACCAAACACTTTGCAACGTTTGTCACTCTCAGAAAAGTTTCCTTAAAGGTCACTGTCATACAGTACCTGTGGTTTTTGCCTTCCAATAGGAGGAAGAGCTGGCACTAGCTGGAAGTCAAAAGAATCTGTATCAGTTCGCCACTGAGGATCCATAACATCCTTCTGGATTAGCTTCTTTTTTTCTTTCAGGGGTTTAGCTTTCCTTAACTGCAGCTCCATTGGATCAGGCGACATTTTGTATGGTGAGTTATATATACCTGCAATCTGAAGACATCACAGTGTTCAGTTTTTACAGTTTTCAAATTCTCTGGCTTAAGCTTGACTCAAATGGAAAGTCGCAAATAGAACAGATTCACTGAATCAATGGCATAAATGTTGACTCAGTATCTAATAGTTGATTCAAATGATCTATATTTGTAAAGGTAAAGGTTCCCTCCGCACATGTGTGCTAGTTATGTCTGACTCTAGGAGCAGTGCTCATCTCTGTATTCAAGCCAAAGAGCCAGTGTTGTGCAAGTCCGTGGACATGTGGCCGGAATGGCTGCAAGGAAACATTGTTTTACCTTTCTGGTTTTTACGGCGATACCTATTGATCTACTTGCATTTACATTTTTTGAACAGCTAGGTTGGCAGGAGCTGGGATTAACTGCGGGAGCTCACTTCGCTGTGTGGCTCCCAAGATTCGAACCACTGAGCTGCTGACTGAGCCACCACACCCCTTTACCTGACATTTTACCAAGAATGTATTTACATAAGAACCCTGGTAGTACTGAACCAGCTTTTCCCAGGGAAGTTTCTTTCCATTACAGACCATCTCACTGGGGCTGGTCAACTTCCAAAATTTCTAAGGAGGGCTTCCTTAGAAAAACTGCTTGAAACCCCCCTAGTTATAGGTTCCCTGCAGATCTTATTCTGCCTTTATCCACTCATAAGACTAGGAGAGTAAAAAGTGTTTCCTAAAGGCAACAAGGCTCCTTATAATGTTTCTCATCTGCTTCAGGTCCTGGATCCAATTCTCCTTAGAAGACAGCCTGGCTAGAGACGATAGCATGATTCGTCAGTTTACTGCTGCATTTCCTATGTATGATCAAGAACTACAAATCTACCTTGAGCGCTGTGTGTAGTTCCCCAAACTATACCCACAGTAGTTCTTTTGTACAATCAGTTTCAATTACAACTGGGGATGCTGCTTCCATGAGACTTCATATAGTACACATGAGCTTACGGACCATGCTGTCTACATGCACACACTGTCTTACTACACTGGGGTAATTGAGGGCTGTGCATGGAGTCATCAAACCATCGCACAGAAAAATAAAAAGACACATGATTGACAAGTTGCTTTAAAAACATAATAGCCATTTCACGGCAATCATCTTGGCCTCTTGAAGCAGCATTTGTGCTCGCAACATCATTTAGACTTGGCCTTCAATATCTTCTTAATTGCTAAGAATTCTTGAATAAGAGAAAGGAAGGCAGTGCAGGAAATGTGTTGAAGCAGATACAGAAGACACAGCAAATGTGACTGTTGTTGAATGTGCTTGTGACTTTTGATTCTGAGAGAAATTTAAAAAGAGAGTCCAGCCACTGATAATGTATTAACCTCTTGGGAGTGTGGGTAAGGCATCCTCCCCAATTAGCTGTAATGTAGTTTTCATTAGTGGGTCCCACAGGAAGAGTCCAATTCTTGGTGTCAAAAAGTTAAGTGAGCTTTTATCTATATATTACCATTAAAATGTATTGACATTCATTTATGGGGGTGGGGTGGGGAATGAGGTCTGGAGGCTGGCTATTTTTTGAAAAGTTAAAAAACTACTCTCTCCTGGCCATTACGTTTGCATTTTCTTGGACGTCTTTCAGCTCTCTAGTATTGTTTCCAATAAAAGGTGAGTAAAGAGGCACATTGTATTCCAAATGTGACAGCACTATACTAATAACTTTTCATTTCATAGTCTTTAATTCCCATATCCAGAAAATTGACAGAATAATTCTAAAACTCTGTATAAAAATAACTAATGAATCTTTGACCGTTCATTTTATAATTCTATATCTCCAAAACGAAGGTTTGGATTTAAAATACACAAGAATGGCAAGGAAATAAGAGTGGATTGTTGTTGTTTTCGTCATTGTTAATTAGATTTATATACCACCCATCTAGCTGTGGGGCCACTCTGGGAGGTTTATAATATTACAAATAACAAAAATACAATAAATTAAATACAACAATCAAGTCAAATAATTAAAGTTAAATTAAATTAAACTGGAGTTCGACATCAAATAATTAGTGACAATAACAATTCATCAATAAAGATAATTAAATAAAGGTTAAGAATAAAATTAAAAGTGGAGCAAATAGTGGAACTGAGAGCTTTACTACAATCCCACTGACTTAAGATGATTCTGGCTCAGGGAAAGCCTGCCTAAAAAGCCAGGTTTTTACAGACTGTATAAAAGTTCCAAGTGAGAGGGCCAAGCAAATTTCGGGTGCTTGCATGGTCCAAAAATGATGTGCGAACTTCAAGAAGGTCAATTTTTTGGTCTTTTGTTTACAGGTCTCTCTCAGGGTCAGAATCCTCAACCACTCCATGTGGGAAAAGCGAGTAGCATGGGCTGTTCTTGTTGGAAGGAAGTGTTCTGTCAGGTAGTGAACTCCTAAACCATTTACCTGAAGTTGATGCAGAAACACATAGATAACTAGTGTAGGGTGGCCAAGGTAGGGAATAAATGTTAATGTTTTCCCACATCTGGTAGTAATCTGGCTGGTGTATTCAAGACCTATTGGAGCTACTGCATCATCCTCAGATGCAACAAAACATAGAGAGTACTGAAGTAGTCTAAATTGCCTGGTCCCCAGGCAGCACTCAAGGGACGGGACAGCATCCACTGCATATGGTTGAAAGGAGAGATAGAGCTGGATGTCATCAACGTGCCGATGACATGATGATTCAAATCTCCTGATGACCTCTCCCAGCAGACCTATGTAGATGTTAAATAGCATTGGCAACATGATCAACTCCTGTGGAACCCCACAATTGAAGATCCAAGGGGAGATAATCTTGTCAAGCCTTACCTTCTGGGTATAGTTCTCAAAAAGGATCAGAAGCAGGCCAAAGCTAGGCTGGCAGTCCCTAATTCAGAGAGTCTCTCCAGGAGGATACCATGGCCAACAGTATAAAAGGCCACTGACAGATGTAGGAGGACCAATAAGGACACCTTGCCCCCACCAGCCTCCCTCGGAAGGTCATCCTGCAGTCATATTAATCTCTTCTAAACAAAGGGAGCAGCCTTTGGACCATCTTTGGTGAGTGGTGTCAACACGTAGTCAGCCACAGTGAGCAGTGGTTAATTAAGCCAATCCCAGGAAAAACCAATGCCTGGAGGTTGAGGAGACTGACTAAAAGTGTGAAGCCTGAGGCACTAATTTGCCCTTGACCCCCACCTTATGTTGTATAATTGCTAACCAGAGGCCAAAAAGAAAAATGCCAGTCTAGGTTCTATATAGAAAATTGTGGCATGATGGCCATCATGACTCTCCAGAGCACTGAAATGTTAAAGGCAACGGAAAACCATGATATTTTGTTTTCTTGGTACATATTCTATTTTCCACATGCCCATCCCAAATGCTAGTCTCCTAGAACAACAATTTATATTTTATCTAAAAATGTATGGAACTAATATATGAATAAAACTCTGGACTTCCACTATCTAAAAGATACCTCTTTGCTGCTAAGTCTATAGTGGTAATGTATAATCAGTTTCTTTTTTCTTCTTTTTTTCACAGTCACTCTTCAAAAGAAGAGATGGGAATAAGCTGACAGAGAACTGGCTAGGTTGCTAACAACACTGGGGCCATTCTCAGCATTTTCACTTCTCAATACATTCGGGGGTGGGGGAATCACTATGACTGCTTTTATAAGGCAGAAAATACCTAACTGATTTACTGCCTTGATTATACACACAGTTAGTCAGTGCTCAGGTAGCTTTTTGAAAAAGCAAAAACATGCTTCCCAGCTTTCTTTCGGAATCACATTATAAACCCACCCACCCACCCCTATCCAAATCACATTTAGTCTATGGAGAGCACAGCAGATTTTTCTTCACCCCTGTTCTTCACGAGCGTCTCTCACAAGGGCCTTTGTCAAAGCTGGCTTTCCAGGACTTCATTTTCAGGAACAATTTTCTGAAGTGACAAACACTATAGGGAAATCTGTGCTAACTGTTAAAAAAACCCCTACAACTGAGTTATTTGCAGTACTGTCATGCTAACTTTCAACTCAATAAGGCCGAGAAAAATCTCCAGGGGAGACTCTGCTAATAGCTTCTTACTGACCTCCTTGCAGCACGCCCTTCTGCTGAATGGTGGCCCATCAGTGAATATGGCAAATGAGGTGTGAAAGCTCGATTGCCCCCCTGCAATGTTTTTAAGAAAGGCTATGATTCTGATGCAATGGAAAGATGGAAAACTGCGCTGCACAAACGATCCCTACTTGTTTGACCTAGAATCGCCTCTCCGTCAGGCCTTCCACAAGGGAACCTCGTGCATGACAGAGAATTATTATCAACTTTGCCAGATGCAGAGCAGATGAATAAATGTGCCATTGGCTATCCTTAATGTTATATTAGTATTTGGAATCATTTTCATTTCTAACAATGTTTCATTTGGCTTTATTCATATAATTTTTTAATCTTGGTAATTGAAAATGGCATGCTGAGGGCAACAAGAAAGGTTTCACGGGGAGGTATCAAATACGTGGGGTTGCCCTTGACCCTGGTCCGGAGGTTACAACGGGTGCAAAATGCGGCGGCCAGGCTGGTGGTGGGTGCTCGTAGATACGAGCACATCACCCCAGTCCTGGTCCGCCTGCATTGGCTCCCCATTGCCTTCCGGATCAGGTTCAAGGTCCTGGTCTTGGTTTTCAAGGCCCTCCACGGCTTGGGACCAGGATACCTGGCGGAGCGCATCTCCCAGAGGGCATCCGGATCCAGACCCTCGAGATCGTCGCAGGCGCGCTCATTGAGAGTGGCCACACCCAGGGAGGCGCGGAAAACACGTACGCGGAACCGTGCCTTCTCTGTGGTGGGGCCCTCGCTCTGGAACCATCTGCCTCCTGAGCTGCGCCTGCTGGAGTCCCTGCCCGCCTTTAAGAGGGCTCTAAAGACCTTCCTCTTTAAAGAAGCATACAGTTACCTTATTATTTAGTCCATCTTCCTATTTCCCTGGCCCTAATTGTTTGCTGCCATCTTGCCCCCCGCTGCCCTTGCCTGGTGGCTCAGCTATTTTTAGCTTTTAAGCCTTTTATGTTTTTTACGTTGTTAGCTGCCCAGAGTTCCTGTTGGGGAAGATGGAGCGGGATATAAGTACTTAAATAAATAAATAAATAAATAAATAAATAGATTCACCGCAAACATATAGCAGATCCAGGTTTTTCTAATTTTCATTTGATCCTAATGAGCGCATCCAGGGAATATTAGACATTTCAAAAGCAAGAAATAACAGTGTCCTTCTATTTTGCCTTTAAATTTACGTTCCAAATTTGAGGAAAATGTACTCAGAATTGTCAGCTTTCGGAGTACCTGGTAACTGCAGTGTGGATTTTCATCTACTGGTCCAAAAGCCGAGTCGATTCCAAATGCTATCTACCCATTAAAGCTATCCAGTTATTCCAGGTTTATAGCAGGCCTCCGGCTTTCAAGCATACAGGAACGGAAATTGAGAGTGCAACTATTTTTGTCAAAACTGAAGCATTAATAAAGTCCCAGTAGAACAAATACCAATGTGTGACAGACATGTACAACTTGCCTCCTCCTGAAACGCAGGTTGGCAGCTTTTGCATTTTTCTGACATTATTGCTCTTTGATAAATCCTGGCTATTGGGTATGGTCAGATGTGCTTTTTCACTGTATATCTATACTGAATTGCTGCAATACACACTAATATGTATTTTTGATTATATTTGTAGCCTGCCTTTCCACTACAAGGCACCACTCAAAGTGGCTTACAATCTCCATTTAAAAAAAAATGAAACTAAATTTTATTAAACATACAATCATTAAAATCAAATAAAACCAACTCCAAGGTAAAAACAACAACTACTTAAATCAACTAAATACGCACCTTAAAAGAAGACAGCGGATTAAACACTATATGGCTGGTTGGATTTTTCACTTTTCTTAAATGCAGTAAGAGTGAAATCTCTAAAAGGAGCATATTTTACAGCCTAGGGGAACTATACAGGAGTATAGTACCTGTTAGAAGGGCTTCTGTAACTGTTGACACTTGCTTGTTAGTGTTGTAAATTTGCATACTGCCCATTAATGCAATGCAGTATTCTGAGTGGGCGGTTTAAAGTCAGCTAAAACACAATAAAGATAAGTCAAATAAGAACAACATTAACATATTATTAAGAGGGTGTCTGGACAAGTTCATAACAAGGCAGACTCCTTAAATATCAAGGCCTTAAACATTTTAGGGCTGCAAATATACAGATGCCACATGGGCTTTCAGGAATAATGACTCATCCAAGTACACCCCACACTGCAAACATTTATTTATTTATTTATTTATTTATTTATTTATTTATTTATTTAGTTGATATACTATCTATCTGGCCAATGACCACCTAAGCCTAAAGGAGGAATGTGAGTCGATTCAAGACCAGAGAAATAACTTCTTAATTTTAAAACATGTTACTGAACTACTAGCACATGAATCTCTTCTACAAAAGGTTGGATTATACATTGAATTGAGTCTGACGTCAATAGGCTGCAATATGTAAACATAAACACACATATTGTGGAAAAGAGGAAGAAAGGAAGCCTCATAAAAATTAAAAGGTGAAGGAGAGATGTGAATCAAATATTTGCCAGAAATGGAATTGCTGAATCAACACTGACCAATGAACGTCATCATAATTATCAGGACATACTACTGCCAGGAGATTTACAAAAATCCCACTCAGCAAATAATTGCCCTGCTGTCAGGTGAAAGTCAAGAGTGTTAACACATTGTCACAGTCCAGCATTTAGTAAGATATTCAACATTCAATTACTCTTGCTGAGAACTGAAAAGAAACATGATAGTGTTTTCAGCTACTGTAGTTATGCTTCCACGAGAATCCCAGTGTTGACTCCTGCTAATCTCCAACTGGAAAGGACAGTTTTAGTCTCCTAGCCTCATCCCTTGAAGAGATAAAAGAAGCACTTGGAAATCAAAGCATTGCACAAAACAAAAATGATTTAAAAATCTATCTCCTCAAAAAAGAATTCACATACGGTAAGTAATGACTTTTAAAACTGAATATTTAAAATATTTCTCAAATGATGATGGTATGTACCTAAAAGAAATAAAGAGAATAATACTAATCGATTTGATACGGATGCTGTTAGTTAATGATGAGAACAGATCTCTCTATGACAAGGATTCAGACAGGTATGATCCCTATACTTTTTGCTTTAGTTACTGAATTATTATAAGAGAAGATTGTAGGCATTGCTACTAAGGAAAAACACTACTTTGTGTGCTATTGATACTACTTTAACAATAAAAAAATCCTTTAAAAGTTGTACAGAGGATTAAATCACATTTAAAAGAAATTGGAGAGGTAAAGGGATTGCAGACAATTTACAGATACCTTGAGTTTTACCGTATTTATTGGCGTATAACACGCACCCTCATTTTAAGAGGGAAATTTTAGGGGAAAAAATTAAATTTCACCCAGGGCGCGCTCTCCGGGCAAAGTTCGCCAACTCCGGGCACTGCGAGGTCCCGGGAGACAGGAAGGGGGCGGGGGGGGGCAGCTGTGGCACAGGACACGGGCACAGAAGAGACAGAGGCTGAGCGAGGCCGCGGAGAGCACGAGGGAACCTCGGAGGAGGGGATGGGGGGGTCGAACCGGGTGTCTTCGCTCAGCTCCATCCATCCCTGGCCCATTGGCAAGGCAAGGGAAGTGAGTGGGGGAGAATCTCTGCCATGAAACTTTTGTTCCCCTTCTTCCCCATCATGGGACTGGCTGGCTGGCTGTGCTTGGGGACGGGGCGAATTCCTTTCTTCCCTCCCTCCCTTGTCCGGCCTCCCGACCCAGAAACTGAGCACACACACACACACACCACCACACACCACCTCCCTGTGGCTCCCTCCAAGGCCCCGAGAAAGAAGAAAGGCGGGGATGCCCTTCGCCTGGCCGAGCCTCCCGGGTGCGAACCCCCCCTCAACACCAACACCACCACCGCCACCGCCGCCGCGCTGGCCTGAGTTCCAAACAAGGAGCGGGCGAGCGGGCAGCGCTGGTGGTAACTACGGAAAGCGGTGGTGGTGGCGGTGGCGGCAGCTCTCCGCCGCAGCCCCCTTGCGTGTAGCAGCAGAAACAGCAGCAGGAATCAGCAGGAGCCACACACGCACCCTGCGGTCTCCCTTCCTCCTGGTTCGGCTCAGCTCGGCTCTGCTGCAGTTCCCGCCATAAACCTTTGGTGTGTGGAGGAGGCGAGCGCTCCTGGGAAGACGAAGGTGCGCCCGCCCGCCCGCCTTCCCTTCCTTGCTCTCTCTCTCGCGCTCTCGCTCTCGCTTTCTCCCCCACTGGCGCGCGCACACCCGGAGCCTCTGCTCAGGCAACGGAGGAGGATCGGCAGCACACTGGGGAGCATGGGGGAGCTTTTCAAGAAACCGTTCTCCTCCTCCTCCTCCTCCTCCTCCTCCTCCTCCCTCCCCTCCCCAGCCCAGCCCAGCCCGCGACGGTACTTGTTAATAATGTAAAAACATGGCTTAACATTATATCGGCGTATAACGCGCATACATGATTTGGCCCTATTTTCAGGGGGAAAGTTTTGCGTTATGATTAAATATTAAAGAATTATAAAAAATGGGAAAAAGAAAAGAATTGAGTATTAATATTTGAAAGACTATTATATATTTAGGTATAAATATCCCAAGTAATCTTTGGAAAGACAGAAAAAGAGAATCTAAATTTGTTGAAACAAGTAGTTATGAAGAAGTTGGATATTTAAGGAAAATCGGACTGTCATAATTTGACAGTACTGCAGCATGTAAAGTGAAGCTAGCAGTTTAGATTAATGCTTTTGCTTATGATGCTAGCAATAAAGATTAAAGAAAGTATGATTAATGCAACAGAGATAAGAGACCAGAGATAAGAAGATATAGTATAAATCTCAAAAAAGCAGAGGCTTAGGATTGCCTAACTATACTACATTGCTAATCAATTATGATTAGAGATGAGTATAAACTGTTGTACTGCATCTGATCAGGTAATGTGTGTTTTCAAGCACCACACCCTCTGGCAGGCACCCACTCAGATGCAGCACCTGGAGTAGGTGTGGCAGGGAATCCAGGGACTTGCCTTTGAATGGGTCTCTGTCAGAGGAGTCAGGACCTGGAAGTGCTGAACACCTGTTTGGACAAAGTAAGAACCAGCATAAACCGTCTGTTCAGCAGTTCATGCTCATCTTTAATTAAGATATATTTCAGATGTTATCTCTCAGTCCCATAAATTAATCTAGGTAAATATGGAAGGACAAGAACAACAGTAGGACTGCTGTATCCAAGAGGGATCAGTTCTGGGACCCCCGCAGATAGTGAAATGCTCTTCTCTGGGTTGATGGCAGTGATAGGGGTGCTGGGGTGCAAGCTTTCACCTCTCAACAACATCCAAATGGCAAAGAGGGAAGTTTTGAAATTCTGAGCAGGAAGTGACCTGACCAGGAAGTTCAAAAGCTGGTTGGCTGTCTTGGCAGTGGGCAGCGAAGAGGAGGGTGGTGGGCATCAGGCCAGTAAGTTTTATTTTTAATTTCCCCCCTCCTTGCCACCCCCCGCTGATCACCAACAGTGGATAACTGAATCCGCAGTTGGTGGATCACTGGATGCAGGGATCGTACTGTATTGTTCAACTTTTTAACTATCCTATCAAAATGTTTAAAAATGGCTGAAAAATAGAAAATCCATATCTTAATAGCATGTTAACAATCTAGAATAAATATAGAGAATATTGAGGTGACTACAAACTGAAGAAACATCTAATCATCAGGTTAGGATACCTCATTACCGTCATCTCATGGAGCATCCACAGGATCACTGGGCATTCACCCTTGCCAGGAGTAATGTTGTGCCTTCTAATTTGTTACAGGGTATATTTGGGGGATTGTCCACATAACTGAGAGAGTGCCTCTGCGGCCAGGGAGTGGTAGAAACATTGCGACATATGCACCTTGTACCAGGATATTCTCCAGCATTACATATCCCCTTTTGTTTTTTCCCACCCCAGTTGTGATGACTTGGGCAAAATACAGTACCTTCTTGGGGGACACTAATAAGGAACTTTCTGCAATAATTGCTAGATACATCTATTTCATTATCCAGAGGTGTCACGTTAGATTTCCACACACTATTGAGTTCTCACAATGTCCTCTGGGTATCCTTCAATATTCTGTAATGTTTACTGTTTTGCATTGTTTATGCCAATAAAGGTTCTATTAAAGAAAAGAAAAAGAAATTGCATCTTTCAGATGGCTTCATAATCACCTCATATAAGGAAACTTGGTATGGACATCTGCTATAAATGGTAGGAAAGGTTCAACTCAAAACCATTCACCCTGGCCTAGTCATTAGGAGACAGCCTGTCAAACCCTCTGTCTCTACTAAAATGAGAAGAAAGGAAGGATAACCCCTCTTTTCAGACAGTCAAGCATAAATATAAACTATCCCTGTTGTGACACCCTGTGCTTAGCGTATCTCAAGCAGGTCTTCCAGGAAATGAAGGAAGAGGGGATGGGTCAACAAGGAGACCAGTGAAGAAACTGTGTTTCTGTTTCTATTTCACAAGTAAACTCAAGTTTAATAATTACTGTTATTGATAAGCATACTCCATCTCTAGCAGTGGATTCAAATATGAAGGGCAGTGACATGGGAGGTTTGGGAGTGACTGGGGACTTGCATAATAAGTTTATGCAATTTTGGGAGCAGAATGGGGCCACAGAAGTGTCAACTCCCTAACAATCCAGGTGGTAGGGTGCACCGTATGTATCTGTTTTTTTCTTATTAGTTTTGTTTATAAGATGTTTTAATGTTTATCATTCATAGTATTTTTTAAAATGTGTCTATGATGATTGTGAGGGAAGCCACGCTGAAAGGGCTGTGAGCAGGAGAGTGACACCTGCACTACAAGAGAAAGAGAGGGATGAGTGGTTGGAGAAACAAAGGATGAGGGAGGAACGTAGAGCCGCTCAGGACAGAGAAGCACAAGAGCAAGAGATGGGAAGAGAGGGAAGAGAGCAAGAGAGGAGGGAAGGGCTGAGGCCCCGGTTAAGACAGAGAAGGAACCAGAAAAGGTGGGAAGCCCGAACCAATCAGCAGTGGTGGAGGTGGCGTTTGGACAATGTAAAAGGGGAACACCACGTGCCTTGGCCCCAGACTGGGACTGAGTGTGGATGGAAAACCCATGGACAGGCGACTGGGAGCAGATGATGATGCCAAAGCCTGAGGCTGAAAGCTACAGAAGATGGGCCCATCGCCAACACTGTTCCTATTGGGGTGAATGGGAGGCACGAGAATACAACCGTAAGCGAAAAGAGATCAGGCGGGAACTGGCCTGGGAACAATGGCTAGCCAAGCTGAAGGAAGAGGAGGAAAGGACCGGGAAGATGTGTACCGGGAGGGGTCTGACTTTGGGAGATGACTATCCCTTCAAATCCCGCCACCAGAGATGTCCTGGGCCCAAACTCACTTCGGAGGTTGGGGTGCAAGTGGGGGAACCAAGCCTCTCCGAGAAGGAGGGGAAGGAAAGTGGTGGAAACAAATCTCCCCAGGAGTAGGAGGGGGTCTAGATTTTTCTGTGTTTAGTCCATCTTATGAGTCTAAGAACAACCTGTTTATTGTTGATGATAAAGATGTTGGGACTATTATCAAGAAAAGGACCTCCCTAGTTGCAGAAGAACAAAATAAAACACCTGTTTATTCTTTCAAAAATGCGTCTTTATTGGAACCTGAAGGGCGGGTTGACTGGGAAAGCAAGAACCCTCACAATGATGATATAAAAGCAACATTCAGCTTGGTTTTGGAGCATTTTTCACCGTACATGTGTTAATCTGCTTATCTATACTTGGATGTCCTTGTCACCTCCCAATGACTGTTGAGTGATTAGACTTGGGAACTTTGTATTTGTACCTCTGGGAATACAAATTCTAAGTGGAATAAATACAGGTCTGTTCCTTCCCCCTAGAACTGGCTGGTCCATTCACTGGTTGCTGTGTGCATTCAACTGCAGAGGGGGACTTCATCCTGCCTGCATCCTGGACTGATGGGTAGCATGGGGAAGTGCCAGTTGAGCTTCCTTAACAATTGGTGATGCGCTGGTGACGAGGGATGTGTGCACCATGCAGTGACTACTGAGTTGACTGCTGGGTTCTGGGGGAAGAAACTGAATGTTCCTGGTGTCCATGATGCCACACTTTGTATTCACATCCCCCAGGATACAAATGTAATTACCCAAGTTTATTTATGATTCTTGAGCACTACTGTTTTGATCACCAGGAATGCACACTGGTGCTTATAACATTTTTTTCCGTTTTGCTACACATCACTTTTGTATACAAGCTGCCTTCTGACCTCTGCAGTCCATAACAGCTTATTCAAAATAAGATTTGTTCATGTTTTATATTCTTTGTAGTCTTTACATATTACTGCTACTCTATGGGATAAGCCTAGGAAAACATCACCTGTGGTCTACTTGTAACACATAAAAGACACCTCTGTTACTGACTCTTGAAGAAGTTTAAATGTATTTAACACAATGTGACCTAGACAAAGCTATTTATTGACTGAAATTCTGTTGCTTAGCATAAATATGTTGCAGCTACAATAGGTCCATTGAATTAGTGGGGTTTTGGTGAGTTAATTCTTCCATAAACCCCTTTGATTCAATGGGCTCATTCTAATTGCAACTTACTATACTATACAACTGGAATTTAACAATTTTTGTGATATTCTCAGTTGTTTAGTAATGAATTTAACAATGTTTATTAACCCTCATGGTAACTTTCTTTCATCTTATCTATCTTATCTTATGTGTTTATTTTCCCTTGGTCTATCTAGACAGCCTATATTTTTACTAGTTCATCCTGACATAGGAAAACATTCATATTTTAATACAAATTTCAGAATTGCAAACAAAACAAAGCAAAACCAACTTTTGTTGTTTTGTGATGGGCTTGTTGATATTACGTGCCACATGGTGACCCTATGACTAAGTGACCCCCATAGTGCCCAGGTAGTAAAACGTCTGCTTAGGTCTTCCAAACTCAAAATCCGGAGCTTTCTTTACAGATACAATTCATCTCATATTTCATATTTTTCTTTTCCTCCTATCTTCAACTTTTTCTAGCATTACTACCTTTTCCAGTGAATCTTATCTTCCAAAGATTTACTCAAAGTACAAAACAGTTTTACTGTGTTGACTTCTAGATTTGATCAAATCAAGTTTAGACTTGATTTTATGTAGAAACCACTTGTTTCTCATTCTGCCCGTCAGGCAAAGCTTTCCTCCAGTACCCTGCCAACTATTTCTGTGAAAAGAAATACCACTATGTAGATGATCTTGGTCTTTGTCTCCAGTGGAATGTTCTTACACTTGGGGATCATTTCCAGTTTCTTCACAGCTGCCCTTCCAAGCCACAAAATGCACCTTCTGATTCTTGTCTGCTTTCTCCATCTGGATTGATGATTGAACTAGCACATATTTCTTCACAAAGTTTCACGCCTCCAGCATTTGAATCTAATCCAGATTTCCACAGTACGTATATTCTTCATACAGACTGAACAGATATTGAGATAAAATACAGCCTCTAGGAAACCATTCTGCCCTAACAGTACCTTCTTACCCAGAGTACAGATTATGTA
Organism: Phrynocephalus forsythii; assembly: GCA_029282475.1. NCBI lineage: Eukaryota > Metazoa > Chordata > Lepidosauria > Squamata > Agamidae > Phrynocephalus > Phrynocephalus forsythii. The sequence goes on from JAPFRF010000002.1 coordinate 112,929,195, forward strand.
TAGGCACAATCAGTATTGAAGCATGTCCATTTCCTATAGAATAATCCAGTTTCTCATGATCTACACAAAAGATATGTGGCAGTCTATAAATTATAAACTGAACTTCCAAAATTCTTTGGTGCACTCGAATAGCCAATGTATGTCTGTGATAGGATCTCTACTTTCTCCTCCTTTTTGGGATCTACCTTGAATATCAGACATTGCTCACTTCATATAAGGTAAAAGCCTTTCATGCAACACCTTAAGCTTCCCTTTCTTTCCACAGAAAATTAGTACAATGGTCTTGCACCATTTAAATACATGTCCATATTTGAACTCTGCATTAACAACACATGCATTTCTACATAAGAGCTGAATCCGGAAATTTTATTTTATTTGTCCATTTGTTAATTTTAATTATTGGGGTACAAAAATGTAAGTTAAGCTGGAACAGATATTTTGATAGGCACTTCTTTTCAAATTTATTTTATTTTCACCCATTAGTGAGTGTATATAGGAAAAAATAATGCACTTATAGAATATAAAAACAAGATGATGGTATTATATTACATTTCTAACTTGCCTTGTCATGCTATGGATGCTAATTTATTTGAATAAAAATTAAAAATTATATATATATATATATATATATATATATATATATATATATATATATATATATATATATATATATATATATATATATATATATATATATATATATATTTTCGTAGATTTTCATATATATGCATGTTAGGGTGGATTCGGGTTTCTTCCCGTGTAGAAATCTGGTTGTTTTGGCGACGTTTCGACGAGGTCTCACTCATCATCTTCAGGCTGGTGTTCTGGCTTCTTTCTTCTTGGAGCAAAGTGTGATCTCAGTTGAAGTCCTTCTATAAATACTGCTGGGGTGTGTGGTTGCTTGCTCTGTTGCTGACTGTAGGTTCCTTTGTTCTTTTGTGATCTGCTGTGTGGCTGAGGCGATCGTTAAGGGATTAACTGCTGGTGGGTTAGATGGCTGTTTAGACAACCTGTTTGAGGTGCTGGATGTGTGTCTATCAGCCTTTTGTTTCTAATGGCTGGTGAGGTTCTGGCAGTATCCTGGGCTTTGGTGGAGTGGGGTCCTGTGTCTTGTGAATTCATTTTGGTCTGGCTACGTGTCTGTGGTCTCCCAATGTTTTTGGGGTGTGTGTGAGTGTGCTCCATGTGGTGACTGGAGTGGGGTGCCGCAGTAGATGGTGCAGTCATGGTTTTGTTATTGGATGGTGGTTTCGTTTCATCTGTGGGAAGGGTCTGGGTTTGTGTTTGGTGTGGATGGAAGGTGGTGGCATCTTGTGTCCTTTTGGACCTGGTGTCAGTCTTTGTGACAGAGGCTCGTCTGTTGACCAGGGCTAGTTTCCAGATGTCAGGCAAGCGGGAGGTGTCATCACGTTTATTCATGTTGTTTGGGTGTTTCTCTATTTCAATGGCTTCCATGATTATTCGACTGTTGAAGTGTTCAGTTTTGGAGATGAGTTTGGTTCTTTCAAAGTCAATTTCATGACCTGTTGTTTTTATGTGCTGGAAGAGAGAGGAAGATTTTTCTTCTTTTTTGACTGCGTTCTTGTGTTCTGCGATGCGTGCGCTTATTCTCCTGTTTGTTTGTCCGATGTATGTGGCTGGACAGACTTTGCATGGTATTTCGTAGACTCCTTGGTTTTCTAGCTCAATCTTGTCTTTGGGGTTTCTTAAGATGTTGGCTATTTTTTGGTCGGTGCAAAAAGGCTGTCTTGATATTGTGTTTGTGGAGAATTTTGCTGATTTTGTCTGTGGTGCCTTTGATGTAAGGGAGGAGGGCGGTGCCGTTGTTCTCTTCTGTTTCTTGGTTCTTGGGGCTGTTTCCTTTTGGATTAGTTTGGTGATGGTGTTTTTTTGGAATCCGTTCGCAATTAAAACATTCGAGAGAGTGTGTAATTCAGTTTTTAGGTGGTCTTTGTCAGCGAGGCGTTTGGTTCTGGAGATGAGGGTTTTTGCTACGGAGTTGATCTGTGCAGGGTGGTGGTGTGATTGTGCATTTAAGTAGCGGTTTGTATGTGTTTTTTTCTGGTAGATGGTATGTCCTAAGGAGCCGTCGGGTTTTTGTAGATTAGGACGTCCAGGAAGGGAAGTTGGTTGTTGGCTTCTATTTCCATAGTGAATTGTATTTTGGGGTGTAGGCTGTTGAGATGTGTGAGGAAGTTGTTCAGTTTATCTTTCCCGTGTGGCCAGATAACAAAGGTGTCGTCAACATATCTGAGCCAGAGTTTGGGTTTATGTTCGGACTTCTGTAACGCGTTGGTTTCAAAGTGTTCCATATATAGGTTTGCGATGACCGGTGAGAGGGGTGATCCCATGGGTGCTCCTTCTATCTGTTTGTATCTTTGTCCATTGTGGATGAAGTATGTGTTGGTTAGGCAGTGGTTGGTCAGATCTAGGATGTGTTTGGGGGGGTTGTATTTGTTGTGGATAGCTGTCAAGGCTTCCTGAATGGGCACTTGTGTGAAGAGCGAAACAACATCGAAGCTCACGAGTAGGTCATTGGGTTGTAGGTCTTGTTTCTTTATAATTTCTATGAAGTGGAACGAGTTTTGTACGTATGAAGTGATGGATTCTGCATAGGGCTGGAGTTGTTTGGCAAGAAATTTGGCGAGGTTTTGTAGAGGTGAGCCTATGGAGCTGACTATGGGTCTGAGAGGTGTTCCTTCTTTGTGAATCTTGGGGAGGCCGTAGAGCTTGGGGCATCTGGATGATTTCTCTCTGGGGATGATGCTTGGCTTGATTTCTTCACTTAAGGGAGAGGCGAACGGATTCCAAAAAAACACCATCACCAAACTAATCCAAAAGGAAACACCCCCCAAGAACCAAGAAACAGAAGAGAACAACGGCACCGCCCTCCTCCCTTACATCAAAGGCACCACAGACAGAATCAGCAAAATTCTCCACAAACACAATATCAAGACAGCCTTTTGCACCGACCAAAAAATAGCCAACATTTTAAGAAACCCCAAAGACAAGATTGAGCTAGAAAACCAAGGAGTCTACGAAATACCATGCAAAATCTGCCCAGCCACATACATCGGACAGACAAACAGGAGAATAAGCGCACGCATCGCAGAACACAAGAACGCAGTCAAAAAAGAAGAAAAATCTTCCTCTCTCTTCCAGCACATAAAAACAACAGGTCATGAAATTGATTTTGAAAGAACCAAACTCATCTCCAAAACTGAACACTTCAACAGTCGAATAATCATGGAAGCCATTGAAATAGAGAAACACCCAAACAACATGAATAAACGTGATGACACCTCCCGCTTGCCTGACATCTGGAAACTAGCCCTGGTCAACAGACGAGCCTCTGTCACAAAGACTGACACCAGGTCCAAAAGGACACAAGATGCCACCACCTTCCATCCACACCAAACACAAACCCAGACCCTTCCCACAGATGAAACGAAACCACCATCCAATAACAAAACCATGACTGCACCACCTACTGCTGCACCCCACTCCAGTCACCACATGGAGCACACTCACACACACCCCAAAAACATTGGGAGACCACAGACACGTAGCCAGACCAAAATGAACTCACAAGACACAGGACCCCACTCCACCAAAGCCCAGAATGCTGCCAGAACGCCCATCACCAAGGTCGTTAAGAAACAAAAGGCTGATAGACACACATCCAGCACCTCACCCACACAGGTTGTCTCTAAACAGCCATCTAACCCACCAGCAGTTAATCCCTTAACGATCGCCTCAGCCACACAGCAGATCACAAAAGAACAAAGGAACCTACAGTCAGCAACAGAGCAAGCAAACCACACCCCCCGGCAGTATTTATAGAAGGACTTCAACTGAGATCACACTTTGCTTCAAGAAGAAAGAAGCCAGAACACCAGCCTGAAGATGATGAGTGAGACCGTCGAAACGTCGCCAAAACAACCAGATTTCCACACGGGAAGAAACCGAATCCACCCTAACATGCATACCTATACCCGTGAAAATCTACGAATATATATATATATATATATATATATATATATATATATATATATATATATATATATATATATATATATATATATATATATATATATATATATATATATATATATATATATATATATATATATATATTGACTAAATCTATTGGCTATCTTAGAAATTGGCAGATTTGGCTTCATTCTATAAAACTATCAATTATGTCGCATTTCAAGGACAACATCATTGCTGCTCATATTGAGTTATATAAGAAGCAGAAGATGCTTTTTATAGACACATCATCTTGATTCTGACAAGCAGTGGACATCATAGTTACAATGGACTACTTGGCTCTTTTTGAATCAATAACACATGCCTCAGGACAAGGGGAGTCATTCACCATGATGTCATAGATAATGTTTTAATTTTCTAATCCCTGTCTCAATTTCAAGGCTCCTGGGTCACTGAATAAAATATAGACTTTCAGAGGCACAAGAAACAATATTTTTATCATTAAGAATGAAGAAGAAAATTTAGAATTATAATACAGATTTCACAGAAATAAAAGAAAGTTATATGAATGAGGATAGGTATGTTAGGAGCCACCTTGGAGCACTCTAGGGAGTTAATATAGAATATGTGTGTAGTTAAAACAATACTTTTAGTTGCTTGAATCTTCAGACTCTGCTTAAACACCCAAATAGTGTTTATTATGATTTATTAGACCTTTGTCTTTTCAGCTTATTCCTCATTTTCATTCTGATGTGTGGTGTGTTTTTAAAAGGGGGTGACATCCATGCTCAGGGAAAAGGATTATTGCTTTTGTTCATATCTTTTTTAAAAGCTCTTCACTCTTAAATACACAGTTTTGAAAGAGATTATTCTGATCTTTGGAAATTATCGTGCCAACATTTATTGTTTTATATGCAATTGCATCATCTGCTTTTCTGTTCTAGGTTTATACTAAGATACCAAGGATAAACAGTTCTTAAAGAATAAAATAATGCCTTTTGGTATTTGTGGAGCCATTACAAACATTTCCAAATAACAGTACAGTAAGAGTAAAACGGAATTTTTAAAGCTAATAAAGTATGGATTCTCCTTCTTCCTAAAAAAATTAGATTAAGGAAAATATAAAGTTCAAATGTCCATTTTGAAATCTCAGATTCAATACAAATTATATGAGCAAGATTGCAGAATGTGCACCATGTGGATATCTTTCTCCTGTAGCAGCAGTTCAGTGTAAGCAGTTTTGCACAAGGCAACCAGTAGGTGGAGCAGATAACATAATTTATGACTTGGAAACTGGCATAGATTCTACAGCCAGTTTCTTCATAATTACAGGGATCATGAAGAAAGAATTTTCTTCAAACAAAGGAAGGCTTTAGATGTGTTAGGTGTTACTTGACTAGTTATTGAAACCACTGATAAACGAATAACGTTGATTAAAAGCTCAATATTTCATAAGGATAAAGTTTTAGAGCTTGTCATTTATTTCTCCAGGCATCTATCTCTACCAACTTGAGTTTTAATCAAAATACCATTCCAATTCTATTTTTAACTTCTTTCCATGCCAAGTTTATATCAGTATTAGGCATGGTGGGAAACTAACATACAAGTTTATGTTACTTTCCCAAAATCTACAGATTTCAACACATATGGAAGTTTAGAAAACGAACATTATTTGCATAATTCTTGATTTGCATTAACTTGATGATGTATATGGGATACACTGCTATGCTGCAACACTGTTTGTGCATTTTGATGGCGGCCTAAGACATGAAATGCCATTTGTTCAATAACATCTCATTTAGCATATATTATTTTAGACAGGGACATTGTTTTTAAATACATACTCCAAAAACTAGCCCAGTTTAATTACATATTGCATCAAGGTTGTTCAGTCAATTTTGAATCTCGTCTCTGTAATCTTGAGGAAGAGATTTCCATTTTCCAAATTAACCTATGTTCTGTGCTGATTGAAGCTAATTTTATAACCTTTATAGAAGTTATAGTTTTAAAACAATATGACATCTCTTCCCAGAGAGAGTATACTCAATATGCTCTTAGTCAGAGTAGATAAATAATTCATTCTTAATAATACTAATATAATACCATCTTTTTCAGTTTATTCATAAACAAAGCTTAATTTTACTAAATTTACAATTACAATAAATAATTTCTACTAATCCATTTTCTGGATCCATTTCAATCTGGTTTCAGGCCAGGTTTCGGAACAGAGACTGCCTTGGTCGCCCTGTACGATGACCTTTGCTGGGAGAGAGACAGGGGGAGTGCAACCCTGTTGATACTCCTGGACCTCTTGGCGGCTTTCGACACCATTGACCATGGTGTCCTTCTGGATAGGCTGGCCGGGTTGGGAATTGGAGGCACCGTTTTGTGATGGTTCCAATCCTTCCTGGCTGACCGTGTCCAGAAGGTGGTGCTGGGGGATAGTAGCTCTGCTCCATGGCGTTTACGTCATGGGGTTCCACAGGGCTCAATACTATCCCCCATGCTGTTTAACATCTACATGGAACCGCTGGGAGAGGTCATCAGGAGGTTTGGGCTGAGGAGTCAGCAATATGCTGATGATACTCAGCTCTACCTCTCGTTCTCCACCAATCCAGGTGAGGCGGTTTCTGTTCTGAACTTGTGTCTGGGCCAGATAATGGACTGGATGAGGGTTAATAAATTGAAACTCAATCCAGACAAGACGGAAGTGCTGTTAGTGGGTGCTACGTCTGACAGGCTAGAGGGCCATTTCCCTGTCCTGGATGGGGTTGCACTCCCCCTAAGAGACAGGGTCCGTAGCTTGGGGGTGCTCTTGGACCCCGGTCTAACTCTGGAAGCCCAGGTGGACTCGGTGGCCAGGGGTGCCTTTCTCCAGCTGCGGAATATATACCAGCTGCACCCCTACCTAGATGAATGGAGCCTTATGACAGTTACGCATGCACTGGTAACATCCCGTATTGATTACTGTAATGCGCTTTACGTGGGGCTGCCTTTGAAGACGGTTTGGCGATTGCAGCTGGTTCAGAATCATGCTGCACGGCTGGTGAGTGGTAGGGCCACCAAGGAACACATCACACCGATTCTGTATAACCTTCACTGGTTACCAGTTGCTGCCCGAGCCCAATTCAAAATGCTTGTTTTGACATATAAAGCCCTAAATGGCTTAGGACCTAGATACCTGAAGGACCGCCTCCTTCCATATGAACCTACCCGGCAACTAAGATCTAGTCAGAGAGCCCTCCTGAAAGAGCCATCCCTTAAGGAGGTGAAGGGGGTGGCTTGCAGGAATAGGGCTTTTTCAGCAACTGCCCCAAGACTTTGGAATGCCCTCCCAAATGAGACTCGCCTGGCACCGATGTTGATATCATTTCGGCGCCAGGTAAAAACCTTCCTATTCCAAAAGTTTTTTAACTAATGATTGTGGGTCCTGATGGCAATTTTTAGTGGTGTGCTTTTAATGTACTGTATTTATTGCATTTACTGGTTTTATTGTTCTAATTTTATTGTATTTTGATGTTTTAATTGTTTTGATTGTGAGCCGTCCGGAGACCTTTGGGTAGTGGGCGGCATACAAGCTATATAAATAAATAAAAAAGCTATATAAATAAATAAATAATCATTTCACTTTTCCATAATTAATTGTCATACAACTTAGTGACAGAAAAATGCTCAATTGTTGGTTGCAAAATCATATGGCATGATATGTTTGAGCCCTAGTGAAAGAATGACATTTATCCAGTAGAAATCCTCAATAACAAATAAGCTTTAAAGTATGAAGTAATTTTTGCTTGCCTTCCTTACATAGATGTTCATATAAGCAGCTACATATTACAGGCAAACAAAGACTTATTTGCACTGATGATCATAAGTAGGGATTAAAAAGGGAAACACCTGTCATACCACGCAGCTTTTCAGACTTCAAACAAATATTCTGAGACGAGTAAATAGATCCGTCAGAATACATTCAAAAGTAAAGGCTGTAAGAACATAATCAAGGTAAATTTGCTGACCCAAGAATATCTTTCTCTAAAGTTTTAAAGAGATAACTCACACTAACAAGCTGTTTCGAAACTGAGCAGACAAAGGGAATTCTGATCCAAACATTAGCTCAATTAAAACAGAAAAAATGAACCCTCTCTTCGGCTTAATAACTTGTTAGTTCCTGACAAGTGAGACAACACAACAATCAGCCAGTCAAAATGAGTTTTTAAAGTGAGGTTATGCCCTTCGTGTTGTGTTATCACAGTGGCAGATCAAACTGCTGACTTGGACTCTTTCTGCCAGCCCTGCTGATGCCGCCTCTATGAAGCGGCTGTCAGGCAGCAGTCATGGTACCTGCTCTCGCCTATAGAAATGCACTAAATTGAACTCGAAGTAGTGTCTTTGTGATATCTTTTCAACAAGTCATGTCCCATCCAGCCTGCTAGTTTATCTCTGTCAAGCTTGGGGCCCCAGTGGTTTGCATGAGCTGTCAGGGACAGGTACACCAACCTGCTCAGTGCTAAGGAGGTAATGCATCTTTCGGGCTAGGTAATCCTTTTTCTTTTCTTCCCTTTCAAGAGCTTTTTTCACCTCTTCTTTCTCCTTCATCTCCGCATACTCATTCAGTTCTTTCCTGTGTCAAAACAATTCAGCTGTTTACAGGAGTGGCAGGGAAAATATGCCTTAAAAGCTATTTCATTGCCTATTTTTCTTTGAGAGCATTGTCCATTGTTTACTGAGGCACCCATATCAGGATCTGCTTAGCTCATTTAGTAATGCAGGGCTCGTACTGTTAGAACAAAGGCATTAAAGCCACATTCTACCCGTATGCTGCAACTAATCTTTTTGCAGCATTCAGATTCAAGCTAGTTTTAACTGAGTAGGTGGGAGTTTGAAGTTTCATAGGTAAGTAGGTATGTATGTTGACACATCATTGTGTCTATCTTGCGTTCAGTTCTGAAATTAAATCAGTGATGTGCTAATTTCTGAACATGATTAAAGAACAGAGGTCTTCAAATATACATGTTGAGAATAGGAATACATGCATGATGTGGTAAAGATTTGCAGCCACCCCAAATTAATGACTTAAGTATACAAGTACAGCATAATTGTTATACTGGGATAAGGCAACAATCTTTCTAATTTATGCATTCTTTTCACTGGAAAGTCCCAGTAAGGTAGGAAATGTCCATCATTAGTTCTTCTGAAATATTTTCTTGTTTTCTAAGATATCAAGCTACAATGAATAGGAAAATAGTGGAGGTGGTTTTGGAGAAAGGACTACAGGGATGCCCCACTACCATATGTTTATTGGGAGAGCACTATAACTCAAATAGTGTCAAGTAGCAGAATTAGGAAAGACTTGTCCCTGAAGTCTTGGAAAACTGCTATGCTTCATTGTAGAACTGGATTAAATGAAATAATTGTCTGATTTGGTATAGGAATGTGACCTAACATAGATGACAGAGAAAATAAATTCAACAGTTAGGCAAGAGAAATTCTCCAGAAATGTTCTATACTGAGAATTTGCTCCTGCTTTCTATTTAATTATTGCATTAAAACATTTCACAAATTAAATGCAATTTCATAATAATAATAGTAATAACATATTACAGTATCCCCTTCCGTCATGTATATTCCACAGAAGAAGTTAGCCTGATTAACATTTGTTGTTATTGGTGTTAAGAAACAGCTAATTCAAATTAACCTTGCATGTGAAAGACATAAATTTTGTTCAGTGATGTATGTAGATTTAATAAATGTTAATTAGGTAAGCTCTGACCTTTTTCCGGGCACCTTACATAAAATATAGCATTGAAAATAGTTCCATTCCTGTAGGGTAAATATTTATATTACCTCAACATATTCGAAATCAATTAAACATCAGCAGATCCAATCCACACCCCACTGAAGTTAACTCCCATTAATTCTAACATCACAGGTTCATATATAGTAAAATGCTTAATAGCAGTGACCTAAGAAGCCAAAACAAGAACAAAAAGTAGGAAGATGAGATGCATTTATGCATGTACTTGAAGGAGCACCAATTTCTAATCTAAATTCTTCTGTATGACAATGTATATAGCCCAGGCAGCATGGTGGTTCTCAGAAGTGACCTTTCAGAGAGTCAAGGAGCTACACCTGGAACATGCACCTGGAAAAGTGGAACATCATGCATAGCCCTTTGGATCTTAACATTCTACTCAACAGATCAGAGTTTATTAGTGTGACTTAAAATGCAATTGAATAAAATCCCGTTGCATGAAATTATGTCAGTGAAACCCAGATCAGGTGCCAGAAATATTTAATTTAAACTAATGGAAAGCTTCTTATCCCCCTTTTCATGGAGCCCTATCGCCACTGCTGGGAATTGGGACTGCTGCCAGTGATCTAGGGGTGATTTCTGAATGCTAAAAGCTTCCTATCACCCTAAGGCTTCCAAAGGCTTTCCTAAGAAGCCCTTGGGAATCCCAGAACCTGAAGGGAAAGAACTTGGGGAAGTCTTCTATTAGTTTAAATTAATTATTTCCAGTGCTCAATCCAGATTGTACCAGCATAAATGTATGTGAACTGCTTTCTTCCCATTGTTTACCCACTAAGACTGAGAAGTCTATTTTTATTTCATTGTATTTATTTTGTCATATTTATGTGCTGCCTTTCCTCCAAAGCTACAGGTTAGGCAACACTGAAGCAGAAGCAAACTATGCTAGAGGCTTAAAGAAGATGGTGAAAGGGATGAACCCCAAACATGCTGCAAAGTCACCTTGATCTACAAACGTATCAAGCCTGTGAGAAGCAGTGGATCTCACTGAATGATGGAACTCTTCAGGCCATCATTAGAACTATGTTGCCCTTGCCTTTCCAAAGAGTTGTTCATATGACCTTTGGGATGCTGTGTTTCAAACATATAATGTAGAAATGATGGCATTATAGATATACAAAATTGTGTCTTTAAAAAAATCTGCATTATGTTATTTTTGTTTTTTGCTTTTCACAAACACTAATCCATAACACAGAGTCAGATGAATGAAATGCTTAGTAAATCACAAATGATCTTCTTTCAAATGCACAAGTCAAACACAGAATGAAACGGAAATAAATTAAGGACAGGAGAGAATCTATTGTTCCTTTTCAATTCCTAGATATATATTTTTGTTGCCGTTTACTGTTAAAGGTTTCTAATACAATATTTCATACAAGGTTACTTATGAAACATACTGACGTTTAAAAATCACCATGCTATGCTTTTGCAGCAGTGTAATTTTTCCCCAACATAAGATTAAATTGCAAAGTAAATGAATTACTTAGAGTGGCATGGCCCCCATTTTGCCAAACTTCTCTTGAAAATTGCTTATTAATATGAAAAAAAAGTTGGAAAATAACCCGTTTTACTTTATGCATAGTGTTTGGAGGCCTCTGAGCCTGTAGCTCTGGACTGGCTGTGCTTTTTAGATTGTGTGGCAAGCGGGTAAACTGACCTGTCTGACCTGCATCACAAGGCTATTATTAATAGCTAAGTAACCTGGTAAAGCCAAACAAATTTGTTTCCATTGAAAGGATCTCTATCTGTGTCTGAGAATATGTGTCGTTCCAAGCCAACCTCATTAACTGTGTCCACTCATGACAAAGAACTAGGAGTTGGAGAGACCGATGACCTTTCTTTGTCCTTAAGGTGTAAGCCATGAATGTGAGTAAAAAAGCATTTGCACAACAGCATTATTAAACATAAATGAACATACATTCTCTGATTTTTCTTTAGCTAATTACACCTGTCAACATTGGTGCACATGTCTTCTATTTAGTAATTACTCTTTTTCATTACCGATTTCTCTGGTCAGCCTCAGTGTCTTAGAAACAAGCTGGCAAAATGTCTGTGAATATATGTTTGCATGCTACTCACATTTTTACACCTTGACAATGGTAAAACCTTGCATTCTCCAAAATTAAGAAAGTATTGACCAAGACAGAAGAAAAATATATACACAAATGTATATTTGAATTTTAACATAAATTTAACTACAACAAATAAAATAATATTCAAATCATCATACTGACCCGACCATAAATAGCTTTTAGAGTTTAGACCAAATGATTCCATACCATAATTTGGAAACATTAAATCACATTATGATGTTTGTTGAAATACGGTACATGGTAATATATATTTTAATAATTTTATAACTTTGGAACAATTGTGTTTCTAGAAAATATTACTTCTGTTTCTCAGTATCTGGTTCTAGTCTATTAATTCTTTCTCCTCACATGGATTCCAAATATTTCTTATCTGTGTCTCATAGCCACCATGAAAATCGCAGAATGGAGGATAGGATGTACACAGTTTTAACAATAAACAAACGTGCAATGCCTTTTTAAATACAGTGGACTCTCATATAACAAACAGTTTGTATAACATAAAATCTGTACAACATAAACAAATTCTGGAGATAGGGGAAATTTGCTTAACAGAATCGCCTATGGGGAAAATCCGTACAACATAAAAATGGTCGCAATTAGGGATTACTCTGTTTTCAATGCATTCCTATGGGAAATTTGTATAAAGGAAAATTTGCTTAACAGAATTTCATTTGGAACGAATTAATTCCTATATATAATCTATCACTGTACAAGTAATACTTTACTGAAACCTCATCCTAGCAATGCCTTAACAGTACATTATTTAGGACACACAGAATGGTAAAATGCATCTCTCTTAAATAATGTTTCATTCTACAAGGACAATCTACTAAAATATATTTTGCATCATTAGTGACAGAATTAGAGGCATTACAATTTGCAAATGAAAAGTATTGTTGCTATATGCTGCCAAGTCCCTTCCAAATTGGAAACACTTTTTTGTATGGCTGAAACCCTGTTGCTCCGTGGAAGGCAAGGAACCTAACATCCAGTCCTTTCTAGCTTGCAGTTATTGAATCCTAACTGGGATTCTTGACCATACATCAAGAGAAGGGCATGCCCCAGGAATCCTAGCAGCCACTCAACTGCCAGCTAGAGATGGCTGCATGTTACACCGCTTGCCATCCACAGGCATGACAAAGCAACAGAGTTTTAGTACAGCGCTACCTCTGATAACAAATTTAATTCATTCTCCAAGGCAATTTGTTATCTGAAAAACTGTTATCCAAAACATGGTTTCCCATTGAAATGAATAGGAAACCAATTAATCCGTTCCAGAGGTCTGAAAAAAAGGCAAAAAGGCTGGTTTCTTTTTTTCAGACCTCTTTATAAAGTGCATTTTAAAGGCATGCAGTGCTGGACTGGCCCCCAGAACATCCCCTCTGCAGTGCAATGCAAACTTGGACAAAAGAAACCAGCAAGACTACCCCCACCTTTTCCCACCAAAAATGCAATGGGGGAAATTGCAAACAGACAAACACAAGCAGCAAGAGAAATCCAGTCTGGTTTTGCCTGCAGAGCAATGGGAAACGAAACCAGCAAAACTACTGTTATATAGTGGGTCTGATGAAACCAGACAACACCCAAAGTGAAGATTCAGCTCTTTATTCCATGACAAAAACACAGGTTGAATAGGGATAAAAACTGCTAAAAATGGCCCAAAGGCCTGTTTATATACACTTCCAGAATATCCCTGAGGCTGGCCACTGGATGGTTTAAACAACCTGATGGCCCCCAATTGGATAGGCCAGAATCCTGCCCTTCAGTTATTCTCCAGCCTCAAGCTCCCACATACTAAACCTGACTCCCATTGCCTGTGCTTGGGAGCTGGATCAGTCTCCGCCTGGCTGGAGCCCAGCTAGAGCTTGGCTGGAGCTAAGGTAAGTTTGGAGCCTTCCTTTCTATTTATTCATATACTCCAAACTCAGGCAGTTCAAGGGTTACACTGAGAACACAACAACTACCTCAGCTTTTTCCTGCCAAAAATGCAATGGGGGAAAAATGTGAACATAAGCAGCAAGAAAAATCCAGCCCATTTTTGCCTGCAGACCAATGAAAAATACTGCAAAAATGGAGAAATGAAACCAGCAAGACTACCCCAGCCTTTTCCTGCCAAAAATGCAATGGGGGGGATGCAAATAGACAAACATAAGCAGCAAGAGAAATCTAGCCGTTTTTGCCTGCAAAGCAATGGAAAAGACTGCAAACATGGAGAAAAGAAAGCAGCAAGACCACCCCAGCCTGTTCCTGCCAAAAATGCAAAGAAAAGTAGTGCAAGGACTAATAAAAACTAGCTCCCTACCTTTCAAAGTTCCAAAGGTCCAAATCCCTCAGCAAAAAAGGTCCAAAATGGCTCCAAAACACCATTAAAAGGGTCTAACTCCTCCTACCCCCTACAAACTCTCTCTCTCTCTCTCTCTCTCTCTCTCTCTCTCTCTCTCTCTGTGTGTGTGTGTGTGTGTGTGTGTGTGTGTGTGTGTGTGTGTGTGTGTGTGTGTGTGTGTGAACGTCTGCAATGCATATTCATTATCCGAAGCAGCCCATAGGCAACACTTGTTATCCGAGGCAGACCTATACCCTGAAATTCCCATTCATTATCCGAATCATTCATTGTAAGAGGCATTCGTTATCTGAGGTATTAATGTATAAGGGTGCAATCCGATAGGCAAAAGTATACTCCTGAAGGTACAGTACATTTATGGCTTTGGATGGTCCTTTATGGCCCCTTTTAGAACAATGGTTCCCAGCCTTGGCTCCCCAGATGTTCTTGGACTAAAATTCCCTGAAGCCTTCACCACTAGCTGTACTAGCCAGGAATTCTGGGAGACCTAATGCAAGAAACTCTGGAGATCCAAGTTTGGAAACCATTACTTTGGAAGATACTAAGGCCCTTCCTTTAGAGTCCAGTAGGTGCAAAAAGCCCATAGATCAAGCAGTGGGCTCTGGGCAGACTGCGAGAGGCATTGGGACCCTAAGATCCAAAGACACCCTGGTTCCCTTAAAAACATATGTGGCATATCTGGGTATATGCATATATACAAGTCCCATTCCAGTCATTCAAAGGAAGGTGGAAATGTCAAAGAAAATAAAAAGAACATACATAACCTTGCCTCCTAACCTTCTTTCTGTCTTGCCAGTATGAGTCCAGAAGAACTTCACTTATGGTAATTCATAAGAATTTCCACATTCAGTACCAGTAGTATTTTGTAAATGCACTACAGATTGGATCAAAATTTTAGTCCTATTAAATTTTGTGGCTCTACTCCACTGACAGCTGCCTAGATGCCCTAAGCACATCCGATCTCGCCTGATTTCGGAAGCTAAGCAGGGTCAGCCCTGGTTAGTACTTGGATGGGAGACCTCCAAGGAATACCAGATGCTGTAGGCGCCTGGAGTAGGGACTGGCAAACCACTCCAGTATTCCTGCCAAGAAAAATCCATGGAAATTGAGTCACGAAGAGTCAGTCACAACTGTAACGACACAGTACACACACACTCCACTTACACAGTAATGTTAGCCACCATATAATTATGGTTCATGACAGGTTTCCATGTTATCGGCTCCAAAGAAATGAATGGTGCACTGTATGCTTACTTTTCCTTGGGGATAAATGCTTTATTATGCCTATTACTCACTGACATGGAGGTTCAAACCCTTAGCTCTGCACCTTTGGAAAGCCTGGAGATTTTGCCTGTGCTTTCTACCCATGTAAACAATAATGAACAGGAACTATGAGGTAAAATTGTTGTTTTCTCCTCCCTGCTACAAAGGCTCAACGTCTGGTGGAGCCAATAAACAATCTGATCCTGAAAGGCATTTCCAAGGGAAAGATTGAGCAGCCCACCAACATCTTATAGGGAAAATGTATGAGAAAAACCTTGTAGCAGCCAAGATCTGTCTCTTTCAGGAAGACAGACGACAACTCCTCCTTTTCTGTGACTTCTAAGACATCCATCTAGCACTGTGTGAATCATTGGTTTGGTTTTTGCAGTGAATTCAGCTTGCCGTTGTTGACTATTTTCTAGGCATACTTATACAGGGTTGAAATCTTGTTGTGCGACTGTGTGTCATCAGCAAATCACCGTTGATCAAAGAGCTGCTTTGGCAATTCTGGGGTGCATGAAATTTTGTTACATCGTGTATGAGTTGTGTGAACCCAAAAACACCAGAGGAAGCTTTTAATCAGTGCCTAATTGCTGCTGCTAACACGGAGCTCTCAACAGGCTTTAAGCTAGTGGCTTTTCTATTCTTCTTTCAGCCCACACTGCTCAGTGGAGTTTTCCTTCCCCTCTAATACTGATAGCAGTCTAGTACTGTACATGGTGTTCTATCAAGTCAAAAAGCAACAAACAAAGTTTCTAAAAGGGGGAAAACTTTAAAGCAAAGTATGATTGTTAAAGCTATACCGTGAAAAGCAAGGGAATTCAGAGCACACTGAATATTATGTAAATGTTTGTACCTTAATTTCTACCCTATGTAAACCCTTAATTTTAATTTCAGGTATACACAAAAAGTCCACTGCATTCTTAGACTCCTTAAAACAAAGCTTTCCAAATGTACTTAGGATTATAGTCATTAAACACAGTTATTTTCTTCGACCAAACACAGATGTACAACTTAAAATTGGACTGCACAATTCAAAATCCTGTAGGTGTGGATAGGACTGAGTAGCAAATCTGTTGATTTTAAACAGTATCGAAATGTGATTTCACTGGAGTACTTCCATGCCTCTGGTGTTTCTGTATAGGGAGTGAGCATATGTTCTAATATTTACTGAGTACAAGAAAGGTGCTTCAGGCCATCTACATTTGCAGTGAGGATGTGGAGGTTGATTTGCTGGGGCTTGGGGTAAAAAAGCATCCTAGATACCGGTTACTCCATTTGTTTGCAGAGCACAATGCAGAGAAACAGAAATGCAGAGAGATCACCCCAGCACCACCATTCTCTCCATTGGCAGCATACAAATGTTAAAAGTCATTGGAGAAGCATCTTCAAATACAAAAAGCAACTTTACCAGCAGTTATAATCTGCAGTTATAGTCAGATGGGGGTGGGGTGGGGGCAGAATAAAATGAAGCCTCTTAGATTTTAACAAACATGTTCTTAAATTTGATCCAGAATTAGAGGCAATCCTGCCTTGTCTTGTGAAGCACCAAACAAAGAATCAACCAACAAAGGCCCAGTTTGGTTCAGGAATCAGATTTAGGAGGTCTAGAGTAGCTTTTTTGCTAGATGGTTGTGGTATATAAAACAAATAAAAATTTCAGTCATACATCAAGGAGACATCAAACCTTGAAGCAACTGTAAGACTATCACATTAATTGCCCATGCAAGAAGGTAATTCTCAAGATTTTACAACAATTATTTTTACCACACATGGAGTGTTAAATGCTAGATAGTCAAACTAGACTGAGAAAGGGAAGAGGCACTAGAGATCATATTGCAAACATACAAAAGAATGTACGTTAGTGCTCAATAGTTCACAATAAAACCTTATGACTGTGTGGATCTTGAACACACTTAGATTGTTCTGAAAGAAATGGCTATGCCATAAAATGTAATTGTCCTGATGCTTAGCCAATATACTGGAAGCCTGTACTTGGAAAACACAACATGCAGAATTTCCAATCCACAAATGTTTTAGACAAGGGTGTATTTTATCCCACTGTCTGTTCAATTTCTACACAGAATATGGTATACAAACACTGTAGCTGGAAAATAGGAAGCTATAACATGAGGTAGTTTGACTCAGTAAAAGAAGCCACAACCTTCAGTTTGTAAGAATGAGCAAGATTGTTAGTAGCAGAACCTTTTGGAGGACATTAATTCAGAGGGTCGCCATTAGCAGCAAGGGAGATGATAGCACATTGCCACAACAAATAGCAAAATTTCCAGTTTAATACTATCTCACTGACCTTAACTTGGTGCTTAGTTTTGTTAGTGATAGACAAATGGCACACTTTGCCAAGCCACTAACAGCTGAAGGGAGGGAAGAATAACATCACAGTCAGCCAAGTCTTCGCATTGCTGCCAACAGCAAATTAGATACGGAAGCAGATCTAGACTTGTGTACCATGCTGTTGATATCATAATGTAGCCAAAAAGAAAGTGGATCTGAAGGGTCTATAGCATGAGCAAATGGATTCAGTAAGTAAAGCCAGATGTTTTACGATTTTTCATCTATATCAGATCAAAGGAGGGAAAGGACATCATTTATTGTTGTCCCATTAAAAGCACTTTAGTTTACTGATCATATGATTATGGGCAGTATCTGATCTTGCACATCTCTGCTGGCAGAACAGCAGAATCTAGAGGCAATTGTCCATCACATGCATTCCCCAAACAGACTCCTAGGGGCTCCACAGCCAGTTTTAAGGTGGGGGGGAGGAGGAAGGAAATTACCATTACCCTGCACTATATTTCTAGTATGACAATGGATTTATCTTTCAGTGATGTTTGTTAGATTATGAATAAATTTGCAAATCAGACTCTTTTTTTTTTTTTTTTGCTTTTAGGTTATTTCAGCAGCTCCTATTTAAGAAGAGGCATCATAATGAGGAGAGTTCACTTCTTCAAATATTACAGTAAAAACTTCATTTTAAAAACAATTAGTATGCAGTTTAAAAACTATTGTCTATTAATTGTGGTGCCTTAGGATGACTCAGTGTCTTCCAGTCTGTTATCCACTAACCTAATTAATTATAGATTACATCATAGAAACATGTGTCCATATGTTATCTCTCTCTACAAAAGACCTTCCACTGAGCCTGGTTTAAAAATTAGATAGGAGGGAACCATGTACTACTTGGATGGAATTTTGTAGGGCATTTCTTTCAGTGAGGTCCGAAACAAAACAGGTTATGTGTCTCCCAATCCCACCCCTTGGAACCTGTTTCCCAATTACACCTATATGCTAATCTTGTACTCTTGTAGCTTTAATGTAATGTTGTCTTTTAATGCTGTAATTCCATAATTCCCTGTTCTCAATACTTGAACATGTCTTAATTGTACTGAACTGTACATTATACCTCATTACTGTAAACTGCCTTGGGTCCTTTTCCAAGGATAAAGGCAGGGTAAAAATACTCTAAAATAAATAAAATAAATAATATTTCCCCTATACCATTGGTAATGCCAATGTGACGTAGTGTTGGACTAAGTAACACTCAGAAGACCTACATTCAAGTTCCCATTCAGCTGCGAAAAAACCAGAATGATCCTGGGTCAGTCATGATTTCTCAGCATTGAGTTCAATGGAGCAAAAGTAGGATATAAATATAAGGAATGCAACAGAAAAAGATAAACCATCTGAGTGTTTGTGCAATGTCCTTATTTGTGGATATCTGGGTCCAAAAATACTGCAAATAATGCCCTGATTTGCTCTCAACTAATTAAAATGAAAACATTTAAAGCATCTTTGTTCTAGGACTATGCATGGAAAATATTTTGAAATCTGTTAAGTGCCCGAAGACCAAATACATTGTGCTTAATTATTTTTCCCTCTCTTTTTTAGAGGAAAATGTAGAATAATATTGCTTAAAATCTCTCAAAGTTTAGTAATGTCAGGGAAGATTAGGGAGAATGTCAGAGGACAAGTGTGCTTCCAAGGACTGCTCCTTAATAAGACAACATTTCTTTTCAGAAACATGCCATGCCAGGGAAGCAGCTTGGTTAAAACATTTCTATTATGTACTGTAGTTTTGTGTGTGAAAAAGAAAATGTGTTACAATCATGTGAGCCTCTACCCACAGTCTTATGTGGTATTAAGCAGCTACTATTTTACAACATCAGGAAGAGAACTAGGCCAGAGAAATAACCAATAAGCCAGGACATCTGATCAATATCCAGTTTTTTCTACACTGCCATTGTTTCTCACAGAAAGCATAATGAAGAGAAGACAGAATTCCCAGGAAAACATTGATTCTTAATAACATAATGGCCTTCCATCCTTCCGAGGTCGGTAAAATGAGTACCCAGCTTGCTGGGGGGGCAATGTGTAGCTTGCACTCTGTAATTAAAATTGTAAACCGCCCAGAGACTACTTGTAGTAGTATGGGGCGGTATATAAGCAGAACACTTTGCTTTTTGCTTTAAATCATATTGGGGTAGGTCAACAGAATGAATGAGAATTTAGAAAGTCAACTACTTGTAAGTTACATTGATTTGAATGGACCTACTGTAACTGCAGCTTACTATGCTGTCCTGGTGAGGGCAAGATCTACAGGCACATGAATTACGTTAGTTAGTTATCTAAATAAGGTTTATTCCAAACCATGTGAACACAAGTACGTTCTCTAGAATGAAATGTTCAAAACCCTTACCTGAATGTACAATACCTAAATTATTAATGGCCCATAGTTTCATGCTGTAATTATCAAAGTAGTACTGCCCCTTTTGCTGTTATTTTATTTAAGCTTTTGATCGTTATTTTTGTAACATCCTAAGCACAGAATTATATTTTGAAACGCCTGCTTCAAATAAGCAACTCCTATGCTTAGTAAACCTGTGACCTGGCCTTTGCTAGTCACATTCCAATGTTGGCATATATTTTTGATCATTGCTTTCCACTTGGGTTCATATCCATATGGAATCCCTTCCATATGACAAAATGCATGCAGAAGCAGGGTGAGCATGGCCAAATGGATATATAATTGTGTGGGGCACCTGATGTGATGATCCCCATGCATTCACTGAAACCAGAATGTATATTATCCCTCATTTTCATTCTGTATGACAAGGGTTGGGTTTCTTTGTCTCACACCGATCGCTTTATTAGAAGACGCCTCTTCTAATTCCTTGTTGTTAACTTGAATATGTCTTAAATGTTCTGGGCTGTATATTGTCCCTCATTATTGTAAGCCACCTTTGGTTCTTTTCCAAGGAGAAAGGTGGAGTAAAGCTATTCTAAATAAATAAATAAATAAATAAATAAATAAATAAATAAATAAATAAATGCTTTCCTTCCAGATGTCTCTTCTGCAAACAGCATGATTTTTCAGTGTGTACTATTAAGTGGATTAATTTAGGCTTCACTTAAGTTATTTATTGCCCAGTTCAGTGGTAGGTGTGCCAAATTAACAACCTGGGCATTCAATGTCTACTGGAAGAGAGGCAAGCCACAATCACCTGGAGTGTATATGGCTGCTGGAGTTATGTGCCCTGCCACCACTGGAGCCTTGAAAAAACTACATGGTCCCAAAGTACAACCAGAAGGAAAACTTTGAATGGGTCTCCAGGAGTTGGAAATGACAGGATATAGTTAGTAATTATATGGCAGTTTTTTTTGTTTACTATAGTGAATAGGTGAGCCAGAACTACAATGCTGTAGAACATTTAACCATTGCCCCCCATTATGGTCCTGATCTAGATCTTATTCTCCTTAGTTACCAATGGACAGTTGTGGATCCAAACCATGCCATTTTGGATTGCAACTAAAATGCAAAGGATTACATACCGCCTACTTCACATACTCAGTCTGGACAGGAAGTCTCATAGCTACTACCTGGTAAACAAAAGCAATTAGATATACAATGTCTGGTTGTCTTACTTAAAGAAAAAATGTGTCATTCAGAATTCTGTGTAATAAGACACCAGAGCACCATGGGTGATCTCAGTACAGCTGAGGACCATTTTTTTAGATTTGGCAAAATTCCAAGGACCATGTTCACAAGAGTGTCCATAAAGGTGTTAATCTGCATGCTTTATTTTAAAAGGGAAAAATAACACATTTGTTATACATTGTAAAGGTTGTTTTCATGGAAGAGCCTCTGTGTACCTTTAGGGCACTTGGGCTCCTCATGATTACTGGGGGCAAAGAAGAGAAAAAGGGCCCCCAAATACCCTCTACACAGGGTAGGAGAGGTCAAGAAGAAGAAGAAGAAGAAGAAGAAGAAGAAGAAGAAGAAGAAGAAGAAGAAGAAGAAGAAGAAGAAGAAGAAGAAGAAGAAGAAGAAGAAGAAGAAGAAGAAGAAGATTAAATTTAAGAAAATACATTTTGAATGTGTGTCAGGTGAAGGTAGGGATTGAGGCTCCAGGATGGCTGTGAGAATGGCCCTAGAAGGCTGTATGTTGGTCACAGGCTATAGGTTGCTCAACCCTTAGATCGAAGAAAAATTTGTGAGCCTAAGGTGGAAAAGAAATGTCACTGAAAGGGCACATCATTTAATAACACCAGGGAAACTAAGATGGTGAAAGAGAAGGGAAGCCACATTTGACCCTGTTTGACACTTCGTTTTTGTCAACATAAACAAGGAGAGCAGTGGGTGCATAATTTGGGCACCTACACCTTCCTGCAGAAGTTTTCAAAATTTTCTGCAGTTCTATACACAATATTATAGAAAGAAGCCCCAACTGATCACAATGGAACTTATAGGTAAGTGAAACATTTATGGGATTGCATTGTTCATGAAAATATTCTAGAGAGGCTTTTGGCACATTAAGACTAAAATGCTTTTATTTGCAAAACTAGTCTAGGTGATATATTTATATGTCACTAATAAAACAAAAAAATGCAAACCGAGGCAAGCCATCTTTATCAAAGCATTGTACCAAAAGTGGCTATGTCCCTTTGTTTAGAGAACTGGGGTCTGAAACCCAATCCTGGACTTTGATGCCGTTTTTATACCAGTCCTGCTTCCTGCCCCATCAGAAGACTATCATCTGGCCAAGAATTTTAATGCCTGACACACCACATCTCTTGCCACAACTGGACTTTTGGTACAATGCTTTGATAAAGATGGCTTGCCACTGAAAGCTTAGCTTGCAATTTTTTTTTAAAATTAGTGACTGATAAAAGTTATCACCTAGCCTAGTTTTACATTTGTTTTCTGGTCACACGGCTCACCCCCCTCTTTACTTCTACGGACTGATGTTTTTATTTGGCATCAGCTTTCATGAAGTGCAGCCCATCTCGTGTGGGACAGTCCATAAAAGGAGATACAAAAGAAAGTCTTCAAGATCTCTTCAAGGTCTTTTTCTTCTTCTTCCTCCCCCTCCTCCCCGTACGTCCTGCCTTATCTTGCTGAGAGTATTTTCCCCTCTTTTGGTTATATTGTTTCTTTTGTGCTGTTTTTATCCTGTAAACCGCCTAGAGTTCCAGAAGGAAGATGGAGCGTTATATAAATGAAACTAATAAATAAATAAATAAATAAATAAATAAATAAATAAATAAATAAATAAATAAATAAATAAATAAATATGATATACAATTCTGTTGTCCAGAATCCTATTTGTGTTCCCAATTAAAGAACCACTGAATCAATGAATTTACATAAAATTTGGTTTACCTTTCAGCAGCCAATTCAGTGGATCTACTCTAACCGGGACTACTGTAAAATGGTGGCCATCTCTTCCTGGAGCAAGCTGGGGGGGGGGAATCCCGTTCCCCTGAAAAATATCTATGTGCACCACTGACAGACACTATGTGGTAAAACACAGAGAGAGAGAAAGAGGAAGGGCTAATAACGCTTTGGGAAAGTTGGAGAAATAGGAACAAAGCTATTGTGATAAAATGTCACAATTATTGAAATCTTTTCGCTTCTTAAATGCATTCATATCTTAGAGATAATGCACTTAGAAGCACTTGTCATCACAATTCAACCAAGATTATATACAAGAAATGTAGATAGCTGTGAATTTTTCACTTTTGTTTAAGTATTAAAAATAAAACTCATTCATATGCCAAGGTAACTTATTGCTGTTCAGAGTTTTCATTTATGCAGTATGCAGTGGTGTTGGTTTCCGCTATGAGATGCAAATTTGGTTGACAGTGCTCCTTCTGGTTCAATAAATGTTAAAAAAGCATGTGCATTATTTTTCTAGCACTTTGATACATGTCTTTCCACAATTATGTCAACAGTACTCAGATTATAACTGTGACACACAGTGACCAAGATTTTACAGATCTATTGCTGACATTCTTTTATTGAATCATATCAAAATACTACATTTTGTTTGCATATAAAAGAATTTTGCAACTTTTAAATTGAATACCTATAAATTTGTAGCATTACATAAAACAAACAGAATGTCATATAAATTGATAAGCAGCACAATTTGTCTAGGAAAGGAAAGATCAGGTGGTTACTATGATTCAAAATGTCTTATAGCCCAAATCATAAAATTCCTGCACTGTAGGCAATAGGTATTAGCATGAAGTGTGTTAACCTGCATCAATTTTAATTTCTTTATAGATCAGACTACTACCCACCAAAATATGGAACTGACCATGTAATCATTAGAACAATTGGGAAGTATCAGAGTATATTGCTGTTGATTCAATGGAGTGCAAATATTTATTCAATCCATCAATTAGTTTTTTTTGGGGGGGGTTGTCTTCAACAGACATATAACCTTCAACGGACATAGTAAACTTGATCTACCTAACAGTTATTTTTAGACACTATGGATACGGCATCTGAAAGTTGATCCTTTTCATTTTGCTAATCTAGCATTTATCAGTGTTTCACACATTACGCCTGCATCAGTGTCAAGGGATCACAACCAGTGTTGCACTTGCCATAAGCCACTGGTGTACTGCCTTGCCCCACAAACTGCTTTCGCTGGCACAGAAGCTACCTCTGCTACCGGAGGAGAAGAAGGGCCGGGAGTTCTGGGCTGGCATTGCTGGTTAGACAGCCGGCTCAGTCTTGTAAAAAATCTGGCTGCAGAATTCTGGTCCACAATGGAAGCATTTTAGTTGGGGAGCTGTACAGTTATGGGACTCTAATGGTAAGCATAGGGTTGTTCAGAACTTGGAACGTCAGGTTAAAAATCAGTAAAACTTAAGTGTTAGATATTGTTGCTATGAACATTAAAAAGTGGAGGCGTATAACTTGTGGACTATAATTCCACTGCCTCCTCCTCTCTTTGAAGAGACATTTCATTTACATCCCCAAAGGAATCTCCTATCCCAGTCAAATTTGTGTTAAATTGCTGTTTTCGGGGATCTTTTTCATCGTCTGGAACGGATTAATCCACTTTCCCATTACTTTCTATGGGAAAAGTTTGTTTAACTTAAGGCATGTTTGACTTATGTCTAGACCTCCAGAACAGATTAATGACGTAAGTCAAGGTTCCACTGTAGTCTAGAATCATATAGAATCAAAGACCATTATGCTTTGCAGAAGTGCCAGTACACAGGAAGACACCCCATATTACAGAACATTCAAAAGGCACAAATGCCCCATTAGCTGTCTTTCACCCTTACAGGAAACACTGTTCTCATTAATATGGGAGATAAATATAAAGCATTGCCCCCTTCAATACATCTCCTTCCCCCATGTTTTAGATTCAATGTACTAGGCTGACACATTTGCTCAGTGTAAAAATGAATCCTAATATAAATGACTTCCATTTTTCCATTTCCTGCAGCACTCCATTGTATGTTTTCATATAAAGCCAATAACCATTTAATTGCAGTTTTATGCATACTTACTGAAATTCTACTAGTTTCAATGGGAACAAAGCACACAAAGACTGAGTAAACACACAGTGGATTGTAATCTGAGCTGCTAATTGAACAACAAGGATCAGTGACCTCCTCCTTTTTTCTTTAGCATTTGTCCCACTTGGGGTTGATGTCTGATAGACAGATCCATTGTTTTGATGCAAATTTCTGGGAAGTTTGGCCAGACTGTCACAGGGCCTGTCACCTAACCTACAGCACCTGGTATTCCCAGGCAGTTACCCCTCCAGGTACTAAGCAGGCCCGACTCTATTTAGCTTTCGAGATCTGACGAGATTAGGCTTCAGGGTGACATGGCTGCTAGGGCAACAAGGATCATTGACCTGGATCTTTCAATTTCTTTCCAGACTTTTAACAGTTTCCCAATTTTACTCCTTAGTGGACAGAAGCAACTGAACATTTGAAGATCAGTGCCCCTCATACTTACCAGACATTCTGAAAATCTTTAATAATTTCGCACACAAATTTTTAATCAGTGACTGATTTGCTTAGCATAGCAAGTCATGCTACAGTAGATCCACTGAATCAGTGAGGATTTGGTGAGCTAACTCCTCTATAAGTTCTATTGATTTAAGTGGGTCTACTCCAGTCAAGTTGCAAGGATAGGACCATGTGCATCAGTGTAACTTACAATGGAGTTGACTTAGCAAATCCCCACTGATTTTGTGAGTCTAGAACTTAGTATGCTCAGCAACAGGCTTTCAGACATTTTGTTTGAAAAACCTAGTAGCAACTTGTTAGTCTTGTGAATTTGTCCATGAAATTATACTTCAAACGTAAGAGATGGGAAAGGTTTTTTTATACATGAGTACACTAAACTAAACTAGTGTGTGCACATGGCTCTGACTGGAAAAAGAGTTCTTTATCAGCCTGAGAGGAAATTTTTGCTTATGCAACAGGATTTCAGCCAATAAATATTACAATGAGTAGCCAAATAGAATTCTATCCTTTTAGTTACATCTGAAAATAATGCAAATAACTGATGCTAAAAAATTTTGTCGAGTTTAACTGCTGGTAGAGAGCTGTGCAACTTGGCATGTAACAAATAATATTAATGATGATTTCTTGATCTGAGGCAATTTCCTCCCAAAAGTTCTGATGGCATAAAATCTAATTGCCCAGATTGGGAGAAAAGACAGCAATGAAGCTAGCATATACGTAATAGGACTATTCAACTTTGAACAGCCTGCAGCCTACCTGAAGCTCCAGAACATCCCCATGGTCAACTCTTTGAGCCCTCTGGACATCCCTGCCGTCTCTTTTCAGAAGCGCATGTGTGCTGATGCGCAATTCACTGGTACTCCTAATTAGGAGGGCAGAGAGCCCTACAGAGAAGCTGAGCGAGGAGGAGGGGCATCGCGGCGGCAGGTAAGGGACATACCTGTCAAGTTTTTGCCTCTGCCACCCAGAAGGCATGCACCCACAGAGACACGTCAGTGGCGGTGGCGGCTTGCAATGGTTGTGGGGTTTTTTGGTGATCTGGC